>CM076607.1:125068049-125668049 GCA_038502775.1 Hippodamia convergens
CCTATCCAAAACATCAGTATTTTTGAGCATCTTATGAACGGTGTGTTTTATATATTCGTTGCAATTCTCCAGTATTGCGACGCGTAAGAACAATATCACGCGTTTCCAAGTTTTCACCTACAATACAATTGCCACTTCGTCTTTTGTAGGGGCGTTGAATTGGCGTCATTTGCTTCAATAAGTCGTTCGTGTACTCCAATCACAACCTTGCGATCGTCACTTGGTATACGTCCCAAAGCAGTTTTAAAACAATCGAACTAATGCATGATGTTCATGAAGTAGTTATTCTTCTCACATCTGCATAAATTGACGTTGATCATCCAGATTGCCTGTATGAAGGTAAATCGGAGAATTCATGATGTGCATCTTCAAGTATTTGTAATGATCCAATTCGATGATGAACCTCGGATCTAAATGGCAGAAAGGGAAGACGAAATGGGTGATTCAGAAACATTAATTTGATTTTACTTCATTCTACCTTGAATGTTGGATTGTATTTTTGTGTGTTCGATAGAAAATGTCAATGTCTTGATTCGAACGTTGAGGCAATTCGAAATGCACAATAATTGTTCACATTGCGGTAGTGTTGGAAGAAAGGTAGGTTAAATAACAGATGGAGACAGATTCTTTAATAATATCACAAAATGTATACTGTAGCGACACCTATTGGAGTTATTCGCAAGAAAGGAAAATTATTTCCCATTTTTTTCAATTCATCAAATTTTTCAGAGCTTTTATGTATTCTATGTTGACCCCGCCGTAAAAAAATCCAACAAAAAATGGCCCACTTAATTTTATATAAAGTGCTTAAATTCTCTCTCTTCTTTTCATTGTAAATATTCAACACGAAATAGGTCATCAATTCACTTACTCTCCTGGAAGTATATTCGTGTATTTGCTTCAATTTCCAAATATCAAACTTGCTTGTAGAAATTGATTTCATGAGCCAATAAAATAAATGACGTGAATACACAAAATTATGGACTTTCATAAGTTCATTTTTTTTCGTCAAAAATCGGCAATAAGTAAAAAAGCTGATTATTACACTCAAACGAAATCCTGTGTATCTTCTACTATACGTAGTGTATGAGGAAAAATCAACAGCACAAAATTTACTAACGATATCCTAGATATACTGTGCGTTCCTTCAACCATCTGGAAGATATTAATACTCCTAGGCAGAATATCATTGACTTCGCTAAATATTAGGGTCTGGGAGTTCCATATCTGAATACATTCATAATTAAGAAGATACTTAAAACTGAATATGAACCTAAAATTTCAAATGTATAGAAAATGCTCAGAAATTTCAGGAATTTTTATTCGAGAGAAAGTTTTGATTAATTCGTCAGATTTATCAGGAAAGAATTAGTAGATCTTGCTTCTTAATAAAGCGTATTTATAAAATAATTGTCTTGGAGACCAGTATGAAGGTTTATCCGAGTCAAATTCTCGCATTCGAGACTTAAAACTTCCTTTATTCATTTATTTCCTACTACGAGTTCATATGCTCTGAAAAAATCCCAAACTACGATCAATGGGGCCATTCCAAACGATTTGTTTATTTTGTTTCAACCACATCTAACGATCTGATTCAGAACTGTACACTGAATTGTACACTACTTCATTACAAATTATTCGAGTCAAACACAAAATTTCAACTGTATGGTGAATTTTACCATTAAGATCTTCTTCGATGCGAGCTAGTGTGATCACCCGTGGTCAAGCTACCTAAGTGGAGGTGACGTCTTGCCGTGCAAGGAGTATTAACCAGACTCCCTGTAGTTTTGGGACATTAATCAATCTTCTTGTGGTGGATTTCGAGGCATAGAATCGATCTGAAAGCTCATTGATTTTGTGGTTTGTACTCGTGCGTGACTAAAAGACTTGTGACTGGGCGATTTCAACAAATATGACAAGCAAGATGAACAGAATTAATTTATTCATTTAGAATAGGTACTTTTAGTCACCAAACTTCATGAATATATGTATGGGAAAAATTTATATTTGTGAAAATTGTGTGTGATGAATGAATAAATGTATAATTCTTATTGAGGCAATGATAGTTGTATTTCATTTTTTTGCCAGAACATAAGTTGGTTTCAGCGTTTTCATTCATATAGTAGAAGGCAAATAATAACTTCACTCAAAACAATCGTCGAACAAAAATTGAAAAACAAAAATTTCTTTCTTTGGCTAGTGATTTCTATAGTCGATTTCATATCGCAAAAGACGAACTAACCTAAATGACAAGGCTACGTTTGAGATGGTTCACAAACAATTTCGTCACTCAATAATTATTGATGAGATATTTTTTTTCTTGCGTATAACGCCAGAAGGTGTCGCTACGGTTAATAGCATTTTCGTGAAAGTATTTTCATTATTATCAATTATAACTAAGAGCTGAGGCTGGGCCATCAGTAGCTCTGAATATACAAAAAATTCAATTAACACAACCAACAATTGTGTCGGATCATTTCGCCCTCATCGACTGGACTAATTGTACAGGGTATTCCAAATTGCTTGATATTGGATGTTTCTGGTACTTCTAGACTAGATGGGTAAAAAAGTTGAGAGGAGTCCTGGACTCGATTTCCGTGAAAACACCAAAAGTGAAAATTGTTTCACGATATCTTCATTTATTTTGAAATATAACAATATCTTGAAATTTTTTCGATTAGAAGATGCCATAATTTTTTCATTTTCGAAAGAACCTGAAGAAGATAAAAACTTTCATCAAGCACTCTTTCACTGGGAATGAGACATTATTTAAAAATTTTTCCATTCCTAATTTTTTTATGAAATTAAAAAAAATGCGTTCGTATTCAATATAAAAAAGTGGTTTTTTTTTCACGAGAAAAGAAATTTGATATAGTTTTTCATTTCCGGGAAAAAAGTGCTTCAAGAAAGTCTAAATTGTTTTCAGATATTTTCGTAAATGAAAAAGGTATGGCACATATTTAGAATCGAATTAAAAAAAAATGAAGATATCGTGAAACGGTTTCCACTAATGGTGTTTTCACAAAAATCGAGCCTAGGACACCTGACGAAGTTTTTACCTATCTAGTTCAGAAGTACCTAAAACAGTCGAAATTGAGCAATTTGGGATACCATGTACAGGAGAATTTAATTTTCTCTCTCGAGGTATTAAACCATTATATTATGGTTCATTATGATATAAAAGTTGCTTTTTTATTTATCGATTGAGGCGGTACGAAATCTGCCGGGTCAGCTAGTTTCGAATATAGGTATTATTATTATTATTATTATTGTCAGAATGACAATTCTCGGAATATGTCGTAGTTTTTGGTCCTGAAAAATATTCTGTTTTCTTGTGTAATAACATGATTGGTTTATCTATGGGACATGATTTCCTTTCATTGGGGTCCCGTAGCGGTCTTCAAACATGTGAAGTGCCCAAAATTCATCACCGGTTTGAAAAACCCCCACGACCAGAGAGCAACAATTTGTGGATTTTGAATATGAATATCGAAAGAATTTCGAAAAAACAAGTGTGATTACGTCTCGAAATAAGCTGATGAACATGGAATCGAAGTGATTCTTCTGCAAGAAACCTACACGGCAACAGAAAAAAATTCTCGTGAAAGAGGACAGTTGAAAGTTATGTATTAATTGATTTTTTTATAAGTTAAGCTTGTTATGTTAAAAAATTATCAGTTCGTAATTTTCAACAGATTCCGAAAGGGAAAATGATGGAGTTTTTTTTCATTTCTTTCAAATTTTGTGACATTTCTATCATGAATATTTATAAACCGCCGAACATTATTTATTCAAGAAATCTGAATGTGGATGTTTTTCAAAGTAGTAAATGCATTTGATTCATTCTGAATAATCGGTTTCTTTTCTGCTTTTGTTTTTTTTCATTTTAGATAAAGAATTGTGAGTCGTTTTGGGAAGAATCGGTTTATCCGAGCCCATCGACGGATAACATGAAGATGATCACACTGATGTCTTCCAAGACTTTCCTGACATTTAATATTTTATGTTATTATTTTTTTACGGGGAGACAGGTTTTTTCGGCATAGGTTTTTCCCCTGGCTGTATAGTATCATATGATACTAGTGATGATAGTATCGTATGATTCTATAGTATCATACGAAGAATGTTATGATACCCCGTTCTTTTTTTACCTCAGCTTAGGTACTTTTTGTTTCAACATTTATTGTATTATTTTAGCTTTCTTTTTCATAAGAATATATATATATATATATATATATATTAAAGTGCTTTTTTATTTATTGATTGAGGCAGTAAGAAATCTGCCGGGTCAGCTAGTTTCGAATATAGGTATTATCCGGAATTGTTAACTCAGATTTTAAGTGACTCGGCTATATTTTATTTGTTGCCGAATTTCGGAAATCAAAAAATTGAAAATTAAAGAGCCGAACATAAACTTTCAATAATAAAAGTCAACAGTGAAGAAACACACCTATTTTTCACGTGGTACATCCTCTTTATCGTTCATAATGATTCGTTCAATTTGTTCTCGGACAGAGAATCGTGTAGTCTAGAGGAATGGCATCGACTCACGTGGGCGAAACCGATGTTATTCAACAGCCAAATCGCCATTAAACATGCCAGTGATAATTAATAAATACCAAACTATAACGATGACTAACTGACTCCGTAGACCTACCAACAGGTTCTTGTCGCTCTTCAAACGAAAACAAATTGTAAATTAAGCGACTACATAGTGGAACCATCATGAAATTTTGCATGACAATGACGCCATATTGTATACATTTCAGGTCCTGTGCCAGTCACTGACAACCATTAATAAAATACCCAATAAAATGGATTTATGGCTCGATACGTCACAATATATTCAAATTAAGGGGTGAGGAGCCAGCGTGGGCTTTTTGAGTCTAAAAACGCCCCGGGTTGGGAGACAAAAAGTGAGAAAAGCCGTAAATTATCGGTGAATCTTGTTAATGAGGAATTATGACGCAGACGTGATAAACGCGAAGGATGCAAATGCTGTTTGAGCCCCGAATTGGTCACACTTCGTTAATTGAAATATATATACTCCCGTCAATAAATTCAGAACAGAAATTTTTTTTGTCAAATTCAACACCCAGTATCTTTTTTTGTGGTTCTCCGATTTTGTTGAAATTTTCACCAGGTATAGTATTGGATCTTGTTATATTAACCTGAAATTTACTTTGCGAAATTACCTGTAGTTCATCCGTTATACAGGGTGAAACTAAACCTTGTTTTATACCCTTCATTTCTGAACACCCTGTGGTGAATTTGAGGCAGAAAATTTGATATCATTCAGTTTTAATCTAAAATGTGACCCTTTCTCAAGAAAATGTTTTTTGATTTACGTCAGTATCTGCTTTATAAAAAAGATAGACATTTTCAAAGAAAGTAATGCACTTTTTCAATTTTTATAACAATTTAAAAATTACAATACCTTATCGACCTTTCTTTGAAAATGTGTATCTTTTTTTTAAAGCAGATACTGACGTAAATCAGAAAACATTTTGTTAAGAAAGGGTCACACTTCAAATTTAAACTGAATGATATCAAATTTTCCTCCTCAAATTCACCACAGGGTGTTTAGAAATGAAAGGTATAAAACTAGGTTTTGTTTCACCCTGTATAAAAGATGAACTACAGGTAATTTCGCAAAGTATATTTCAGGTTAATATAACAAGACCCAATACTACATGTATAACTGTTAAAATTTCAACAAAATCGGAGAACCACGAAAAAACATACATGGTGTTGAAATTGACAAAAATTTTGCCTGTCTGGAATTTATTGATATAAATATAGTATACAGGGTGGCCATTTGAAAACGAAACAGACGAGATCACAGACGAAATAAATTTTTTCGATAGAAATGCTCGGACAGGTCGATTTTTGTTTCGAGGGGGACAACTTAAGATGTAGGTTACGGACGCATAGCGCTTCAACCCTTGCTACTACAACCCTCACCCCCAATTTTTGAATAGGGAAGATGGGTGAAAGATACCTCATTCGAAAGGTATTTTTATACTGATTTCAGCACAGTGATTGTTTTTTCATTTTATGCATTAGTTCCCGAAAAACAGGGTGGTCATTTGAAAACGAAACAGACGAGATTACAGACGAAATAAATTTTTTCGATAGAAATTTCTGTTTCGAGGGGGACAACTTAAGATGTCTCTGCTAAGCTTGGATGACGGTATTTTCTCCTCTTGGATGAATCTGCAAACGGGGTCTCCACTAGTCCAATCCCCATTATCATTAATATTCATATTTGAAATAGGTGAGAAAAATAGATTCTGAAGGAGCAAAAAGGGCCCAATCAATGATTCATCCTGGGCGGTATGGCCTAGACCCTAGAACCTACAATAATTAGTGGTGTACAATTATATGAGCCGTTAATTCGAATTTTATGCAACAAAATACGGCTTGCTCTCAGTGCCCGTACCTACACGAGATAGAACGGACGATATCGTCTCAAACATTCTATAAAGTACATAAATAGGTTCACAGAATGCGCCTTCAAGATAGTTTAGATATACCTTCGGTTATGATTAATTATTGGTGGGCGGGATTATTGATTGACAGAGCGATTGTGGCTTTGCGGGTGGTCAATAGACCAAGTTCGATCGGCGAAAAGCCTCCTCCTATAGAGGTATCCCCTGAACATTATCGAATCATTAAAAAAAATTTTTTTCATATTCGAAAGTAGGAACACTTCATATTCCTTCTGACGTTAAAGTGGTAATTTCTCAATTTGAGATCCTGAATGGTTCCTGTTCTTCACATGATTTTTGGAAGTTGCTTGACCATTTGGTTTTGCCCTCTACTTTCCTTGAATTAGATCAATATCAATTAGGGAGCATGACAACAATATTTCCAGGATAATCACGTTCAACTAACCCTTTTTATTCAGCTGTACTGAACAAAAATTCGATTTACTTCTAGGATAACTTTCTGATTTCTTCCTTATCAGAATTATCTCTTGATGAAAAAAATTAGGCGTATATGAAGCTTTAATTGGTATCATATACTTAGTTGATTCGGTTCCTCTGTATTTTCTGAAGGTTCGATTTGATATAATTTTCAGTTAAAATGGCGCGAAACAGCATTATCATTCTTAGAAAGGAAATCATTACAATAATTGAAAAACCTGACCAAAATACAAAAACACCTCTAAAAGGGGCAGTTGACCAGATGTGGTGATATTTTCAGTAATCCAAAGTTGATATTTTATGTATTATGGTCATGTTTCACAATTATTTGTAATGATTGTCTTTCTGTTAGTGTTTATTGCTGTTTATGACAACTCGAAATGATTTAGATTTTGATTTTCACTCTTGTCAATCCCTTTATCAATATCAACTATGCAATATATTTATATTGTATTGGTAGGAAGGAATAAAGTATAATCAGTTTGTCTTTGATAAAGAATCTTTCATTCTTCTGTCTGATACTCATAGTTATGTTCGTAAAATGATGTTCCAATTTGAGTGTTTCATGACAATTTAAATATTTGAAGAATGACATTTTTTGACTCTTAGAGATCGATAGAACTATGGTCAATAATAGTATATTCTTTCTGATTGTGAGTGTGAATCCTTGATAGTGACATTAAATTTGTGACAAAACATAATATTCATCAATCTGCTTTTTTATTTATCAATTGAGGCAGTACGAAATTTTCCGGGTCAGCTGGTTTTAATATATAATTTAATCATTATAATAAACTATTATGGTTAAGTAACTTGAAAGTGGGCTTGAAATTATCTGGTACAATATGTGTTGCGCCAAACTATGATGTCTGAACGTAGCTATTATATTCTTGAATGTTGGCCAAGAAGTGTTTGGAATCATTTCCTATCCCAGAAACTGAATAACGTAAACTGATGACATTGGAGTTCAATTAAAAATTTGCGTCGTCCTAACTTGAAGAAATTATTGAGAAATAGATGTGTGATGTCAATAATGCAAATCAATTTTAAAACATCGATGTTCATTGTCAACAATCGAACCAGAGGAGGTAGACAAAATGTGATACCCCATTCTCGATCTCTTTTTCGGTGGAACTAACAAGAGTAGTATTCATTTTTGGCTACCTTCTTTTGTTTTTGAGTTATAAGCGAAAATTGGAAAAAGAGTGAAATCACAAAAAAATTATATCTCCACCAATACTGATGATAGAGCTCTGAAATTAAAACATTATATAGGCACTTTCTTGCACCATTGTTAATTACGAAGCTTTGACCTGAAGTTTTGTTTTTTTAAATGGATATTACTATATTTCTGTGCCATTTTCTGAAAGCTCAATTTTTTCTGATTTCAAAAATATATAACATCGTATGGTTCGCATCAATAAATCAATATGAATATTAAAATTGGTCAAGAACCTATATTCATCTGAGTCTCAATACTTTCTATGGCTTCAATTGTCGATAAGCACAGAAAAATTAAGTATCGTATAAAATACAATTTCTTTCGAGTAGTCTTTTCATTTTTATGCTCTTGTTATAGAAAGCTACATTTTTCTGTGCTCATCAACAGTCCAAACCATAGAAAGTATTGGGATTCACATGAAAATAGGGTTTTGACCATTTTTTATATTCATACTGATACAAATCTTAGGATGTTAAATATTTTTGAAATCAGAAAAAATTAATCATTCTGATAATGACACAGAAATATAGAGTATCCATTTAAAAAACAAAACTATGGGTCATAGCTTCGTAATTAAAAATGGTGCAAAAAAGACGAGCATGCCACTGGATACTAAGTAAAAAAGTGCCTAATGATTTAATTGCAGAGCTCTATCATCAGTATTGGCGGAGATATAAATTTTTTTTTCGATTTCACTATTTCTCCAATTTTCGCTTATACTCGAGAACAAAAGAAGGCAGCCAAAAATGAATACAACTCTTGTTAGTTTCTCCGAAAAAGAGATCGAGAATGGGGTATCAGATTGTGTCTATATCCTCTGGTTCAAATGTTGTAATGCTTAAATATCGAAATATACGCACCCTGTACAGTGTAAAAAATAATTTCGTGACAACAATTTTTTTTTATATTCAACATCCTGTATCCCAGGAACAATTTACCAGAGACCCATATTTCCTGGGAACTTTATATCATAAAATGATAGGAGCACGAATGATAAGAGAAGCTAAAAAAATGTTTTTTTTCAGGCAAGAAGTGGAGATCTCTGACGCCCCAAGACCGAAGACCATACGTCGAAGAAGCGGAGCGATTAAGGGTAATCCACATGACGGAGCACCCCAACTACAAATACCGACCACGAAGACGGAAACACAACAAACAAAGAGCAACATCCGGTGCCACTGCAAGAGTTGGTACTTCCCTTCCAAGCCCTAGTCTCTCAAATATGTCGCCACGATACTCTGGATACATCCCGAACTCCAGCCTATCGCCGAATATCTCCCAATCCAGCAACTTCAGCAGCTTAGAATATGCCAGTCCGAGCGGCTCAGATTTCAACCAAGACAAAAGATATAGTCCAGACTACCAACAGTACAACTACGTCAGCAGTTATCAACAGAGTTACGCTCAGAAGAGCCCGTATTCGATACATACACCCGACGCGGCGTCACCTACTCAAAGCCCTGAACCCAAAAACACTCCGAAAACACCTGGTAGTCCATCTCAAGAAAATAAAGACTCCAATGATAAGAACAGCGCTCTCCCGACACCAGAACTCTCACCATTAGAACACGAGAACCAGTACGAAGAGAAACAGAGGCTTTCCAACATCCAACATACCAGTAACGTCGTCAATAACATGTCTCCGAACCTTAGTCCAAATTATAGCAGGGTTCAGAACTACAGACAACCGAACAATGTAAACTACACCAATACTCATCCAATCACTTCGGTCCCTATGCCAAACGGTGGCATGTATGTCATGTGCACTAATAAGAGTTCTGTTGAGCAAGGTCATATAGTCACAGGAAACGTATTTTCCACCAGTAGCTACCAGCCAAGACCAACAACTCTTAGGCACCAACCAGAACACCATGAGTTCCGTAGTAACTTCAAACAACCCAACAGGAAATATGACGTTTTACAGTCCTGCTATGTCCCAATACTACTCGAAAGAATACGCATTCGATCAGGTAAACAAGGACGCTTACAACATGGCCTTCACATCAGCTTTGAAGAATGACATGTTGGATAAAAGCGACTACCTCCAGAACTACAAAGTACCATCGTTGGAAGAACAATACGCGGCTTACCAAAACAACAGTTTGGTCCAGAATTACATCCCAGCCAATGAGGAGAGAAGTGATGTTGATAGTGAAGTGGATAGCCGTGAATTCGATAAATACCTCAAATTTAGCGGAAGTGAGAACTTAATAGACAATAACCACAACTATCATAGGGGAGATACCAACATTAATTCGAATTCGACCTATAACTTTCAAGCTCAACATACTTCTGTGATTCTACCTAACACAAATATCAAACCAGAACCTGTTTTAGCTCATTATTCCGAAGTTTATCCCGATGCTTCCCAGAACGGTGTCATCCCGAATAAAGACGACGATTTCAGTGAAATATTAGCCGATGTGCGGAAAACCTGTTACAGTAACTGATTACTCAATCCTTGATTCTGAAGGGATTAAATATCTTTCAATTATTTCTATGTAAATTAAATCTTGAATATAACATGGGAAATTTCTCCATTTTTCGAAAATCACCTACAGAACGCTCATTCGATCTCAGTGAAAACTGTCCCATATTCGAGATTGTTGACTTTATTTTTACTGATACTGCGTTTATCCAGTGCGTGATAGAAACTGAATAAATATTTAATTCGAATGGAGAGATAAGGTATGAAATTTCAATCTTCCATTTCATGTGTTTATACACTTGTTACTATTTATTCTAGATCAGGTATATGTTTGTTCCAGTTTTGATGTCTATAAAAATGGTAATGTGCAAATCAATTATCAACATCTGTTTCGAAACAGAAAAATTGAAAATTTTTTTTTTTTAATTATTGTAGTATTTGTATTTTTAATTTGTTGGACCTGAGTCACAGTGATTTCGTTTAGTTTGATCACCTATAATATCGAAGACTGGATATTGAATGAGATTCAATTCGAAAGCTTATGTTATTCTATTGACAATTTGTTAAATATGGAGATGTATTTTGTATGTACCTTTATGTTTATCTTATATTTATGGAAATGATTGTTAAATGGGGTGTTCCGTTTTAAGTGTGAATTAAGTTTTGTAAAAATGAGTTTATTGTAGAAACTTTCGTAAAAAACCAAAGTCTGTACATTATGTATTATAATATATTGGAAATAGTTGTGTAAATAAATAATCGATAGTTTCGAAGAAAATATATATTTTCGATTTTAGTCAAATGTTTTGATTGTCAACAATCCCAATTACCTACCGTATAGAATTTTATTCAAGATCACGCATCACATCTTTGTTGAAGGTGATAGAAAATGTGTTTCCCTAGAAGTCTTATCAAATATTGACTAACTGGAATATCTAGACTTGTTTACGATCCCAAGATTGGGTACAATTAATTCTGATAACAATCACTTATATTTTTGATTTTATAATGGTAGAAAAATCCAGGAATATCATGACATCGTTTGATTCCAATCGTTCTATTTCCAATTGTCAATAAGTGTATCTACTTGGAAAACAAATTTCACTGCATAATACATCGTCAGTTCGTTATTCAGAAAGGTAGACAGAAATGAATTCACACATATTTGATGACTATTGACGAATATCCCGATGAAATGTTAATCATTAGACGTTTCTGAAAAACTGAACGATTTGAATGGTTTGATATCTAAATATGGATAATATCTTGGAAAAAAACTTGTTGACTTATCAGGGGAGTCTCAAGTGTTAATCCAATATGTGTTGAAATGTTCTTGACTTGAATGTTAATAACTGAACCGCAAACATTTTTAACGCTGACGACAGAAATTGACGACTTTTCACTGTGCGAATCTGGCTGGAAAAAAGGTAAGAGTTGATGACTGAGAGGACTAAAAAAACCAAGAGCTTTTGATAACATCAATGTGATTCACCACTTCTTTGGAGAATAAATAAAAATACTTGAATGACATGAGACTCCTTGACTCGAGAAAGAAAAGGTACAATGTACATGTACAATAATGGAAGAGTGGTTCAAAAATGTTCATGAAAGTAGGACAAGGAAAAAATGTTCCCATACAGAAGACATATGTTTTACGAACATTCACTTATTTTTCAATGAATTGTACGTCCGTCGTCAAACCCAGTCCAAGGTACCATCGAAAATTTCGAAACTTTTTATAGAGCAACAGTTGTGAAAAAATGTATGAAATTGAATCAGTGGACAAGACTGTTGTTCTTACTATAGAATATGAACGTAATTGATGCTTCAGTATAGCATGGATTGAGCTGCTCCCAGGCAGTTTTATTCTTTTTCCTAAAAACAATTGAAAGACTCATCATGAGTTGAACTTGACACCAATAAACACCAATAAACTGAAAATAATTTTACAAAAAATAAGAAAAAGAATTATGATCTGTTTTCGAAAATACCCTCTCTTCTCGAAACACTTTCTAGCTCTTGTGAAAAAAATAGTAATAATAATAATATTTCAGAAAAGATAATTCAAAATCATCCACTCACAGGGTGGAGGTCAGACATTCGTATTTAAAATAATAAAGTGGTTTTTTCCTCTAAAAAAAATTGGATATACGTTTCATAATAATGGTGAAAAAGTGCTTCTAGAAAGTTTTAATCGTTTCCAGATATTCTCGTCAATAAAAAATTTATGGAACGAATTCGATAATATATCAAAATTAAAAAAAAATTAAGATTTCGTGAAAAATGGCGTTCTCAAGAAAATTAAGCCTAGAACACCTACCAAAGTTTTTACCTATCTAATTCAGAAGTACATAGAGTCACAATCAAGCAATTTGGGATACCCTGTACAGGGTGTCTTTCAACGAATGTTGTAAAGATATATTTCCAACACTCATTCAGACTCCCAGAAAAATCCTGCATTTGCACTGAAAGTATATGAGTTTGAATTTGTTCCAAATTCAGCATAGTGGCAAATGGCCATTTGTCATAAATGCCATTTTACCATTTTTTTCTTCGTGAATATTGGCGGAAAAGCTTAGGTTTTGAAAAAATTTTACAGCCTGATGTTCCCAGAAATCCCCTCTTAATCAGTATATCGATCAGTTCAGCAGTTTTCTCGAACCGATTGATTGAAATTTTGAAAATAATTACGGGAACAAGGTTTTTGTTCCTCAAACTTGACTTTCATTTCTCAATCAATCAATAATTACATTATTTATTCACTTTTCACTCAAAAATTGTTAATCAGTAATTCCAGAGACTAGAGTCTTCAATCTTCAGAAGTGGGTTTTTTTATTTTCTGTACGACCATTTTTCACTAAGATAGAGCTTATTGAAAAAAATTTGTTTGTTCCTGTAATTATTTCGCGAAGGGTATGAGCAATGAAAACTCCCTAAATATGTGGTAAGTAAAGCTTTTCAACATTCCTTTTTTGATATTGAAAATGGGACTATTATGTCTATGTGCTATTTTCGGGTTAACTTGAAATTTACTTTGCGAGAATACCTGTAGTTCATCCGTTATACAAGGTCAAACAAAACCTTGTTTTATACCCTTCATTTCTAAACACCCTGTGGTGAATTTGAGGCGGAAAATTTGATATCATTGAAATTTAATTTGAGGTGTGAATCTTTCTTAACCAAATGTTTTTTAATTTACGTCAGTATCTGCCTTAAAAAAAAAGATACACATTTTCAAAGAAAGCGTTGCATTTTTTAAAACATTTACAATACCTTATCGACTGGTAAACATGAACAAACATCTGAAAATTAATAGCGTGTATTTCCACCTCGCTTTCTCATCACTTCTACCACACGACGTGGCATTCTTTCAATGCATTTCCGAATTGCTTCTGGGGGAATATTTTCCCGTTCTTCAAAAAGGGCTGTTCGTAAATCTGGCAAGGTGATGGGCTGCCGATTTCGAGCGTGTCTACCTAGCATATCCCATACATGTTCAAATGAATTTAAATCCGGCCATCTGGCTGGCCACACGAATCGTTCAAAGTGTTCTTTTTCAACCCGTGCAACCTGAGGCCTAGCATTGTTCTGCATTAACAGAAATTGTTGCTCCCCCAGAAGCAATCCGGAAATGCATTGAAAGTATGCCGAGGTGGAAATACGCGCTATTAATTTTCAGATATTTGTTTATGTTTACTAGTCGATAAGATATTGTAATGTTTCTTTGAAAATGTGTATCTTTTTTTTTTAAAGCAGATACTGACGTAAATCAAAAAACATTTGGTTAAGAAAGGGTCATACTTCAAATTCAAGTTGAGTGATATCAAATTTTCCGACTCAAATTCACTATAGGGTGTTTAGAAAAGAAGGGTATGAAACAAGATTTTGTTTCGCCATGTATAACGGATGAACTACAGGTATTGTAATGTTTCTTTGAAAATGTGTATCTTTTTTTTTTAAAGCAGATACTGACGTAAATCAAAAAACATTTGGTTAAGAAAGGGTCATACTTCAAATTCAAGTTGAGTGATATCAAATTTTCCGACTCAAATTCACTATAGGGTGTTTAGAAAAGAAGGGTATGAAACAAGATTTTGTTTCGCCATGTATAACGGATGAACTACAGGTATTTTCGCAAGGTAAATTTTAGGTTAATATAGCAAGACTCAATACTATACCTGGTGAAAATTTCAACAAAATCGGATAACCGCGAAAAAAGATACAGGGTGTTGAATTTGACAAAAATTTTTCCTGTCCGGAATTTATTGACGTGGGGTATATAATGTATGTTAAATTGAAACAAACAGGTTGTATAATTCCAAATTAATAGGATATGAGCTATCAAACATTATCTCTCCTAATCAAACAATCACGATTAGACTCCTTTTTTCAGTAGTCAGGTCCATCGAGGACGACCACAGAGCTCGGCAAAAAATCGGAATTAATTCCTTTTCTTTTATTTTGCGTCCTGCATTGCGATCTGCGACCAGGCGGCGTTCCCCGACTCGCTCTCTGAGCAGTTTCGTAAATTTTCATGTCGGTGATCGTCTTTGAGATATTGATGTCCACCGCCGGCCAAACCGATAATTTATTGTGGTCAGTTCGGCATTTTCAAGAATCGCGGTCTTCGCTGGTCTATCTCGGCTGAAATATATAAAACGGAGAGGCTAGATTTGCAACGCGAATAGGTAAGGAATGGTAGGCGAAACTGCAAACCGTCAGTGCCCGATGAGACATCTGTGCAGCTATGAAGGTACGTTCTCTGTATAGGATGTACAGGGTGGGCATATTTCGATGTTTTAGCACTACAACTTTTGAACCAGAGGAGATAGACAAAATCTGATACCCCATTCTCGATCTCTTTTTCGGAGAAACTAACAAGAGTTGTATCCATTTTTGGCTACCTTCTTTTGTTCTTCGAGTTATAAGCAAAAATTGGAAAAATTGCGATATCTAAAAAAATTAATATCTCCGCTAATACTGATGATAGAGCTCTGAAATAAGAACATTCTACAGGCACTTTTTCAAGTAGAATCCAGTGGCATGCTCTTGTTTTTTGCACCATTTTTAATTACAAAGCTATGACCCAAAGTTATGTTTTTTTAAATAGAAACTCTATATTTCTGTGCCATTTTGTGAAAGCTTAATTCTCTCTGATCTCAAAAATATATAACATCGTGAGGTTTGTATCAATAGGATTATAGAAATTGGTCGAAAACCTATTCTCATGTGAGTCTCAATACTTTCTATGGTTTCGGCTGTTGATGAGCACAGAAAAATGTAGCTTCATATAACAAGAGCATGAAATGAAAAGACTACTAGAAAGAAATTGTATTAATTATACGATACTAAATTTTTCTGTGCTTATCGACAATTGAAACCATAGAAATTATTGAGGCTCAGATGAATATAGGTTCTTGACTAATTTCTATACTCAGATTGATTTATTGATACGAAGCATACGATGTTTTATATTTTAGAAAACAGAAAAAATTAAGGTTTCAGAAAATGGCACAGAAATCTAGGGTTCCTATTCACAATAACATAACTTTGGGTCATAGCTTCGTAATTAAAAATGTTGCAAAAAGGGCGAGCATGGCACTTGATTCTACGTGAAAAAGTGCCTGTAGAATGTTTTAATTTCAGAGCTCTATCATCAGTATTTCGCTTATAACTGGAGAACAAAAGAAGGTAGCCAAAAATGAATACTACTCTTGTTAGTTTCTCCGAAAAAAAGGTCGAGAATGGAGTATCAGATTTTGTCTATCTCCTCTGGTTCAAAAGTTGTAGTGCTAAAACATCGAAATATGCCCACCATGTACAGGGTTTTCATATTTCGATGTTTTAGCACTACAACTTTTGAACCAGAGGAGATAGACAAAATCTGATACCCCATTCTCGACCTCTTTTTCGGAGAAACTAACAAGAGTTTTATTCATTTTTGGCTACCTTCTTTTGTTCTTCGAGTTATAAGCGAAAATTGGAAAAATGGCGATATCGAAAAAAATTAATATCTCCGCTGATATACTGATGATAGAGCTCTGAAATTAAAACATTCTACAGGCACTTTTTTACGTAGAATTTGCACCATTTTCAATAACGAAGCTATGATTCGAAATTATGTTTTTTTAACTGGAAACACTATATTTCTGTGACATTTTCTGAAAGCTTGACTTTTTTTATTTCAAAAAATATATAAGTTTGTATCAGTATGAGTATAGAAATTGATCAAAAACCTATTTTCATGCGAGTCCCAATTTCTTTCTATGGTTTCAACTGTTGATGAGCACAGAAAAATGTAGCTTTCTATAACAAGAGCATAGAAATGAAAAGACTACCAGAAAGAATTTCTGAAACATAGATGAATTCAAAATAGTGATCATCGAAATGAATACCATTTTTAATTCCCAGGCTCAGAAATCTTTTATCAAAAATGTGGCCTCCGTAAAGGCAAATAATTTTCTTTTTCTTAGAAACATCTGGCTTCACAGTCACAAAAAAGAATTGGGCGTTTTCCATCACTTTGAGAAACTAGCAAGCGGGCCCTGAATAGAGCCACTGCTAAAATCTCATTCAGTGAAAGAGGAAGTACAGATTATTTTTTTTTTGCATTTGATTGGAGATGTGAAACTTCATTTTGACGCAATTGGATGTCACCTCCTCAGTACTATGTAATATTTTACTCATTACTTCACAACCAATTGCTTTAAATTTCGAAGTTTTTTATGAAGATTTTGCCCTGAGATGTACGGGATACTGATGAGGCCCAAAGAGCCGAAACTGGTATATCTCGCATCTCAGTGACAAAATCTAATATCATTTCTCTAACCTCATGATAAAAGATCTCTGAGCCTGGGAATTGAAAATGGTATTCATTTCGATGATTACTATTTTGAATTCATGATACCAAATAATGAACCCTGAATATAAACCGCTCTGAAGAAATTTTCACATCTATATGTATCGTGCCTTGTAGAGCCCTGATAAAGATTTAAAATAAATCTAATTGAGTCTCTGTCATCAAGACCTAAAAGAACCCTCTCATAACTAAGTCAAAATATAATATTGAAGTTGCTTTTTTTTATTCATCGATTGAGGCAGTACGAAGTCTGCCGGGTCAGCTAGTTGAGCTAGTTACTAAGAACGACCACACATACGATAAAACTCGAAACAAAAACAATTTTTTTATTCAACACCATCGAATAAGTAGGTATTAGAACTAAACTTAAATCATCTGGTATCTTTACAATGAAAGTAGGTAGATATTCAATAGGCTACCATCCAAACCGATGAGAAAACTTAGAAGAGATCTCATGTTTTTTTCTATTAGAGTGGAAAGCAATATTTGGAAGACTCTTTCGAGAATTCTTCTGTCGTAAGTGTGTATTGTTTGTGAAACCAAATGTAATGCTTTTGCAATTTTCAACAAATGATTTGTTTTCATGTAATTTTTAATACTCAGATATTTTACAAGAGTCTCTCCGAGTGAAATTTTGATGGGTTATTATGAATTTGTTGAGTTTGTTTTTCTACTACATCGAAGTTGTGAATTTATGTCAAAATAAATAATAATTAGCTATATTTTTATTTGGGACATTACGAGTGGAATATAACAGAAACTTCTGGTTCTTCTGCTTTCTGGATGTATTAGACATTCGTAATATATGATCTCATTTCCCATTTCCACCGTTCCACACATTCAACATTATTGAAAGATATCCTATCATTCGATCAAAGTCTATTTACATTTACCGGGCGATAGAACTTCACTTGTCGGCACTGGAGTATAAATTTAATGATTTACGTTCAAGTTTTAACTACTTCAATTTCATGGTAAGTGGATCAAATCAGGATATTAGTATCGAAATCGCTCCCTGAAATTAACAGTTCCTTGTAGTTCACCTCGATTTGCATACGTTCTTATAATACGTCAACCGTGAAGTTTACGCCATCTTAGATTGAACAGGAAATGGACGATATCCATCTTTACAGCCGATATTTCCGACAACAAAAATACTTACTACCCGAGAAGATTTTATTTTGATGTTTGTATTGTCGATGAAAGAACTTTCTATTTACCAGTAGAAGCGTGTCGAAAACTGTTATTCTTAAGGTCGTTCTATATTTATTTTATCCACAGGAGTATTGGATTCACATCTCAGGACAAAATCTTCATAAAAAACTTCGAAATTTGAAGCAATTGGTTGTGAAGTAATGAGTAAAATAATACTAGGTACTAAGGTGGTGACATATATCTCTCATCTCAGTGACCAAATCTAATATCATTTCTCCAACCTCATAATAAAAGATCTCTGAGCCTGGGAATTGAAAATGGTATTCATTTCGATGATTACTATTTTGAATTCATCTATGTTTCGAAAATGTTCTCGATGTGGCCTCCGTAAAGGCAAAGAACTTTCTTTTTTTTAAAAAAACTTCTGGCTTCACAGTCACAAAAAGAATTGGGCGTTTTCCATCACTTTGAGAAAGTAGCAAGCGGGCCCTGAATAGAGCCACTGCTAACATCTCATTCAGTGAAAGAGGAAGTACAGATTTCTATTTTTGCATTTGATTTGAGATGAGAAACTTCATTTTGACGCAATTGGATGTCACCACCTTAGTACCTAGTATTATTTTACTCATTACTTCACAATCAATTGCTTCAAATTTCGTTTTTTATGAAGATTTTGTCCTGAGATGTGCGGAATACTGAAGAGGCCCAACAAGGCCGAAACCGGTATATCTCTCATCTCAGTGACAAAATCTAATATCAGTTCTCCAACCTCATGATAAAAGATCTCTGAGCCTGGGAATTGAAAAAGGTATTCATTTCGATGATTACTGTTTTGAATTCATCTATGTTTCAAAAATGTTCTCGATGTGGCCTCCGTAAAAGCAAAGAACTTTTTTTTTCTTAATAAAGATATCCGGTTGAAAATTTCTGAACCTAGAACAAAGTGAAAAGGTCTGAGTGTGGAATAAGTAAATCGGAAGAATTATTGAAAATCAGTTATTTAATCACGAGACAATCATTTTCTAGATTGACAATGAGATTTTTCACGATGTTCTGAAATCATATCGAAAAGTGAATATTAATTCTTTATCCGTTCAAGAATTTATTCCGACCTCTTAAAAATTAAGCATTCCTACGACAGAATCTAGAAATATTCATCCAAACTTAGATATAGTACTACGTTTAGTTATAAATTATAAACTAGCTGGCCCGGCGAACTTTGTTTCGCCTCAGAGATTCATAAAGTTGTATCAACAAAAGTGGTACTTTTTCAAGTAGGAGGTAAATAAGACAAAATTAAACTACAAAATACATATACAAAAAATTTAATTACATTGAAATAGTGCATTGTTATTTACATGAATAGACTTCACTTCATTTAAGCAGTACCTTATTATTATTTAAAAATTGTCTCATTGTTGTACCTTATGATGAACCACATTTTTAGGTTTTCGTCATAAAATTTTTCGTAGTGTTCGGAAGAAAGAAAAATGTGATAACACATGGACTCAGATGCGTTAATATGATTATTAAATGTAGTTCACCGAATTATATCAAATATAATACTTACACGAAAACGCTATCAACCTCAGCGACATCTACTGGCGTTATTCGCCTGAAGGAAAATTATTTCCTACTTTTTTTACCATTTCATCAAATTTTTCATTGTTTTAATGTATTTTATGTTAACCCCACCGTAGAAGAATCCGACAAAAAAACATTAATAACAAATCTAATCTTTAGTTATAAATGGTGTCACCAACAATATGGCCGACTGAGTTTTATATATCAAGATGATTTTGCGTATACGAGGTCTCGCAAAAAAGTATTTTAATGTTTTCATGATGTAACTAATACAATACTAGTAAACAATCATATTTATTGTATTGTTTTCGATATGCGAGAGTAATAAAAAAATATTTACCAACGTTCGCCAAATGTATTTTGTCATGTAATATTCAATAGTGGTACACCATTAAGATGTTTTCTTAAAATGATTTTCCTTGATAATTCTTTACTGAAAAAATGAAAAGTTGATGTTACAAGAATGATGGAGGACAAATCATGAAGTTAGAATTTTATTGATAAAAAAATTGAGGCTTGGGGCTAAGATATCGGAATTCAGAGGCGGCAAAAAATTGAATAGCCTACGGGCGGCAAATCTGTAAATCTGCCACTCAAGAGGATAATACAAAACTAAGGAAATCCGGTTGAAAATTTCTGAAACTAGAACAATGTGAAAAGGTCTGAGTCTGGAATAAGTAAATCGGAAGAATTATTTACCATCGGTTATTTAATCACGAGACAATCATTTACTAGATTGACAATGAGATTTTTCACGATGTTCTGAAAGCATATCGAAAAGTGAATATTAATTCCTTATCCGTTCAAGAATTTATTCCGACCTCTTAAAAATTAAGCATCCAGGATGCAGTTGAGGAAAACCGCATCGCAACTGCCTTTGATGAGACGCTGAATTCTCTGGCACACGACGTACCCATCAGGAAACGAATGTTTTTTCCATCAGATAAAACTCATAGTTCCCCAAGTCCGTGAAAACTCCGTCAGCAATTCCACCGTGAGGAACACGTCAACGAACGTTTAGTTGCCAGTACATCACGTAAGTTATATGCCACAAATAACTGTATGCGGTCTCCCAAGTGTTCGCCAAGTAACGTTAAAGGATATTTAATATTGTAAACGCAATGACATTTGACATGTGCTGATTAATATTTATACCTGCGAGACTTGGCTCTTCGGGAGTTATACCATCGGCCAACACCTGCTTGCATCAAGTAGGTATAAGGCATAATGCGAAATTTGAATTTTAGATTCGGAGTCGTATATGCCCACATTTTTCTGGTCTCAGCCAAGGCAACAAGCGTCAGTTATTCATCTTCGAGGCGAATTAGAAGTGGGATGAGATTTTTACTTGGTTTTTTCGAGTACCTATGTAATTATTCGAATCAGATAATTGATACTTTGGTTCGGGCTAGAGAAATTTTTCATATGATCAAGGAGAGTCGACAAATATACATATATATACATTCTTATGAATTAGACAGATAACATAATACAATAAATGTTGAAAGAAAAAGTACATAATCTGAGGTAAAAAAAAGAACGGTGTACCATAACATTCTCCGTATGATACTTGGGAAAACACCTCAGCCGAGAAAAACCTGTCTCCCCGTACAAAAAATGAAATAAAATTCTTGTATGTGAATATTTTATATTGACCTCACGATTATCGGAACGGCTCTTCGGAGGAAGGATTTCCAAACACATACTCCAACCTGAAAATAAAAAGAGACAGAAAAGCAAAAGAATGCAATTTATACTTCGTCAAATTGATCTGAAATTTTCAACCCATTACAAGAATGATTTTGATACATTGTGTATGGCTCTAATGCCATCCTGAAATTTATAAATCGAACGAATTTCAATTAGGTCTTCAACTGTTTCCTCTGATTCACTACATTCACAATTAGGATTGTCAACTGAATTCCACTTGGAATGCATGCTATTGGTACGACAATGACCTGTTCTTATAATTAGGAAAGGACCATATGCTCCTAAGAAGGTTGAAACCAGGAACTTTATTAGATGGATCAGAGGTCTTTATTAGATAAAGGACAT
Source organism: Hippodamia convergens (assembly GCA_038502775.1). Taxonomy (NCBI): domain Eukaryota; kingdom Metazoa; phylum Arthropoda; class Insecta; order Coleoptera; family Coccinellidae; genus Hippodamia; species Hippodamia convergens. The sequence continues at coordinate 125,090,282 of CM076607.1, forward strand.
GCATCCCATTCGGATTTCCAGATTTCCTTGTATCTGAAGTTGGAATTCAGAAAGTTATTCGACCAAATAGGTTTACGGGATTTCAGTCTTGGAATTCTGTTTTCTAGAACGTAGGAAAGTGTCGGAAAAGGATCCGAAAATAAATGGAATTTATCCGAAAAATTCCAAGTTGCAGACTGTTTTCGAATATGGGGAGGAACTATATTTGATAGCACTGGTAGCCATTGGATAGGTGTAGATCGGATGGTTCCAGTAATTAATCTCTTTGAGAAATTGAGTTGTGCGTCGATTTTGTGAACATGAACACTATTGAGCCAAACAGGGCAACAATATTCAGCGGTGGAAAAAACCAGGGCAAGGGCTGCTGTGCGAAGTGTAGACGGGTCAGCACCCCATGACGTACCAGCAAGTTTCTGTAGAATGTTATTACTCGTTTTCAGCTTCATCCGTAAGTCATCCAAATGTGTTTTGTTATTCAGAGAGGAATCTAAGTATTTGGAAGTGAAATTATGTGTCAAAGATAACATTACATAGTGAGTTAGCTACATATGAAAGAAACAGAGAAAAAATCTTCGTCTGAATGAACATTTTGAGAAAAGACATTTTTGTATAGGAATAGTTTGATATTGATTCATGGATATGTTATTCACATAACACCTTGTCAATGAATGTTTCTACAGAATATATATAAATATTACTCTTCTTAAAATTAATCAAGGATGAGGAACGAACTAAAATTCCTTTTTGATTTGAACTCAGAAATAATTAATATTCTACTAAGAATCATTTTCTATTTGATTATTTCAATATACTATAGTTCTTCATATTTCTCTGTATTCTTTGAAATACCGACATTCAAACAATGAAGAATTATATTCAATTTTTTTGCTTCATCATATTTTACCTACTCGCTGATGATAATTCGTATTATATCTCGAATTTTCTCGGCCCTTCTTGAAATTCAAAGATTCAACGCATATGGACTCATGGTGAAGCAACCATTAAGTTAAAAGACATCCAATTTACACCACTCAATTTGTCATACATTCAAGAATGTTATGGCACATTTATATGAATATTAGTTTACTGAGTTAGCAATCCTGAAAAATCGGTATTGAGTATCGTCTGCGAACTTTTGTTGCTATACCTAACCGTAAGGAAAGTGCTCAACATGGGTTAGGGATATTGACTTAAATTGCAAACAAATATTGTTTAAATGAGATTTTGTGAAGAGTTGCAGAAGATGAAAACAATTTCAGCCTGTAGGTGTGCAGCGTATACAATGTGGTTAAAAAAAATCGAGTAAAATAACGAAATTTTATTCTCAGAGAGAGTTTTAAGACTATCAAAACAATGTTTGGCCTCGACAGGCAACAATATCAGCTTGATATCTTCTTGGTTGTTGAATATTTCTTGAGGAATTTGGTTCCATAAACGGGGCAGAAGCTCTCTCAGATAATTTAAGGATTCTGGGGTAACTTTCAGATTATCATATCTTCTTTGGAGCATATCCCTTGCATGTTCTATGCAATTCAATTCTGGTGATTGCGGAGATATTGGTAAATGTGGAATACCAAGCTCCTCTTGCTCATTCTCAGCGGTATAGCGTTATCGTCTAGAAATTGAAAAGTTTCACCAACAGCAGCGAGAAAATTTGTCCAAACATTGCCAATGATATGGTCCCTATAGTGTAAGGCAGTCATATTTCCAGGACAAATGTGTAGATCTGTGCGCCCGTTGAAACATATCCCATAACACTACCCCCTCGGAATGGATGGACTTCTTGGACATAGCGACGATTACGAGGGATTGTCCATACCCTTATTCTTCGAAAAACTGAAAATCGTCCATATCTGGATTCATCAGTGAAAAGGACACTAAGCCATTGATCGTTCCAATTGATATGTTGCCTTGCCCATTCCAGTCTTCGACGCTTATGGTCACGTGTTTATGGAACTCCTCTTAATGGACGTCTAGAACCTAGATTCACCTCTCTCAAATGTCGTCTGATGGTTTCGATGGAAATTTGAACCATATCTGCATTTTGAGAAGTATTGCGAGTTAGGTCACCCTGTAGCATTCGGATAGCCCTATCAGCCTTATGTCCTGGCATTTTTAGAAAACTCGTTTCAAATCGAAGCCAGTGATGAACTGACTCCATTTCAAAATACGAACATTCATGGAGCTTATGCAAAGAACTAAACTTCAGGAAAAAGGCGACCAGATTGACGAAATGTCTCATACTCATTTTTATATACGCAACATTATAGTGAGGAAATGAAGCTCAAGATTTGAAATAAATACGGTTTTTTCTTTTGAAATGTTCCATAAATGAAAACATGGTGCAAGAAAATATTTCAATTATAGTTCAGGTTCAAAAATCTTAGACAAAACTTCCTGGTTTATCCTATTTGGCTGTAGCACAATGTATAATAATATCTGTATTAATTGCCCAGATATGAAACTGTGTAGGTATTCTATGAAAAAATTAAGAAAGAACAACCTTCATTCATTGACAACTTTTTAACGATCTCTGTTTTCGTTAAAAATCAGTAGGCGATGTCAGACGAGACTCCCCGCTCTGATTGATTATTATAAAGTGCGTATTGGATCTCTCTCAATCTGTCATCGATACCAAAAGTGATGATTTCAAAATTTTCGACGCAAATCCCAAGAATAAGAATCGGCCAAAATCAATTCTTATGCATTTCGGTGCTAACCTTGAACCACATCTCCCTAAAAAATGCTCCCTGAATTCCTGCAATGCCTCAAACGTTCATATAACCCAGTATTTGACGTCCAAGTGATTTATACCATCAGATCGCTCTGGCCTTACTTCAGGTTTGAAGTTTCTCTGAATTGCTAATTTGAATTTAAGCGACTTACCGGCCGCGACTGAATTATTTAAGAGATTTTGGATTCGTGGATGGTTCAGATAGAAGAGGAGAGCAGTGACATGCAAGATGCAGTTAGTTAGCAACTATTGGCCGCCAGATGTCAGCACGGTAGCGGGTGACAGCAACAGCTAATATATGTCCGAGATAGTCGAGACAGCCGTGCAGAGCAGGACTGCAGACTATTCTGGAGGACACCAGTATATCGATGAGTAATATCCTCTTTCCTCCTTGGTCCTTATGTTGTTTATACAGAGAAAATGATTCAGCGTTTGAAAACCATCCGAACCTTGGTCAGTCTTAGACCTTCAGGACAAATCATATGGAGCAAAACACAACTCTATGAGATACTGCCGGCGTTAACTGGAACTAAGTCCGAAACGAGTATTGTTTCAAAAGTTGATACGTGAAAACTGGGTTTATTTGTTTATTTTTACGTTTTTATAGCTACAGAAAAATGTGCCAAAGGAAAAAACTGTGGAAAACACTAATTGTTATGTTTATGGATGTGATTTTAAAAAATCCAGGAATCCTGGAGCCCATTTTCATTATTATCGTGGTAAAAATCAAAATGTGTACATTACCAACAAACTAGAAATCGTAGAGGAAATTAATAGACGTAAATCCTGAGAGCATGTTCTGATAATGGCAAAACCTGTATCTAAACATCTTAAAGTATGCTTACAGCATTTCCGACCAGAAGATTATAGAATGAAAACAGGCAAGAAAGGAAACTGATGTCAATTGAGAACAATTCTTTATATGTTTTGAATTACATATTTCAGAAGAATCTCACTATGAAAACATTTCTTCTATTGGAGAAGAAAGTTGTACCATCACAAAACCTACCAAAAAAAAAACAGTTCAAGTCAACACATTCTATTTTATGTTAACCCCGTCGTAGAAGAATCCAAAAAAAAATTTTTCATAACAAACAGTTCATCCAATCTCGAGTTATAAATGCTGTTACCATCAAAATGGCCGCCTCAGTTTTATAGATTAAGATAAGTCAATTCAATATCACATATAATTCAGATATTCAAATTTAAGGCAATAAAATGAAATTCATAGTCGATTTAATTTCAGAACATCTAATTAACTTCCGTCTTATCCTAGTTCTTACAATTTTATCCATGTGATGATTATGATTGATGAGTCTTTTCAACAAAAATAGTGGAAAAGGTTGATTTTTTGTTTTTTGAGATCATCTGCAATAATATTCCAGATAAAATCACAAAATTATCCTGAATATTAATTGGAGATGATGAATGTTTCTTTATAGAAATTCAGGCTGAGATATCAGTTGAATAAGAATTTTTTTTCATTTCAGAAATGATGTCTGTGGTATGTCTATCAGATATTTTCGACAAAATTCAGGGAAATATCTATCAAGGGCGAAAATACTGTTCAGTGGCCACATAACTTCATGGATCTGAAATATTTGAAAGGCAATGTGTTTGGTTAAATAAAAAGCTGGAAGTATTGAGTTGGAGTGAGTTTAACCATACTATGCTTTTGAAAATTGTTTCAAACATTCGATCCTTTCTACCTGGAAAGTTTCTGAGTCCGCATGGCTGCTATGCTGAATTCATGGAAACAAAAATATGAGCAAAACTGATTCAATGCTCCAGTGGAATAAGCCTTATACCTCTACTGGCAAATATTTGTTTACTTCCATCATATGATTTTTGACAACTCGTCTACGACCTTTTCATATATCTGTTCGAAACAGATGGTCTATTGTTTGGATATCGTATTATATTGACTTTTTATTCATTGAAAATATTTATTTTATTCCTTTTCCTATAAGATCAAAATCACAATGGATCCCTTTTTCTAATTCATCGAACATTTTTCTTATTTGAAAAGTCACTCGACTCTCAGTCGAAATACAACATACTGATTCCATTTTCTTTTCTTCTTATCAATCCGTCTTAAATCTTTCGTTTATATTGCTCTCGATAATATTAGGTTTATTTGCAGTTCTCTTCACATATGAGTCTAGATTCTGCCTCTACCATTGTGAACGACGTTCCCTTGTATACAGACGTCCACATGATATGCTCAATGCAATTTCCTTAATACTACTGGTTTCGGGGGAGGATCGATTATGGTATGGGGTGGAATATCTTCGACTGCTCGCACAGACCTAGTGGTCGTTGATAATGGAGCTATGAATGCTGATAAGTATATAAGGAGCATTCTTGAAGAGCATGTAGTGCCATTTGCCAGATACATTGTTGAAAATTTCATTTTTATGGACGATATTGCCAGACCCCATCGTGCATGCATCGTTCAGGAGTACCTTGAAGAGGTTGAAGTCTCTCGAATGGAATGGCCAGCAAGAAGTTCAGATCTCAATCCGATTGAGCAGGTTTTGGACAACCTCAATGGAAGGCTGAAAACTTCAGAAATCATCCAGCTACTCTTAATGACTAAGGAATCCAACGCAGAAAAATCTGGGAAGGATAAGATCAGAACATTTCAAGATCACTCATTTTGAGTATGAACCGTCGTTGCCGAGCTGTAATTAACGCAGGGGTGGAAATACCGAGCATTAAATCACTTATCAGCATTTCAGCATTTTGAAAATTGTTCATTTCTCTTCTTTCACATAAGATTCGGTGAAATCCTAAATTTTTCACCCATTCAATGTGTCTTGTTCCGTTCGAAACCTTCCAGAGAGAACATAAAAAGTAAGTTATAAAGTTAATGTTGAAATCGAGATTTTTAGAATTTGCGTTAATTTTTTTGTCCAGTGTGTAAAACACCAAAGCCATTTGCAGCAAAACACTACATAATTTTCAACTCAACACACAACTTCATAAATAGTAATCATGTGTTTTTTGCCTTTCACCCATTCGAATACGAATATTAAATATCGGTTTTACTTACTGAGAGCCTCTCATCTCGTATGGCGAATTACATACGAATAGATGTAATGAGGAATGTTCACAGGTATGCAAAATCGATCGAAACTTCGTCACAGTATAACCTATATGTATATGAAATCACTAGTTTTTGTTTCAGTCGAAAAGACCTAGTAGTTCGGATTTTACAACCCCGTGAATGTTCAATTCCTCGCGGCGATGTGACGTCATACTACATTCGCAAATCGCACTCCTTGAGACGAAAGGCCCTTATATTGGACCCGGCTACGTACTGAACCTCGCAAGTCGTTGGATGTAAAGTGACGTCACACGGATCCATCGAACTCATGTTTATAACTCGATGTCTCGGGCGCTATTTGAAGTATTCAAATAATTTTTGGACACAATATTTTCATTTTCTACGAAGAATAGGAATATGTAGAAATTGAGAAATGTGAACATTCCTCATTGTAAGCAAAGGTTTGTTCTGATCCAGTAGCCATTTTCAGTTGACTCTTTCAGTCCATTGATATATCATAGTACTACCCATTCTTTGTTTATTTAATCATACGGCAAGGCCATTTTACATTATTGAAAAATTTTAGCAATAACAATTACAAATATAAACACACGCATTCAAGTTTCACGAACACATAAGAATTTTTGATTAACTAATTTTGGGCAAAGGCGAAATCAGGTCCGAGATGCCAGCGGACTTGTAAGACTGAAAACAAACAAAATTGGAGTCACGAATGTGATTTCAGTATGATGAGATATCCAAGGAACGAATTTTGCGCCATGCAGGTGTTTATACGACATAGACTTAACAGGTACGGACCTGTTGTCGGCACCATGGCTTAGCTGTCTTGAGCGGTATGCGATCGCTCGCGACCATAACTTGCAAACTGCCATCTGACCACGCACTATCTACATATACATATACAGGCACCGACCACAAATCCATATACTTTGAACCGCACCAACATTGCTTACAAGATCAACTTTGTTTCACTCTACCGCATTTATTGTTAGCTCGGCTCGTTGCTGGCTAAACATTATTACCCTATTAAGTTAAACTCGACCAAAAATGCCTATCAACTCAGTCACCTTGTGAGTAAATAGGCTCTGAATTGACATGCATGTGAACCCGGTAATCTAAGAACTCGGGAGCTCAGAAACATGCTTGGTAGCTTAATATCCTCGATGCCATAGCAGAAAGAGAGAAAGACGAACATTTTTCCACTATTTATTGTGGTGGAAATTTCAATAATTCTTAAGAGATCAAACGTAGGAAACATAGAAACTTCACGATGAAAATTGAGTGTAACTTTCGGTTCTTCTCCCTTAAAACATAATTTCAATCCTAGATACCTGGAAATCACATTTGATTCCTCTCTAAATTTCAACGCCCATTTAGATGATCTGCGTTTGAAACTTGAAACTCGAAACAATATTCTTCAGAAACTAGCTGGTTCCTCATGGGGCGCTGATGCAACAATACTTCGAACAGCAGCGCTTGCTTTGGTTTTTTCTGCTGCTGAATATTGTTGTCCTGTTTGGTTGAACAGTGTTCATGTAAAAAAAATTGATGCCTAACTAATTTTTCTATGAGGATTATTACTGGTACTATCAAGTCTACACCTACTCCTTGGTTACCAGTCCTCTCAAATATTGTCCTTCCCCATATTCGCAGAGAGACAACAACTTTGAATTTTTGGATCAAATTCAATTCCTTTCCAAATTCATTTCCCATACTCACCTATATCCAGATAAGAGGGTCCCCAGATTGAAGTCCCGTAAACTTTTTTGGTCAAATTTTCTGACTAATATGAATATAAGCGACAAATAATTGTGGCAATCTGAATGGAATGTATAAAATTTTTTCAATAAAAATCTTATTTCTGACCTTTCCATCAGAGTTCCTGGTTTTGACCTTCCCAGGAGAATATGGTCTGTTCTAAATCGCATTAGAACAGGCCATGGACGATGCAATAGCATGCTCTTCCGATGGAATTCGGTTGAGAGTCCTAGTTGTGAGTGTGGGGAAAATGAGGAGACTATAGAACATCTTATAAATAGTTGCCCCATTTATAAATTTCAAGATAGTTTCGAGGCTATACATAAAATAACAAATGCATGTCTAAAATGGGTGGTTAATTTCAAAATTATTTGATTTATTCTGAATATTCGGTTTCTTTTCTGCTTTTGTCTTTTTTCATTTCAGATTCAGAATTGCGAGCCGTTTTGGGAGGAATCTGTTTATCTGAGCCCGTCGACCGATAACATGAAGATGATCTCACACTGATGTCTTTCAAGATTTTTCCTGATATTTAATATTTTATGTTATTTTTTTATGGGGAGGCAGGTTTTTTCGGCTGAAGTTTTTTTCCCTGGCTCTATAGTATCGTATAATACTAGTGATGATACTATCGTTTGATTTCTATAGTATCATACGAAGAATGTTATGATACCTCGTTTTTTTTTTTACCTCAGCTTAGGTACTTTTTGTTTCAACATTTTTGGTATTATTTTAGCTCTCTATTTTCATAAGAATATAACTAACTAGTAACCGTAGTTAGGAGTTATTCCATTTCCGTTCTAAACAAAAATGCCACACATAATTAATGCTCTAGACCAGTGCTTTTCAACCTTTTTCATGACACGACCCCTATAGTATAAAAAAAAATTCGCGAACCCATTACCCTAGCTTTTTCCATGTTTGTGAAAAATATCGATATGTGTAAGATTGCAAATTTGATTTTCGATTGAAGGAAAAGCGTTGCAGACTCGAATGTTTCAAATCATTTCCATTTGTGAAGTTACAAGTGTATTTTTTTTACTCACATATGAATTTGTGGACTAAAAATGAGGGTTCCCTATATCTAAATTTACCATTTTCGAGATATTCAGAAATAACTGCTCCGAGCTTAATTATAATATGATCCATTTGTGCCCTTTTAAATTTCGTCCACCTACTTCCAAACATTTTTCGCACATTCTCAATATTTCTTGGTTGGTGGATTTCCTTATTCATTCTGGAACATAATTCTGCATAGGTATACATTATACGATAAATTTTTCAGTTGGAATAAACCCGAATTATTTCGAATGAAGTCATACAGATTCTTATGAAAGGGTGAATATAGATCGTAATTGATACCTCACATATTATAATATATGCTCGTTGCTAACAGTTATTTCTGAATATCTCGAAAATGGTACATTTTAGATAAAGAAAACCCTTAACAGACTTCACTTATTACTTCCTCACAAATTGAAATGAGAGTGAAAAAAATACGACTTCCATTTGGAAAAATCTAATTTCTGCCTTTTTTGGAATTCAAACTTTGACACTCTAACAGTTTTTCCTGAATATCTCGAAAATGGTAAATTTTGGATATGGGGGACCCTGAATAAACTCTACCTATTTTTACCTCACAAAATCTGAATTGAAAAAGTATGGTTTCCATTTGAAAAAATCGAGTTTCTAGCTTTTCCTGAATTTCATCTTTGACACTCTCATTTTACTTCCCAGTATATCAAAACGTTATTTTCTCTACAGAGTTATGTATGTCAGTAACGTACTTCAACAAAAGTACTGAAATTGTATGTTGCGCTTTCATTGAATTTTCAGTGTTCTAAAAGCCCCAATTTGTAGCATTTTTAATCCTAGAAATAAAGTGTTGCTAAGAAACGAGCAGATTTTTGTACCGTCATTGACGGCTCTTGCACCTGAAAATAGTAAAAAATGTTATGAACATTTTTTGATGGTTGGAAAATATAGTATATCATTGAATTACCACGAATGAACTGGGACATCGTGAATATTGGTAATTAATTTTCTTCGATAATTTCAAAAATATGTCATGATATACTTCCGAGCTTAAATATTGAAAATTCGGAAAAAAAACAGTACCTACAAAGTATTTTAGATACCTAAACACTAAAGGTATTGTGTGTTGTACAAGGAACAACACTCCTGAGGAAATTTTCTTGGGTCATTTTGATATTAATTGTCAAAAATCTTCAGTAATCTATTGTCGTTCATGTGAACAAAGTGGGTAAGGAGATTCAAATGTAGTAATGTGTATTTTCAGTTGGTTTTCGTTTCGATGTGATATGACATTCAAGTATCCTTGTTTTCCTTTTGTTTTAGTGATTTGTCTACCATAAACAAAATCTATGTCTAAGGCATAAACTGACTTTTGAAACTGGGTTCATATCCAATAGATAAGCCCACGAAGAAGAAGAATGAATATTATTTTTCTATGGGTAGTGTGACGTTGACGTACGTCACAAATAAAAGAAGAAAATGAATGATACAACAACAAACCTCAAGAAACCAAAACAAAGTAGATTGGCACCCAAGATGTTTGATGTGTAGCCTAGTAAATTGAGAAAAGACAAGAAGAAGAAGAAAACGTACGTCTGAACTACGTTTGTCCTGTTTGTATTTCTATGGTCTGAACAGACGTAAGTCAAAAGAAGAAGAAGAAGTCATAATTTGACAGTGTTATATGACCTAACCAAAGATATGTCAATGGTCATTACATATAACATAACATAAACAGTAGCAGAGGTCCTTGGTCTTTGAACAAAAGTCTAGTGCTCAGTAACTTTTTTCAAAGCTCCAGTGTCTTGTCTAAAACACTCAAAAGGTCATAAGTACTAGTATCTGAAATATCGTGAAACCCATTTAACATTAACTGTATCGTACAACTATTGATTCGAACAGAACTCACGAGTCAACTAAGTAAAATTTTTGTATTTCATTTCAATTCTTATTATTGAAATCAGAAATGGCTCATTACAAAGGTGCAGCTAGCGAAGCTGGCAGAGCAATGCATCTAATGAAGAAAAGGGAAAAAGAAATGCAAGACTTGGAATTGAGAAAAAAGAAAATTGAGGATGATTTGAAAATAAACAATATTGAATCTAAGTTCGCTGCTCATTATGACGCCGTCGAACAACAATTGAAGGTGAGCTATTTTTTTGTCTCGAGAATAAAAGGTTTACCGAATACTTTTCATTATTAGAGTTCTACCATCGGTTTGGTGACCCTAGATGAAATGAAAGCGAAGCAGCAAAATATTCTTAAAGAACGCGAACAAAAATTGGCACTCAAACAAGCAGAAAAAGACAGGGAGAAATTGAGGAAACTTCAGGCTAAAGAGGCTGAAAGGAATCAACGAAAACAACAAGTGAGTATATGTTCAGAATCTTTTTCTTTTGAACTGTAAGGAGTACCAGACTAGCAACTTATGCCGATAAGTTCAATATATTCTAAATATTGTTCTAATGAAGAGAATTTTATTTTTGTTGTGGATGCATAGCCTTTCGAAAGTAGGATCAATAAATTTATGAACTATTCACAGATAAAGCTCTTATCTTTTGATTTGGAAGACGATGATGCAAATGAGGAGGAAAACGAAGAGGAGAAAAATGATGAACAGGAAGACGAAGAACAATCTGAATCTAAAAGAAAGAATTGGAAGAATACTGAAGATGAATCGAGAGCATGGAAAAAAATCAGGAAGGATCCAACTGTCGACACAAGCTTCCTTCCCGATCGAGAAAGAGAAGAAGCAGAAAACCGATTGAGAGAGGAATTGAGGCAACAATGGGTCGAACAACAAAAAAAAACTAAAAGAGGAAGATATCGATGTTACTTTCAGTTATTGGGATGGTTCGGGACATAGAAGAACTGTGAGAGTTAAAAAAGGTAGGAATTTGAAATTTTAATGAGCTAATTGGTATCATAATATCACATCCCAAACATAGTTCGAAAATGTGCCATAACTTTTTTATTCACGAAAATATTAGAGCACAATTAAAACTTTCTAAAAGCTCTTTTCCATCAGAATTAAAAACCTAATTTAAAATTTTTGTTCTCGTGTAAAAAATGCACTTCTTATTTTAAACACAAACATATTTTTTTTTCATCTTATATCACAAAAAGATATTTGAAGATGAAAAAAACTGAAAATAATGTCTTATTCCCAGTGAAAAAGTGCTTATTGAAAGTTTTAGCCTTTTCAGATATTTTCAAAAATGAAAAAGTTATGGCATCTTCTGAATCGAAAAAATTCAAAATGTTATATTTGTATCCCAAAAAATGGAGAGACCCTGTATATTGAATAAACAAAAACCGTCATACATATTATGACATAATATTCGTTTCAGTAACAAAAATTCAAAATTAATGAGGATTAATTAACTTTTTCTCTATATACCGGACTTTCACTTTGGTAAATTTTGTGGAGTCTATTTTTTTTATGAGTATCTTGATGTATACTTGTTTGTTTGTTCAGTTTTGTAGCTTTTCTTCATTTCATAGGATCAGGCTCATTTTCATCAGATATTTTTTCTAAAAAATCTATTCTTTATATTCTGTGAAAGTGGTAAATATTGGGAATTAAAGTGATGAGAAATTAACGTTGATTTTCCAATTAAAAAATGATGTGAGTTTTTTATTTCATAGAAACGTTTTTTTTATGAGGAGTACCTTGAAGTATGTTTGAAACATTGAAATACACTTTTTGTTTCATTCTTTGATTGAGTTCAGTTTCATTCTTTGGTGTATCGCAAAATTTCGAAAAATAGTTCCAATAAAATTGTTCATAAAACGAAATATTTTTCACAAAAAAAGCAGATTCTGTAAAATGAAGAAATATATATGATTGAATGTTGGGTAGATGAAAAATAAAAGTTAATTACTTACCATAATATTGAAACTGCTCATCCCTAACATTGATCCATTTCGCAGCATAATAGGAACAAAATTTTCAGAATATATATTTCGTTTGTTAAAAAATGAGCCTTAATTTTGTGTACAATAGAGAAAATACAAATAAAGAAAAGTTACATAACTAAGGAATAAAACAGAAAATGTGTGACATAAATCAAAATAATTCTTGAAAAAAACAGATTCAAAATTTAGTAAGGAAATGGTTTTGCCCTAAATCAGTCATATTGAAGAAACAATTTTCTACTTTGGGATGGCGATTTCGAACTCTTTGCAGCATTTATTGCAATTAGTGTTTTGAATTGAGGATATATTTAGTGTCTTGATATATTTTGATTTTTGTTTTGTTGGATTTGCGTTTCGTAACTAGTTTCAGTTTTTATTGTTAAAAAAATTAAAACACATTGCTTTTTGATATTTCGTGGTAACTGCCGATAATTTTTTTCATACAAGTTGTGCTTTGTGCATTTTCTGTTCATAAATTTTTCTTTCATTTTTATAAGGCACCACATAACTCAAACTTCTCCTTTATCTTTTTCTGTTTATTATTTGAATTTATTTACACATTGTTTATTTGCAAAACTATAACACAATATATGAAGAGACTACTTGATGATGATTCTGCTTATCTCGATGGTAAAAATTTTTGGTTGAATACCATTTATTGCCGGCGATACATATATTGTCAAGTTCTGATTGCAAACTTGTTTTTTCCAACTACTTTGAAATGTTTTTCAACCCTTCTGAAATTTCTTCTAACTGCTTTGAAATTTTTTTTTCTAACCGCTTTGAAATTTTTCCAATTGCTTTGAAATTTTTCAACTCCTTTGAAAATCTTCTGGGGGAATTCTGTTTGAGTGACAGTCAAGTATCTGTCAATCAATCCCTCATATCAAGATTTTCCTGATATTTAATATTTTATGTTATTTGTTTTTACGGGGAGACAGGTTTTTTCGGCTGAGGTCTTTCCCCTGGCTGTATAGTATCGTATTATACTAATGATGATAGTATCGTAGGATTCTATAGTATCATACGAAGAATGATATGATACCCCGTTCTTTTTTTACCTCAGCTTAGGTACTTTTTGTTTCAACATTTTTTGTATTATTTTAGCTCTCTTTTTCATAAGAATAATATATCAATTATTCAGTATTGTGTCAAAATCTTTTTCAAATTCATTCTTATATCAAATGAAAATTACCCACTTCTGTTCTGAAAAAAAAATTAAGAAAAATATTCCATAAACTTGAATTTTCAGGGAACTCAATTTATCAGTTTCTTCAGAGAGCTCTGGAATTGTTGAGAAAAGAATTCATGGAACTGAAAACTGTGAGGGCTGATCAACTTATGTATGTCAAAGAAGATTTGATACTTCCACATCATCAAACTTTTTATGATTTTATTGTTACGAAGGTGAGTATAAAATATTTTTGTGTATTCATTAGAAAAGTTTGCAAACAAGTCTGAATTTTTTCGTAGGCAAGAGGAAAAAGCGGTCCTTTATTTCAATTTGATGTTCATGATGATGTGCGGTTGTTGAATGATGCTTCAGTGGAAAAAGAAGATTCTCACGCTGGGAAAGTTTTACTGAGAAGTTGGTATGAACGGAATAAGCACATTTTTCCTGCGAATAGATGGGAGCCTTATGATCCAACTAAGTCCTATGAAAAATACACGATATCAGATAAGAATAAGTGAGAATCTGGAGTTACATGTTGGAATTCAGGCTATCAAGTGATTACAAGCAATACTTAGTTGAACTGGAAGCAACAGACGCAATAGTTTCTATTGATTTTCAAAGGACATTATAATAATGAATAATATGAATGATAATTCAGATCAATCATTATTTCTAATTGAATATTGCATAGTTTTATGTTTTTGTACAGTATCTTGAATGATGAATAAATATTAAAGACCGTTTGAATATTTTTTTTTTTAACTCCTGAAATCAATATTTTCCTGATATTAGTAATCAAGATTCTATGTGAATTAGGTGTACATAACAAACACATTGGTTCCTAGTATGTATTCCAATTATTTTATCTGAGTCTGTCATTGAAGAATTAGCATTTCGATATTTTGAGTTTCGTTTAGTACAAGACATTGACTTCATCAAATTAGCAGTTCTCGAATACAAGTGGACAACAAGGCGAATATGCAATTGAATTCAAATAAGACCAAAAAAAAATAACTTTAGCTAGAGCTAAATATTTCAGGTATCTCACATTCAAAGACCAAGGAATCAGTTTGAAAATTCCCAAAACCAGAGAGCTGGCTGCATGAAGATGACCTCATCAGGTTAATGGCTAATTTAAATTGAAAACTATGATGAATGAAAAAGCATATTATTTCTATTCAGATTGATGAATATTATAGCCTCCACGTATAATCGCGAATAACCAAATTTCGCTTGAATACGGTCCAAAACTTAGTGTTGTAATAAAAAAAATACATAACCAAATTTTATCGTCTTTCGATTTTGAATCGTCTTTCGCATATTTGTTTCAGATTTTGCTCCAACGAAGGTGTTTTAGATAATCATTTCAGGTGTTGAAGATTTAATTGCATCTGTAATCTCAGCTGATGAAATTTTATTTGACTATTGCTTGATTCACAAAGACCATAACTTAACACATATGTAAAAATCAGAGTTGAAACTACAAAAATTCATACGAAAATATTCAATTTTTCCTTTGGATTTCATAATTCGAATGTGAATGTAAATGATTTCTATAGTTTAAATTTTCGCATTTTATATATGTGCTAACCCTCAACTGGTATGATGCTTTCAATTTACTTTCAGGGTATGGTAGGGTCAATTTTGATCCCGTGTATTTTTTCTGTCAAACTCAGAAAAATATGGTCTTTTCCACATCATGAATTTCTCTCTGGTAATCAAACTACCATGTGAAAATGAATTTATTCTATTCCAAACATGAAGAATGGATAAAAATGAATTTTGCATAAACCTTGAGAAAATACTATAATATATCTTTTGAGAAATAACAACTGCTAGAATAATAAATTTTTACTCGAATTGCACTTTTTGGGATGAGTGTCTCCGAAAGTATATGGCAGTGAAATGTGAAAAAACGAAACCAGGAAAATTCTAACAAAAATGTTTGTTATCGTATCAATGTAGAATCATTATTATTTTTTTAATATTCTCATGTTGATTGCTAGGCTGAAGGACTGCGGTCAATGGCCAATAAAGACTAGCTGTTTTTATTATTTGTAAACTTAAAAAAAAATTTATTCAAGTAAATAAAAATCTGAATATACAAACTATCACACAACCAAAACTAACACTCATAACATTAGAACTATCTTTCTCGTGTTTATCACTATCAATTTCGTTCTGTGCTTCATCAGAATCTTCTTTCTTACTCTTCTCTCTTTCCTCATCCTCAATCTCATTCAGAGTTTCTTTTATCGACTTGTTTATACTCTTCATCAATGGAAAGTTTGAATACGTGTCGTTTTCTTTTATACTGGCACAGTCTCCCTGAAAATCGTCTGTATCTATTGACCAGACCATAACTCCAGCCAACTTCTTCTCCATCGCAAACTTTATTTTTTCCCTGAGAGATCTTTCGTTGTCATAGGTAAGAACCTTATCTCCGTTCACAGCATATGGTGTGTGGGTGTCGCTGTCCCAATAAGAAGACCAACCTGATGATTTGTTGTTGAGTTCCAAGCAGATCTGGGAAGAGCGAGACAAAGTGTTTCATGAGGAAATGAATTATCTTATCAAAAAATCATTATAAATCTTCTAAAGAACTTATGGATATCTGGACTCACCTCATTGTAACCCATGAATCCATTTTCTCTAGTGAAAGGACCTTGAAATCCTGTACTGGATGCTGGAATACCAAGCTTTATCTTTTTCTTCGGGTTGACTGCCAGAGATTTCTCTAAGAGGAAAGTTCTACCATAAAGTGGAAGACCAAGCACCAGTTTATTTGGGGGAGCTCCTAGTTTGAGCATGTAATTGATGGAATACTCCTGAAAGGTATCAACATGAAGTATTACGATCTAATTCTATTCTACACTGCGCGAAAAATTAACGCAAATTCTGAAAATATCAATTTTAATGAAAGTTAACTCTACATTGACTTTATAACTTATTTTTCATGTTCTCTCGGGAAGGTTTTCAACGAAACAAGACACATTAAATCTCATGTCAAAGAAAAGAAATGAACAATTTTCAAAATACTGAAATGCTGATAAGTGATTTAATACTTAGTATTTCCACCCCTTGCATTAATTACAGCTCGGCTACGACGGTTCATACTCAAAATGATCTTGAAATGTTCTGATCTTATCCTTCCCAGATTTATCCGAGTTGGATTCCTAAGTCATTAAGAGTAGCTGGATGATTTTCTGAACTTCTCAGCCTTCTATTGAGGTTGTCCCAAACCTGCTGAATCGGATTGAGATCTGGACTTCTTGCCGGCCATTCCATTCGAGAGACTTCAACCTCTTCTAGGTACTCCTGAACGATGCGCGCACGATGGGGTCTGGCATTATCCGCCATAAAAATTAAATTTTCACAATGTTTGGGGCAAATCGCACTACATGCTCTTCAAGAATGTTCCTCATATACTTATCAGCTTTCATAGCTCCATTATCAACGACGACTAGGTCTGTGCGAGCAGTCAAAGATATTCCACCTCATACCATAATCGATCCTCCCCCGAAACCAGTGGTATTCAGGAAATTGCACTGAGCACATCTTACATGTGGACTTCTGTATACAAGTGACGTCGATCACAATGGAAGAGGCAGAATCTAGACTCATCTGTGAAGAAAACTCTTTCCCAATCGGCCTCTTCCCAATGGATATGCTCTCTCGCAAAATCCAAACGAGCCCTTCGATGGGCTGGGGTAAGAGCTGGGCTTCTTGCCGCGACACGAGGCCTTGAATCAAATTCTCTGAGGCCATTTCTTATTGTCTGAGTGCTAATTTGCACCCAATGAGTTTGCTCAAGCTGATTTTGAAGGAGGCGAGCGGTTGCAAACCGTTGTGTCAACGAAGAAACTCTCAAGTAACGTTCTTGAATGGCAGCTGTTACCCGTGGTCTACTCTGTCCTGGTCTTCGGACATTCATACCTGTCTTCCTGAATCGCTGCAACATTCTGGACACACTTGTATGGGAAACTCCAAACCTTTCTGCAGTTCTTGCGGAAGAAAAACTATTGAACACTAGAATTGATGGAGAACAACTGATTTTAGAATGGAGCCAATACATTCAAAGTCTGATAATATAATCTTTTTTCTTGCTCGAAAAAACATCTATATTGAAGAAAAACGTTGAATGTGAATAACATATGCATGCATTATTCTGATGAAAATTATTATCATTGAGAACACCTTCAGTTGTAGAATAAATTTGGGATTTCCATAATGTGCGTTAATTTTTTTGCTCAGTGTACCTATTATTCTGTGTTAATATAATGTGACATGTTGGTACATGAATATGTTACAGTCAAGAAAAAATGTGCACTAGAAGACTCTTACATTTGAAAACCAAGAATACAAATAAAATTCGAAGTTCATGCATCTCAAATTAATGGAAACAAAATTAGTTGTAAGCTCAGAACACGATTTTTATTCTGAATTAAATGGTACTCCCTGAGAAGTCTCATTGAAGCAGCATAAAAGTACGCTTTTTGATAATTGAAACCTTATCAACAACTCAACAACCTTCGTTTTTAAACATAGACGAATTCAAAAATACTATTTTCAATCCTCAGGCTCAGAGATCTTTCATTATGAGGTTGGAGAAATTATATTAGATTTTGTCACTGAGATGAGATATATCGGTTTCATAATTTTATGGCATCATCGGTATCCCATGCATCTCAGGGAAAAAATATTCATGAAAACGATTTAATCCTTACCACACTGAGGACGTCAGAACTCTTCAGAGGGGCGTTAGCTCCAGTTTTCTGATCCCAAGCACCATGATAGTCGTAACACATCATGTGTATGAAATCTAAGTATGCAGACACCCCCTCCACGTCGTAAGCCACATCGATGGTGTCCTTTCCTGCCCCAAACGCTGCAGTTAGCAATAAATTATGTTTCTTGAACTCTGCTTTCAGCTCCTACAATATGAAAACTGTTGAATGCATTCTTTCTCGAAAACAATTCAAAATTCATGATCATGATTTCTTCAATATACATTCAGGCGTTCATACATTCTGATCTCATTAATTGCTGCATTAAATTAATGCGAAAATTTGTGAGGATGATGTGTGTATGAATGTTAGCAACTCTTTCACCATAAAAACTACCGATCGGATTCAGATTAAAATTCACAGGAATATATACTCCCCGTTAATAAATTCTGGACAGGCAAAACTTTTGTCAAATTCAGCACCCTGCATCTTTTTTCGTGGTTCTCCGATTTCGTTGTAATTTTGACCATTTATAGTAATGGATCTTGTTATATCAATCTGAAATTTACTTCGCGAAAATACTTGTATTTCATCCGTTATATTGATATCATTCAGTTTGTATTTGAAGGGTGACCCTTTCTTAATAAAATGTTCTTAGATTTACGTCAGTATCTGCTTTAAAAAGAAAGATACACATTTTCGAGGAAAGTGTATCATTTTTTCAATTTTTATAACAATTTCAAACAATACAATACCTTATCGACTAAACAAAGATCTGAAAATTAATGACGTGTATTTCCACCTCGCTTTCTCATATCACTTCTACCATACGACGTGGCATACTTTATTCAATGCATTCACGAATTCTTTCTGTTAATGCAGAACAATGCTAGGCCTCACGTTGCACGTTTTGTGACAGAACAGCCTTTCTTGAAAAACGGAAAAATATTCCCCCAGAGGCAATTCGGAAATGCATCAATATTAGGCCTTCATTGAAGAAAAAAATATATACTTATAAAATTCATCATTGAGTGGAAATAATATAAAGGGCGTGGTTCAGTTCACTGCAAGCGAGAGGTCCCCTTAACCCTCAGATCAGAATAACATATAAGTAGGCTACACTTTATAAAGATTTTGTGTAGTTTTTTGCTTAAAGTTCGTGAAATAAGGACTTGTGAAGATGAAGAGTGTATAGTCAGCAGCTTAGCTCAACATCAGATCTGATAACTTTTTGACAATGTTAGAAATACGGCCTTGGC
Source organism: Hippodamia convergens (assembly GCA_038502775.1). NCBI lineage: Eukaryota > Metazoa > Arthropoda > Insecta > Coleoptera > Coccinellidae > Hippodamia > Hippodamia convergens. The sequence goes on from CM076607.1 coordinate 125,109,957, forward strand.
AATATCTCACATTGAAATGTTTTTGGTTGGATAACAGAATTACAAAGTTCTCAATTTCACCAACAAATATAGCAGAGATTAAATAAATCGGTTCAATTACCTTTACTAAAAACAGAAAATTTTCTTTGTCAGTAGGACTTCCACCACGTTTTCCAGGGAATTCCCAATCCAAATCTAGACCATCAAAGCTGTATTTCCTGAAATATTCATATAAATTCTACCTCTTTTCACCACTTTATAGGTATTCAAGGTGTCATTGACTTGTACAAATTTTCAAACCATAGATTTTTTTTTGATTCAGCCTAGATAAGAAGACAAAGCCATCTTAAACATCAATAATGGGTTATGCCACCCCTGGAAATATGACACTAAAATTTTTCCGAGCATTAGATCTACCACCTAAACTTTCGAGAAAATGTAGCAGAAATTTGATTCTGTGAATCTTCTGAACAGATTTACATTCTGCCAAAGTACCTAACCAATTTTTTAATTTCGCTGGTATAGATTTTTTTAAATCATTAATTAATTACTCGAAGAGTGCGCATTCCACAAGATTTCACGAAGAATACTTTTTTTTTTCCAAAATGACCAAATATTCATTAAATGGCATTCAACTCAGTTTCACGGGTCGGGATCATAGAATTTCTGCTATTATTATGGAATGGAATGGTATATATTGGTCATAACGAAAAAAATAAAACATGCGAGTTAAATTTTGTATTCGTAAAAGATTTGCCGCATTAATTGAAACCCATATTCTGAAAATAATTCAATTCGATGGAATCATTCACGAGATATATTCGAAAATTTCGTTTTTTCTATGTATTTTTAACAGCCTGTATCTTTCCAACCGAGCCGAATCGGAAGAAATGGTAGAGACAAAAAGTTTCTTTCGACCTCAGGAATGTCTCGTTAAAATATATGTACAAGTCAAAGACTCACCCTGTACATAAGTATTTTGTTCTATCATAACCACATTTCCAACTCCAATAACAGGTGATCTTTAGATTATGTCAATACTAAGAGTTATCTTGGCAATCCCAATTATCTAGAAAACGTCCGAATATTCTTTCATTCAGTGAATGGTGTTTTGAACAAGTCAATGTCGACTTGAGATGCGCATAAAAGTCTGCGGAATAAATAAAGACGCCAGGCGTCGCAGCGCTATCAAAAATTTTTTCCCCACGACTTCCCTTTTTTATCATGTCACTCGAAAGATAATTTCATTCCGAATTTTTTTTTGGAATACAATTTTCATCGATTTCTAACCGTTTGCGATCTACAGCGTGCTTTATGTTGATTCTATTCCATTTATTTTCTTTTGTATTGTGGCCTTTATTTAGAGACATAGATGTGATTTTGTGATTTGAATTCAAGAAGGCTAGTTTTCTGATCAATGTGCTCCTTCAAATAAGATGAAATATGTGGCTACAGCAAGATGGGGCATCATGCCACCACGCTGCCATTCGCAAGAGATATTTAGATCAAGAATTCGGAAAAAAATGGATTGAAATCAATGGACTCATCAGATATCGCTAGATCTAACGCTCATGGATTACTTTCTGAGGGGTCCCCTTGAATATATGGTATACCAAACTGATTCTAATAACTTGGACTATTTGAAAATCAAGATAAGAAACGCATGTGCCCAAGTGGACCCTTATATTTTGACCAAAGTGATGAAATAACTTATGTAAGGATCATAATGGCCGGTATATAGAACATATGATTCGAAAATCTTCGTTGGTTATTAAAAAATGTTTATTATTATAAGATATAATGTTTAAGAAATAAAATAATAGCAAAATAGTTACAGAGCCTCCGTCATTTAACGGAACATAATTTAGGTCATCTAGCTGTATCCCCATATTTGATCTTATTTAAAGAGGCAGATTGTTTAGAAAACTCGCCTCCTTGAATTCAAGGCATAAAATCATATCTACGTCTCCAAATCAAGGCAAACTACCACAATACAGAAAAAAAAATAAATGAAATAGAATCAACATAAAACACGCTGCAGATCGCTGACGGTAAGAAATGGACAAAAATTGTATTCGAAAAAAAAAGTTCAAAATGAAATTATCTTTCGAATGACATGATAAAAATGGTATGTCCGTGGAGACAAAAATTTTTGACAGCGACGCGACGCCTGGCGTCTTTATTTATTCAGCAGATTTTTATGCGTATCTCAAGTCGACATTGACTTTTTCAAAACGCTATTCACAGAATGAAAAAATATTTAGGCGTTTTCGAGAAAATTGGGGTTGCTAAGATAAATGAATCACCCTGTACATCTGACAACTCGCATAGATTTCAAAAATTCTTCCGGCATAATTCAGACTAACTTTCTGAATTACCTTTCAATTCGCCAAGATTTAATTCGAAACGCTATGAAATACCTCTTACTTGACAAAATTGAGCGCGTTCTTCACGAATCGCCTTCTTCTCTTTTCATCGCTGACCAAACGCGAGTAATTGGTGGATCCTTCAGTCCAACCACCAATAGCCACAGTAACTTTCACATGGGGGTATGAGTTTCTCAACTTCGTTATTCTTTGGAAGCCGCCTTTTCCATAATCTTCTGTCAAATCTTGCCAAGGATCTACAAGAAAGAACATATAAGTAGGTATGTGTATCTGGTGATATTAAAAGTATCATGGGTAAAAGGTAAAACAAAGCAGTATTGTTTTTTTAAGAAAAAGAAAATTCTTTGCCTTTACGGAGGCCACATCGAGAACATTTTTGAAACATATAGATGAATTCAAAATAGTAATCATCGAAATGAATACCATTTTCAATTCCCAGGCTCAGAGATCTTTTATCATGAGGTTGGAGAAATAATATTAGATTTTGTCACTGAGATGAGAGATATACCGGTTTCGGCTTGTTGCGCCTCATCAGTATCCCGCATATCTCAGGACAAAATCTTCATAAAAAACTTCGAAATTTGAAGCAATTGGTTGTGAAGTAATGAGTAAAATATTACAAGGTACTAGGGTGGTGACATCCAATTGCGTCAAAATGAAGTTTCACATCTCCAATCAAATGCAAAAAAAGAAATCTGTACTTCCTCTTTCACTGAATGAGATGTTAGCAGTGGCTCTATTCAGGGCCCGCTTGCTACTTTCTCAAAGTGATGGAAAACGCCCAATTCTTTTTGTGACTGTGGCTTCGAAGTTTTTTATGAAGATTTTGTCCTGAGATGTGCGGGATACTGATGAGGCCCAACAAGGCTGAAACCGGTATATCTCTCATCTCAGTGTCAACATCTAATATCATTTCTCCAACCTCATGATGAAAGATCTCTGAGCCTGGGAATTGAAAATGGTATTCATTTCGATGATTACTATTTTGAATTCATCCATGTTTCAAAAAAAGCAGTATTGAATCTAGATCAAATAAATGAACTGCTCCACATGAGTGTGTGGTATTGACTTGAATTGCAAAAAAATAAAGTTCATATTGATATAATTCCAAGTTGCAGAAAAGGAAATTTTAGTCTGTGGTTCTGCAGCGTATACAGAGTAATATAACGAAATTTTAGGCCCAGATTCGAGCATTTTGAGACTATATCAATACAATGTATGGCATCACCTTCTTTGCATACAACACATTCTCGTCTTGGCATTTTCAGGAAACTCGTTTCCAATCGAAGCCGTTGATAAACTGACTCCATTTAAAAAAAAACATTAATGAAGCAAAAAAAAAACGCGAACAAATTAACGAAATGTCTTATACTGATTCTTATTGGATCGATTCAAGTTGTTATTGAGTTTTAAATGATTTAACAGTAATTTTCTTGAAGATTACATACTTTTCAAAACGATTGAATACGATATCCTTAATTCTTGTGAAGCAGTTTATTCAATATGAACGAATCTTTTGTCTGAAATGAACCATACAAAATGACTGAAATCACAAAGATATGGAGATGCTGAGAAACCACATCGTATAATAATTATTATGCATAGCTCTGAAATTTGTTTTCAAAGTCGAGAAAGATAAGTGCATTATTTTCAGTATTCGGTTTGAGGAATTGTTGACCGCATTCTACACTTTATCGTTACAAGAGTATTTAAATATTTCCTACTTCAAGAATTGTAATCACATCGATAGAAATACCTACCTATCTGTATGTGTTAATATAAAAAAATGCTTCACATAGTTGACGTGACGACGTCTCTGTAATCAAAGTTGGCATCAACTTAATAGTTAACCAATTCACTTTCTCAGGATTGAACCCATAAACCTTTCAGATTGTATCTTCCTTTTCTTTAATGTAATTACAAACCTGCCACATGCAGAATGAATTGAGAAATATCTTACCTAAGGGCTTCGGGCTGTCTTCAAGAACATCTAATCCCACGAAGGAGTAAATTATGTGGGTGCATAAGCTCGGATCTAGGTGCTCTATTGTGAAGGAGCCTCTTTCAGGACGGTAAACCGACCATGTTCCGAGATAGCAGACGACTAGCTTACCGTGAGATGGACCTGTGGAAATATATATATCAAAGATTATAGAGTATAAAGATGGGAAACGAAGCGACTATAGTGATGTCAGCGACATCTATTTTTCGAAAGTAATCGGGTTATAGTTAAAATATTCAATAAGGGTCTATTTGGCATAGATTAAGTAGAGATTATTAGTAGGCTGTTGTCAAGTTTGAAAGAAATACTTGAATAAATATTTTTGCTGAATAATGATTGTATTTTCTCGCGTACTTTCCATTGAAATAACTCGAAATATACAAGAGTAGCACCTAGCTCACGCCCTAATCTTGGTTTGTGTGTTTTTCTGTTATAAATTTTTTGTTAGAAACTAATTAATTGCAGAAATAATAGAAAGAATAATCTTGAATGTGCATTCTTTTCATTACCAAAGAGAATGGAAATGTAAGTTTTGAAACTCGTATCATGTAATTGTCTTGTTCATTGTTTTTTATTTTCAGTGTTGTCAAATGGATAGAGGTTTTGGGGCAAAAATATATTGTTCTGGATAATTTGTTCGCGAACCGAATTTTCTTCGGTCTCATTCATTGGATCAAGAAGTTCTACTCATAGAGGCAATGGTGGTCAGAAGAACGACTTATAGAGGAGGTGGATCTTTTGACAACCCTTCCAGCAGTTCGACTCATCTACTAGGCCCTCTGGACTCATTGAGGTTAAAATCCACTGGGTAAGATATGTATGAATCGTGTCCAGAACAACTGTTTGATTTATAGATGTTCGGTTCATCGAGAGTTCACTGTATGAATAAGTTCTTGAAATTGTTATAATAATTCTCTAATATGTGAACAAATTTTTGAAATGGTCTCAATTTCATAATTATTGTATTGTAGTTGATTTTACACAATCATTTCAAATAAAAATATAAAGAATCCAAAACGTATTTCATTTGATTCGAAACCATTGTTTTTTATTTTTTATGTTGTTTCAGGATTATATTTTCCATCTACACATTTGTAGATGGAACATATAATCCTGAGACAACATAAAAAATAAATAAGTCAATTTAGATTTAACTTTCATTAAAATTGAGATTTTCAGAATAGGCGTAAATTTTTTCGCGCAGTTTTCGTCCATAACCTTTGAGATATTTTTCTGACCGCATCTGTCAAGTTAGGTAGGGTGCTGCTCACTTTAAAGTCACTCGAAATTTCCATTATTTTACAGTTATAAATATCACGCACGAAATTGACGCGAATAAAAAGTCACTCCAAAATAATTTTATTATGAAGAACTGATATCCAGTACACGGGGCCTTGAGCTGATGCGGGAGCTCTTGGCAATAGCCTAGTCTGCCTAAAGGTTAATCCGGCTTATGATTTTATTTATTTTCACAGAAAGACGTCACTTTTTTATGACTAATCCGATTTTTTGAATGACTGTTGTGAGTAACTCACCAGAATTATGGTTCAAATTTTTTTTTTACTACTGCATAGCTTTCATCTCAGGCTTTGCGTGCGGCGACCGAATGTAGAAATTTCGTAACGAAAAACCCGAACACAGTCGTGTATCGTCGGTTAACTTCGGCAGACTTCGGCACGGTGATTGGGTGCTTGCGACTAGACGGCAAAATGGAGGCGGCAACCTCGCTGTTCCCATTGAATTATGAACGGCAAATATTTCATAAACATCGGATAGAAAATGTATAGCCAAACGTAAACATTTTCCATTAACTTCAGCTCTCGCTCTAACTCTACATAAGTCGCAAAGTGTAACTTTTGACGAAATAGTATATGAGTAGAGTAAATCACATTCTCAGGAACTCGTCCATGTTGCACTCTTTCGGGTGACTAATATTGAAAAATTGTATATTACGACAAAAAATTATAATTCTTCATTTAAGTTTTATCATCATCGAAGGCAAGCTGCATCGACTGAATCTTTGTTGCAAGAATTCAAAAGACTGTCATTAAATAGTGTTCAGACGATAGTTCCAATAGTCTTAGATTTAATCGGAAATGACATTTCAATAATGACTTCCACTTGCCAAAGTCTTCATAGTCACAAAGGCGATTTACAAGATTCAGTTACGAGAGAAACCAATGTGTTACTTCTAACCGCGAAACATGCATGACGCGTGATAATCCGATTGAAATACCTAATTTCAATTATATTGTTCAATTCGAACGAGATACTGTTCAAATTGGTAGGCTATGTACCAAATTAGTACTAATTTTAGTAATATTATGACTCCGGATATTGAAATGAATATTGAAGACGTTAGCGATGTTAATGTTAGATGCTCATTTGTGAATGCTTATGCACACTTAGAAATAGCCTACACATAGTCATGGTAGCAATTAACATTTCTCCGAATCCAAAATTGGACGAAGTAGAGCGTTTTATTAATCGCACTTTACTAGAGTACACTGAAAAAGGGTCGAAAATACTTGATACACATGGTTATAAATTTCCTCTTATCTTAGCTGGCGATTTCATCATTAGCTTCGCTGATAAAAAATCAGAACGGTTGACAACTTTTCTCTCTGAAAAATTGAATTAGAAAATGAATAATCATCCACAAGAATCCATAACAAAATATGGGACCACTATTGACGCGGTATTTTAAAGATATTTAGAGGACATTAAGTATCAAACTTATGTTTCAATAATAAACATTCCTGAATAACTTACATGTATTGAAAGATGAAAAAAAAATTTAAATCAACAATATAATCTTCTTATTTTTGAATAGATGCTATGCAATAGCTTTACCGCGGCAGTCCTCGAGTGCCACACGTATTTTTTATGTGGGATATACGGGGGGAATAATATTAAAACGAGAAATTATTAGTTTCGGAGATTCGGTTGATGTGAATATTCCTACTAGATCATATTATCACGAAACACTAATCAATTAGAAAAATTGATCAGAACCTTTATTGATTTCATTTTCACTCTCGATAGTTTCCAATACAACTCATGACCTGTTCCAGTATACGTTGACCCATCAAGTTTTTATCGTATAGATACCCAGCCAACAATATCGTCGAAAACCTAATGGAACCTGTTGTCACCTACGCAGTCCTCAAATCTTGTAATGAACGGTCGCGCGAAGAACTGAAGTTAGACAAGTTTCCTGGCTGAGCCTTATGTTCCTCTGAACGAAAATATTCATTGCTTGATTCCAGATTCTTCACTCACAAACTCTCCATCTGTTCGACAGTACAAACAAGTCGCAAATGTCGAAATACTATGGAAGGTGTTCATCTTTCATTAATTGAATAATAATGGTGACAGAAGTTTCCTTATTTAATATGGTAACTTTACATTCAGCACAGCCAAGTATGCACAATATGATTAGGGATTTCGTTGGAAGTAAGTGCTATATATTTCTACAAGCATATTTGGAATTCAACAAGCAAAGAATATTATAGCCGGTCTGTCATGGGGCCATTGCATAAGGCAAATAGAATGTAATGTGTCTAACGGCAGAATCACATGCGCCAGATTGGTGAGAATTACACATCGTTCATCATCAGAGCGATGAAAATATTGAATAAGATTCAGAAAAATTAATCAAATACACCTAACATTATATATTTTTCACGGTTTCTTGAATCAGCAGTTGCAGACACCGTTATAATTGAATGGAGGTTCTGATTGTTATCTATAGAGAACAAGAAGGAACATTCCTTTCATACTCAAGAATATACAGGTTGATTAAGATCAAAAAATGTAATTTCAGCACACCATATGAACAGAGAATTCTCTTAGTTCCTGAGATTTAAGGTGTTGAAATTCAAGAAGAAATCGGTTTTTTCATATGTAATGCAAAAATACATCAATTGTTGTAATTTTTGAATATTTAAGTTTCTGTGATAACTACTATGAATAAATAATACATTTGTTTTGGGAAAATTGCTTGTTATTTGAATTTCTCACTTGTTTCAAAAAAGCGTTCTAGTGATTTTTTTCGACAGATTCTTGAATTTCGAGAACCCTTTATCTCAGCAACTAGAGGTTCATGACCATTTTGTTCAAAGTGGTAGATTTTCACGATTGGTCTGAATGACCTTCTATAGGGTGTGCAAAATTTGACTGCCTTTAAGACTTTTCTGGAGAATTAGACCTATTTAAAATTTTTGAATTTGAATTTTGATATTTTTCGATATTATTTACCGAGCTAAAATATTTTATTACTGGCTTATACGGAGAATGAAAAAAAATTTACTGAAGAATTTTCCAAAAATTTTTTGTTTTGTTCTTTCGATTCTAACTCTGATAGAGTATTTAATTCTCAACACATTTTTAGTTAAATCGTTGCATTCATTGGAATACTTGAAATACATTTTATAAATTCGACTCTACGTATACGATATAAAATCAGAGAATCTTAAATAACTCAAGAATTGAATCATAAAAAATAGGATTCTAATTCGAGAAACAAAAGTTATGGGTCAATCTTGATACGAACTTTCGAACCAATATTCGGAATACCATGTGACGAATTCTGCAATTTTGTATTCAGAATCGAATACTCAATCAAAAATGAAAAAAAAATTTTTTTTCCATTATGTATATTAGTGAAAGTGGTCAGACTGATGTCGAACACTATCATAATCCCAATTTTCAGATTCCAAATAGGTCCAGTTCTCCAGAATCTTTTTATAGGCCGTCGGTACACCCAATATATTGATAAAATTTGTCTTTTTAATTCACACAATCTTCTGGGGCGGGGTATTTATTTCAAGTAGCACTCAGAGGGTTCTTTATTATGTTCCGGTCACTTATAATTTGGAGAGTTATTTCATTTTTTTCCCTTAAGAATATGAACTTACTATGCGAATATCATCAGTTAAAATCACATAATCATGATATTTTTTTCTCTATTTCAGAATCGTTTTATGAGTTCATTACAGAGTACAGAGAGTATTGCTGTATTCATTACAGCATTGTTTTCAGTTATATTTTTCGTTTCTTGGTTGTCAGTATACTGACCTCCGATTTTATCAATTGTCAAATCAATCTGTCAAATTTCGAAAACTCGCTCCTTCGTCGCTCGTTTTCGAATTTCGCATTCGTGTTGGAATAGGAGCTCATTCTGCAACTTGTTTCAGAATATACTATTCTCCATTTCTGTTTCGTAATAGGTTCATTACAGTACTGAAAGTAGTACTGTAATTAATTCATACAAGCATTGTTTTTAGTAATATTTTTCGATTTTTAGTTGTCAGTACCTACTGACCTTCGATCATATCAATTTTAAAATCAAATCAATTCAAATTCCGAGATCTGTCAAATTTCGTACACACCAACTTTCAAGATACAATATAAAAGTCACTAATCTGATTTTTCATTCGAAAATCGAGAGTATTTCAGAAAACCTGACTGAAATAGAGAAAGTATCGTCTAAAACTCGTGGCAGAAGACAATTCAACACTTATGCTTCCGAATTTCGCATTTATGTTGGAATGGGAGTCATTCTGCAACTTGTTTCAGAATACACTATTTCATTACGATCATTCCCTCTCATTTCTGCATAATGAGAACAACGGTGTAAGAAACTACAAAAGTGAAATCATAATAATATTTTCTGAGTTCAATACTCCACGATCAAAAATCATTATCCTACTTATAAAGCGTATTTACCTCACTGTCCGTAGTTGCTAAATTATCACTCGAAAGGTCAATATGGTACTTCAACCTGTAGTTGTTTACCCAACTTTCTAAAAACCTCGGAATACCGCAAACCTTCAGCTTTACCATCCGGAAAAGAATCGAGTTCTCCTGAAATATTCGCGAAAACTACCGTTGAACTCGCAGAAACCGCAAATCTATGGTCCCAGTACCATGATCTATGCTAGAGCAGTGCAGAAAGTGGGACAATTAGAACCTGTACTCACCACTGGCACTATCAACTATCCGACTCTTGAAGAAAACTATTGCAAAAAGGCACAAACTTCCGAAAAGGTTCATTTTCACTGAGGAACGACAAGGAAAACTTCACATATTTTAATCTGAATTGGGTAACGTTTTGTTATTCCATCCGCGCTCTTCAGATAGAAGAATAGGTGATACTCGGACGTGATGGGGTTACTCCGACCAATATACCTTTCACTTTACCGCACCTTCAAATGCAGGTGATGTGCAACGGGCGCTGTAACTGGAGATCTCAGATATTTGCGGTTACTGTTTGAATTTGAATTTCCCGGTTTTCTTATACAGCCGAATCGATCCAAACCCGGTTTTACAATCGAAGGTTAACTTTTGGTTGAGGAAATTTTGTAGGTTAGGCGTTTTACAATGCCACAAAACGTGGTTAACTATCAGTTAACTTAACCAACACCGAAAGTGTGAGTAAACCTGAAGTTAATTCAAGAACCATAGACAAATCTCTAGTGAAAAATCAATTTTTTCAAAACAATATTATCGAAACAGACAAACATTTTAGGTTATATATGTCGCAGGCTCATTATAATATCAGTCATATTATAATACGCCTAGGCTTTTCCAATTCGACTAGGCATATTGCAATATCGCCGAAATAATTGACTGGCCATTTGAGGCGTATTATAATGCGCCTGCATGGTTATTCGGATTATTATCAAAACTTAAAAGCGTGCGATTTCCCCAGATTCTGACAGAGGTTATACTCGTCGTATTGTAATTCGACTGAGGCTCTCTATCTGTTGTTGTTGTGACTTACTACTCTACTAATTTGCCCACTGAAATTGTCAAAACTTGAATACTGAAGACGATCTGGAAACAGTTCTAAATAACACTATATCTGAATATGCATGCTCTGCAGATAAATCACTAGAAAATAATAAATTATTATCAAGAAGTCCAGATAATGTCACAGATCTAAGCCAAAATGAAGACATAGTCGAGAACCAAAGAAAAGAATATGTAGAGAAAAGAGCTGCAGCAAAAATGCTGAACGTAAGGAATTGGAACCTCTTGAGGTTGATCAAACAGTAGCTATGGAAGTTCCTAAAGTTGATAGAGGACCTCTGGATTCCAAAAATATCACAGAAACCATAGTAAAAGTCTCCAATGATGTTTACCAAATTGGTACCACCCATGGTCTGTTAAACATCTCGAGAGATGAAATTACTGATTGCCAAAGATATAAGAATATTGATATTCCGGGTAATAAAGTAATTTTCCTAAGAAAACTTTAAGATTATTCGCAAAATTCGAAGGAAAGGGATTCAAAACACATTCTTGAAATCCAAGCAAATCACGCTATCGAAATAATAAAGGTTTATGTTTTAAATCCCATATTAAATGCATAAAGTGAATTTCATAAGAGTAATTCATGTTGTAATAAACAATCCAAATCTGAAATTATCTATTTATTTTTGTCTCTAAGTCGATATCCATAATCTGCCTGATACACTTCCAGACGTATCTTAATACGACGTATTTCATACAGTCAAATTCTAAAGACAATCGCGTACAGGTTCTTTCGAACAAAAAACTAAGAAGGCGTTAAGCGTATTGTAATACGTCTGAAAATATCAGTCATATTGTCAGATTTTCACTTGCTTTGGTTGTTTTACAATACGCCTAGTCATATTGAAAAAGCCTAGGCTTATTAAAATGGGACTGATATTATAATGAGCCTGCGACATATACATGTACAATAAACAAACTAAGGAAATATTCATTTGAATAAAATATGAAAATTAATTATATTAAACTTGTACATTTCAATCATTGATTTTAAAATTTTAATATTCCTTTGACGACTTATTAATTCGTTAATAAGTACGACCTACTATTCAGATCAAAAGAACCATTATTTTCCACATACTGGGTGTTTCAACAGGAGCTAGGACAGGTGGTGTAGAACAAGACTACGTTGAACGAATGCCGACATTTCGTCAATATATTCGAACTTTTCAAAGCTGAATACTAAAGATGTACAATTAAAATTTATCAGTATAGCACATACAAATCAACAATCAAGATGACAACTAACAACAATGATAAAATGTTCAAATGAAATAGTGTCAACTCATTAAAACATCATATAAACAACGAAAGGTGTGGAATACTAACTTACCAAGTTCATTCAGTCTGATGACATCGATATTACCTCTAGTAATATTCGGAAAAATTGCAACCCAGTTGCGACTTTGTTTATTTTCAATTTCGAATTTTCGACCGATGTCAACATTACATCTGTTGTTTAGAGGATTTCTACCGTCACCACTAAGGCAGAAATGCTCTAAACAACAAGTGACATATTCTCTGTTAGTGCAAGATATCTTGAACTAAATAGTTCCACTTTTATCCCCCTCACATAAGTATCCGTCACTGAGCTAACCTGAGGGTGATCAATATTCCCCATCAAATTGATGGATCCCGGTATAATCACCTCACACAAATCAACATATGCAATTTATTATTATTTGGTAGATGAATAATGTGATGAAGTTGTCATAAATAGTGCATCATCATGGATGATTTGTAACGTCTTCATTGCATGGAAAATAAGGGAGAGGTTCGTAACTATCTGAACCCCAATAACAGTGAAAGCATCAGGGCATCTACTGACCCTCCTTAGCCACCTTTATCATAATCAGTAATATTTCTTGTGGAAGTTATTCATGATTCGAAACTATAACACTATTTGCTTGGAATAAATTCTCATTCAACCATGAAAATAAGTAGAAATCTCCTTAGTTACTTCACAATGAATTCATATTGCATATGAGATGTCGCTTAGATTCAATAATTTCTTTCTCAAATTCACATTCGTTCAACCTGCTGTAGCTTTTAAAGTATCTATTAGAAAACTATACTGTACAAAGCATTTTTTATCAGGAATAAATGCCGCAGATGACAGTCACTTCCATTTTTATAGTGATACATTCCATGCCAGTCAAAAGCCCGTTTCAAATCCATCATTATTTAGGATTGAATTGAACATGTTAAAAATGGCTATCGGGGTTGTCTTTGGCAGTAAGACATATGTCGTCGTGGACTATTTTGTAAAAATTTTTAAGCAGTTATAAATTCTCCTGACCATGTTTCTTTATCTCTTATAGTTCACGCAGTGTCGCCCGAAAAAATCAGGAAGTACCGAGATTTTCCATAAAAAAATCGATCTTTTTCCTATTTCTTCGTTATACAGCGTGGCCATTTGAAAACGAAACAGACGAGATTACAGACGAAATAAATTTTTTCGATAGAAATGCTCGGACAGGTCGATTTCTGTTTCGAGGGGGACAACTTAAGATGTAGGTTACGGACGCATAGCGCTTCAACCCTTGCTACTACAACCCTCACCCCCAATTTTTGAATAGGGAAGATGGGGTGAGTGATACCTCATTTGAAAGGTATTTTTATACTGATTTCAGCACAGTAATTGTTTTTTCATTTTATGCATTAGTTCTCGAAATACAGGGTGGCCATTTGAAAACGAAACAGACGAGATTACAGACGAAATAATTTTTTTCGATAGAAATGCTCGGACAGGTCGATTTCTGTTTCGAAGGGGACAACTTAAGATGAAGGTTACGGACGCATAGCGCTTCAACCCTTGCTGCTACAACCCTCACCTCCAATTTTTGAATAGGGAAGATGGGGTGAGTGATACCTCATTTGAAAGGTATTATGATACTGATTTCAGCACAGTAATTGTTTTTTCATTTTATGCATTAGTTCTCGAAATACAGGGTGGCCATTTGAAAACGAAACAGACGAGATTACAGACGAAATAAATTTTTTCGATAGAAATGCTCGGACAGGTCGATTTCTCGAGGGGGATAACTTAAGATGTAGGTTACGGACGCATAGCGCTTCAACCCTTGCTACTACAACCTTCAACCCAAATTTTTGAATAAGAAAGATGGGATGAGTGATACCTCAGTTGAAAGGTTTTTCACAAAAAAACACTACAAGTGCCATGAAAACACCACTTCATTCTCAAATGCTTAGTCAAAAATACTTCGAGAACTAATGCATAAAATGAAAAAACAATAACTGTGCTGAAATCAGTATAAAAATACCTTTCAAATGAGGTATCACTCACCCCATCTTTCCTATTCAAAAATTGGGGGTGAGGGTTGTAGTAGCAAGGGTAGAAGCGCTATGCGTCCGTAACCTACATCTTAAGTTGTCCCCCTCGAAACAGAAATCGACCTGTCCGAGCATTTCTATCGAAAAAATTTATTTCGTCTGTAAACTCGTCTGTTTCGTTTTCAAATGGCCACCCTGTATTCTTTCATAAGAATATATAGGGATGAACCCTACATGAAAACCCCCAAGAAAAATTTCTACAATATGGTGAATATCTATAGAGGACAAACAAACAAACACATAAAATTGGTAAGAAAGTATGGACTAGTATGAATATAATACAATAAATATTGAAAGCTAGCTGAGGTTGGTGCAACACAGGAAAATCAAACAGGTCTGCAGTATGATTAAATGAGGAAAGGGAAAAAACCTTCAAAACCTTTAATAAAATATTAAACATCAGCAAAATCGTGATAGAAATCATTGTGATCTGGGAGAACAGCTCCATGTTATCCGTCAATGGGCTCAGGTTCTTCACAAAAACGACTCGCAATTCTTAATCTGAAACGAAAAATAAAAAAGCGGAAAAGAAACCAACTATTTACAATAAATTAAATTTTGAAATTTACCACCCATTTCAGAAATGCATTTGTTACTTTGTGTATAGCCTCGAAACCAAATTGTAACTTATAAATAAAACTTTTTTATGATGATTTATAATGTCCTCATTTTCTCCACACTACCACCTAGGGCTCTCAACCGAATTCCATCGGGAAAGCATGCTATTGCATGGCCTGTTTTAATGCGATTTAGAACAGACCATATTCTCCTGGGAAGGTCAAAACCAGGAACTCTGATGGAAGGATCAGAAATGAGATCTTTATTGGAAAAATTAGAAACATTCCATTGGGATTGGCAAATTTCTTTGTTGCTTCTATTCATATCAATCAGAAAATTTTACCAAAAAGGTTCACGCGACTTCAATTTAGGGAATCTGGAATATAAGTTAGTATGGGAAATTAATTATTAAAGGAATCAATTGAATTCGTTCCAAGAAGTTAATGGTGTGATAGAACCAGTAATAATGCTCATAAAAAAATTTAATAAGGGACCATTTTTTTTTTACATTAACACTGTTCAACCAAACAGGGCAACAATATTCAGCAGCAGAAAAAAAACCACAGCAGGCGCTGCCGTATGAAGAATTGTTGCATCCATTCCCAATGAGAAACTAGCTACTTTCTGAAGAATATTGTTTCGAGTTTTAAGCTTCGAACGCAGAATATATAAATCACAGTCTACGAATAATATATATCATTATAATAGTCAATGATATAAATGGACGTTGAAATTTAGAGAGGAATCAAGTTTGATTTCCAGGTATCTAGTATTGAAATTATATTTTAAGTGAGAACAACTGAAAGTTACACTTAAATTTTTCATATTTGATGATCATTCAAATGATATCACGAAACCTCTGTTTTATATTCCTTCGGGCATAAATGCCCCTTCAAAAATAAATTCCCATTATATACAAATCTGCGGAAAGGGTACTTTCTATTGTTTGAAAATTAATTAGTTAATTATTAGGTAAGTTCGAAATATGTTTCGCTGTAATCTGTGACACATAATCAAATTTCAACTTTTTTTCACAAATTCCGCAAATAGTCAAAATTACAAATACTATTTAATTTCTTTTTCTAACCAGCCTAAAAGGTTATATTAAATTGAAAGACTGGTTTATACGTTGGGGTTTGAAAAAAAAGTCTCTTTAATATACATATTATTATATTGTCGGCAAAAAGTAACTTACCATTTCAATGGCATTTTGATATCATATTTACTCTAATGATAAAAATTTTCTAGCAATAACAATCTACAGGATATACTATTAACAATCGTAATCTCCAAAATTTTCTCATTTTCATCTGTACTCTTATTCGGTTGTGTCTTTACAATAATTAACAAGTGTAAAAGTTTCGTATTTTAATATTTTCAAGCTTTCTTAAGCTTTGAACTTCAGATAGAAATAAGTCCACGATTCCTCATTGAAACTTGCGAAAATATGAGTTATTATTCCGTTACATACGGAGAGCTCTTTGGGGAAAATAATTTACTTATTAAGGGGTCAAGGAATATCGATATAACAATATTTTGAGTAATACTTCGGTTCAAATCTAAAGACTGTGTATTACTCCCAAGATTACGAAGAGAAATTCAAAGAAACTATCAACGACAAAGAACTCTCCTAATTAATTGTTAAGGATATAGAAAACGCTTAGATATAATTCTCTAGTGTGTCATTATTGATCTGCATTCTCACAATTAGCAGTGCTAGATTTTATACACCGTGAATCAAAACATCTTTTGATGCAGCAAATAAATCACCTGAATGATATGAAATTTTCTTCTAAAGTAAAGATGATGAAGCTTTGTCCTCAATTCATTGAGTTGGCTCAAGCTATACATTCTAATGATTTTCGCCAATTCATAGTAAGCGGTATGTCGATATGTTTTTTCCGTTATATTTTGAGTCCCGATTCTTACTATTTTGGTTCACGATATATTCTAGAGAGTTTACAGAGACTCAATAGCAACCGCAAGAAGTATTCTAGATTCTTTATGCACTCTACCTACTATTATTATAGTTAAAGGTTGAAAGAATTTCACTGTTTCATTATTCAGATATTTTCACATGAAATTTCAGTGGATTTTATGAGTAATAACTAACACCCGTTTCTTTCTGGTTTCTTTTCCAATTGGCAGTGTCCCTAACGGAAATTTCCATCGATTCCTCTGTTACTGATTTTCTTCATATATAGCCAAATATTATATATTTTTATATCCCGAATTCAATGTGGAAATATATATTTTCCATAAAAGATATATTTCGTAAATAACAGAAGGGAAAAGTAAATTTAAATTCAATTATCAAATTTGTTTTTTCGAATGACTCAGAGTTTGAATATCAAACTCTCTGAAAACTTAAAAATAATAATACTGAATAAGCAAATGACTCCTATGATATAAACACAGTAGACTAGAAATGTATGAAATATTTCATAGTCCAAACTTGCATTATATTTACATATTTGACTTATTGTTTTCTACACAAAGTTTTATATATTCTCGCATGGAAAACCAATGAAATTGGAAGATATGTGCAATTGTGAGATTTCAATGTGAGATATGAAATCGAGGTTTTCTCGAAAACGCTAAAGCTGAGCGTGCACAATTTGGTAAAGATCGGATCATACTGGCATATTATTTTCCTGAATATATTCATTACCCGTGTATACTCAGTCTATAGAAAAACTTAATCACTCCCTCCAACTAGACTATCACCTATCCCGAGAATTGAATTGAATACCTACATTTCTAAAATATGAGGAAAGAAAATTGTTCACTTCTTGAAAATCCCAAGTGTAAAAAATTCCATTCAAATTTCGATCTTTACTGATACCAACAATGTTTTGGTTCTTGCTCATGCTGTTTTCTCCCAAAAGAAGAACATTTGTGATTATCCATCTTCTTATTCGGAGACATTCCTCCGATGTTGACGTTCATTGACAAAACATTGTAATATATCCAGGAAAACTTCTGAAGACGTTCTAGAGTCGATTGTGTCAGAACACTACAAGTTATTTAAAAAAATAAGAGAAAGTTTATCTATTAGTATCACAAAGGTAACGCAAAACCAAATCGTAGGCACTTATAACAAAGATTGACTAAACCTCTTGTGCCCAAAAATGTATGTACAATAACTTCTATGCTGCTTAATTTGTTCATTCATATACTGCATGTAAACCTTACTTTCTACACTTTTATCTACAGGATAGATATGTATATTTCACTATTTTTCTAACTAGAGTGCAACATATTTTTCGGGAAGTTCTCATAAAAACCTAAGAAATTGGCTGTTGTTCATGTTTTATCGTTTTGAAAGTCAATTCAATAAGCGTATATTTGTTGAAGAAACACATAACTTCTACAGGCACACACGACATTGGGAGTAACATCGAATTCTATTGGGCTCTTCATATTTATAAGTACAAAATAACTTCTCCATCTGATGCGAAATCCGAAAGAAATATTATGAGTCGATTCTAGGAGCTCTTTATGAATTGATTCTTTCCTATTGATTTTCAAATTTTCCTTCATTTTCCTAGGACGGATGACAAAACAATAAAATATATATCAACATCAACAACAACAGTGCATCTATAAAAACATGTTTGGCAGGAAATACCAGTCTTTCACTACTACTTACCTTAAGCATTATATACTAAAAGCTATGTTGTGATCGATCTTTCCAAATGGGAAATCAGCCTGTTCTGGCGATCGTTGCATTTTATCATTGAGAAGCAAAATTGGAGCTATGAAAATGGTGGAAAACCATAAACAACTAGTTTAAGCGAACAATAGGATACCATCATGAGTGTCTGCAATACATCAATTCTTCGCATCGGATGGAGAAACATACTCTGGAGGTGATTAAATTCACATCGAACAATTTTTCATTAACACCACCCAACATCTAACAAATCTGTGTTTTTAATAATTTCAAGCAACAACCAATTTCCCAACTTATATCGAATTGAAATCTATATCATGATGATAGGTACCCTCTAAGTACTTAACTCTATTGAAAATTCAATAAACAATGATAACATAAAAATTGAAATAACTTCGTTTTTCGTCTCCTGATTATATTAATGGTGAAACATTGTAGTTTCAGTAAAAAACGGTTTTTTTCATGTTCTCCTTCTCTATGATCTATACATTATTGCTATATATGGTTTGGGCAATGTTCTAACAACTAGACCTCGTAAACTCAATTTTGGAAGTCGATATTTTGTGCTAAGCTACGATACATCTCAGATATTTGCATGCAATCTCCATCAATCGATTCATAATTCGTCGGAAATAATGCAAATATATGTGATATACAGCATTTCTGTAGCAGAAATCGTTTTTCGTGAATTTTTCATTTAACATTCCAATTGAGAAAAATAACAATGATGCTTCGAGTAGAAATTCCAGTCATTGTAACGACACCATCATGTGAATGATTTTCACATGCTAGCACAACATTTTTTTACGATCAATTGTCCATATTCTCGTTACGACTTGAGTAACATTATAGGGAAGTACAACATCTGTCATTTCTAATCGAAGCAGTCGCTATTGATTTCTTGTTTAAAATTTCCATTACAGGCATAACTTCAACTATGAAAAATCATTGGTACAGTTTGCAACAGTGAGTTTTTTACACCGGACATGAAAAGTGTTCATATTCAAACATGAGGGACACTGCTACGAAAACGAAGTAGAGCAAGAACATGGTAAAACCGAGCCCTCTGTTCATTTTCCAGCTGAAACAAGCTATGGAGATTATTACGAAGATCAGCATCATGAAGAGGATTGTGATGGAGCACACCATTCCGACCGAGTTTACTTCCACAGGCTTTCCATAGATGATGGTGAAAAGCAGCCAAGGCACTGGTAACCTGAACAGAAAAGATATCATGTATTGATGCTTCAATTTGAATTGAATCTTATCTGGCAGCGCTAATACGTTCTGCGTTTTTCACGCATGAAGTGTGTGTCATATCACTGGCTAAGCCAGTGCTATGCTACTTTGGCGGGCGCTCCTACTTAGCGGGACCGCCCATAGAATCTTAATATGTATTAATAGTATGTATTAATGTATTTATTGACGTTTTCTCTATACATGTAGTTTTACTGTTAAAGTGAATAAATATCTATTATTATTATTATTATTTTTCACTCAGCAAAGTGGTTATTATTATTATTATTATATAAAACTAAGGCTCGGTTTTACAATCGAAGGAAATTTTGTAGGTTAGGCGTTTTACAATTCAACGAAACGAGGTTAACTATTAGTTAACTTAACCAACATCGAAAGTGTGGGTAAACCTGAAGTTAATTCAAGAACCATAGAATCATGCATATTTATATAACCTAAAATTCGATAATTATTGTTTTGAAAAAATTGATTTCTCTCTAGAGATTTGTTTATATGGATTTGATTTTAACGCTTTTAGCAGTGGTGGAGAGGAATGTCGTAGATTTGAACTTTTTTTGAAATTAACGACGATAATGATTTTTTTTTAAGGATTCATATTATCGAAAAGCTGCGTTTTATAATTATTTATTTAGCGTATGCTGAATATTCTAAACCAAATAGAACATTAGATAGCTCGTTCAACCAGATGGTAATTAAAAAGTTTCCGAGGTGTATAAGTGCTATTGACTGTACACATGAAAATTCAATTACTAGGTGATCAAGCCAAACTATTCAGGAACCATCAACAGTTTTCTTCCTTGAATGTGCAAACTGAAAATTAGAAACATTGATGCAAAATGGTGAGGTTCAGCATATTTTTCAGAATTCTAAGCTGTGCGGATCATTTGCAAGAAGGGATTTTCCTTACAGTATTTTAACAGGAGATAACGGCTATGAAATTGAGCCTTATATAATCATACCTTCAGCTACACATTTGTACAAGAAATCTCGTTGAGAGAATGAGTGAGTAGCAACGTCGCTTACTAGCCCTTGTCATGGCAATGCATATAAAAATTAGATACAGCTCAGGCTATGTTAGTGGCTACAGTCATTCTTCATAATACAGCATATTGTAGAATTCACTAGTAATATCAATCTTTTAGAATTCCCTGATCAAAGGCATAATGCAAGTATCTCTACTCCAGATACCTCCATTAACATGTATTTTAATAGATTGTATATTAGAGAAATAATTGATGTTATGTATACATGTACAATAATGGCCGAAGTTGAAATCACCCAAATTCCAATTTTGGCCTTTAATTCGAAAACAAAGAAGATAAAAGAATACAGATGATGGATGGCATTATCAGTTTCTCTAAAAAAGACCATCGTAACGTGTCATTCATTTTACTTTATCTCTCACGGTTAGAAAGTTGTAGTTCAAGTATCACCTCGCTTGAAAATTGTTCATCTCGTTCATTTTCTAGTAATAACTAATCAAAAGGTGAGTGAGTTCTTAGAATTCTTAATTGTTGCATTTTTCATGTAGTGAATCTATTCATCCCATCTCTCAACTATTCACTTCACATTACACTTGCTAATTATTGTCCTCGAGTTTCAGATGCATGAAAATCCTCAAACGCAAGGGTGAATCATGGAATGAGTCTGTCAATAAAACAAAGTGAACTTCCCTGAATTATTTGAACGATCAAGTAGCTCAAACATTGAACCTGATTGACAGTCTCAATCCCTGTTTCACCCTGAGCGGCCTCCTCAAATATTGATAAAACCATTCAACTCCCCAATAAACATAAGAAATTCTCAATTTCATTCATCTGAAACACTTAGCAAGTAAGATCTCAAGCCTTCTTCTTCCTCGAATCAATGGGTTAGTGATTCTATTCATACAAAGTAAAATTCATAGTACAATCCTCGTAATTATCAATTGTAGCCTCTATTTTTCTGATGAACACTAACCCTGCTTACTAAAAGCAGTCACTGTGAAAAATGTCGTCTAAATTGATTTATTAGCCTTCTCTTTACAGACCAACGTTATAGATCATAAATATTGAGTTCTCGATCATGATATTCTTACATTTGAGATAATCTGGAGAACAGACTTAGACTACTAAGTTTTCAATACACGTATCTCCTCTCAGGCCTGATCTCACTTTTATTACAACTCAGCCTACTCTAACATTTCATTATTCAACCTTCTGTTTTTCTGATGAAATAAAAAAGCTTTCACAATCAATTTCAATTGCTTCATCTCTGTGAACGTTGTGTTAAATTTTGAATTAATGGAACTATCTCAGAGTCTAATGACGGTATTCTCCTTTTTCTCTGTAAGATACAAATCTGTAGCGTACGATTGATCTGTATTTATGTGGCTGACTTACAGATTCGTATAGAATGAAATTCTGGAAGTTTTCCTGTAACTGTCGTATTAGAAGTGTCAATTTTGAACTACTTCGTAATAAGATCATAGAATAGAATTTATTAATCTGTAGAATTGGACCGAAAGTATTGATTATTGGATATATTTATGTTCAATTTGTGTTCTTCTTAACAAGAAAAAGAAATTCACAACTAAAATGCGAAAATGAATCACAAAAATAGTTGGGTATGGAAAAGTATTTCATATTCTGTGACCAAAAACAAACCATTCAACATAACCTCACAATATACCTCTCGATGCGTCTCCTGTATGCTACAGATTCATAGAAAGCGTTGAGAATCGTAATTTTTCTGAAAACTTATGAAAAGTTACAGATTTGCTTACAGATGAAAGCAGAATATCGCCATAAGTCTGACTTTTACAGGACAATTACGATTCTCGACGCTTTCTATAAATCTGTAGCTTACAGGTGATCGGAAACATATCGAAAGGTATATTGTAAGGTTATGTTGAATGAATGTTTTAGTCACAGAATATAAAATACTTCACTAAACTCGACTACTTTTGTAATTCATCTTTGTACTTCGGTTGTTAATTTCTCTTTCTCGTTGTAACGAACACGAATTGAACATAAATAATCAATACTTACAGGCCGAAATGATAGGAAAATAAATTCTATTCTATGATCTTATTACGAAGTAGTTATGATCTCATTGGGGAGTAGTTCAATATTGACCCTTCTAATACGAGAGTTACAGAAAAACTTCCAGAATGTCATAATTTACGAATCTGTAAGTCAGCCACATACAGATCCATAGATAAATTACAGATCAATCGTACGCTACAGATTCGTAGCTTACAGAGAAAA
The DNA here is from genome assembly GCA_038502775.1 of Hippodamia convergens. Classification (NCBI taxonomy): domain Eukaryota; kingdom Metazoa; phylum Arthropoda; class Insecta; order Coleoptera; family Coccinellidae; genus Hippodamia; species Hippodamia convergens. The sequence continues at coordinate 125,133,237 of CM076607.1, forward strand.
AGCAGAATACCGCCATAAGTCTGATTTCATCTGACCTCTCATTTTGAATATCTCCATATTACCTCTGTTTTTAGTTGAATAATTCACTCTAAGTTTATAGATGACTTTGATATTTATATTTTTTACTGTTTTAACTTCATGCGGGTGACTTATTCATTTCATGATTGTGAATGATGTCAACAAATGTTTTTACACTGCCATCTCTAACTCAATTATCTGGATACAGTCCTAAACAGTATCTTACAAAATCAGAACAACCCCGATGGGTCTATTATTCAAATATCTCAAGCAGATACTCACCCGACAGTAACGTCGAAAATGTTGCTGCCGACTGAAGAGGATACAGCCATGTCTCCGAAACCTTTCCGAGCCACGATAACAGACGTGATGAGGTCCGGGATGGAGGTACCAGCTGCGAGAAAGGTGAGGCCCATAACCTCCGGAGGGATCTCAATCGTATGTCCCACCATATTGGCCCACCACACCATCAAGTACGAGTAGGCAGCGATCCAGAGAATGCTGCCCAGGAAAGTGATTGGAAACCACTTTTTTCCTGCGAAAAAAACACAATTTCATAACAGATGAAGCTATAGAAATAAGTGAGTGAGATCCGTTTGCACCATCGTTCCTTAAATATTTAAGTGACGTTTCGATCCTTAAACCTAACCTCAAATTCAAGAATGGGATTCTAACCTAAAATAATTTGTCAAACATTTCTTGTTTTCTATGAAATTATAGCAGAGAATTTGAAATTTCAACTAGCATGAAATCGTCAAAATGACAGTAAAGTTAGGTTAGATGAAATGACAACTTCATCTGTATCCGGCCAGCCAATGAAAAGGCTTTATTGAACTAGGGTGAAGTTAAACAACATGAAAAACTGAAATATCACTAGATATTACTATTTAAGGGTCCCGACATGGATAATAAAATATTGTTCTATATTCTAAGGTTCCTTACGTAAGAATTCCATTGGAGTGACAGTCGTGCAACTGTCAATATTTAAGGGATCCTTAACTTTAAGGAACGATGGTGCAAACGGATCTTAGTACACCATTCATGCCCACTTGCACCGTTTTCTGGTTAATGCCCACTTGCACAGTCAAATATATGTCTGACTTGCGTCCAACTCAAATTTTAAGTCAGGTTTGAGACGCCGATTCTCTTGCAGCGCAGTTTAAGTGCCAAATAAGTTATGACTATTTTGAGCCGCGAATATTCATGGCGTAAACAAGACTTTAGCCCTTCTCAAATATTCAAACGTCAAAAACGAACTTAAGTTTTGACGGGTTGCTATTGATTGCGTGAATTTAATAATTAGTATAGATAGATTTTCATTAAATAAAATTGATGATCTATATGAAGATGATTTCGACATATTAGATATCATTGACTATGGTTTTCCTAGAAGTCTAGAATTTAAAAGGGCCGATCACTACCATGATATGGACGAATTCGCATATTTTCGGCGATTTCGTTTGACCAAAAAAAACTACTCTGCAACTGCTGAGATTAATTGAGGATGATTCAGAATTGCCAAATGATATGTAAGTACATATCTTATTATATCTTATGTATGATGATGTCAAATCTCAAAGAAGGGAGTTTAAGCCTTGATGATTGTAGGAATCAGAGTGTTTTACCGATGAGTCAACTTCTTACTGCCTCCGACTCTACGCATCAACAGGACATTCATTGGCTGTAGCCGATTTGGTGGAAATCCACCAATCTACAGTATCAAGAATAGTTGTTCGAGTCTCAATATTCATAAAAATGCTTCAGACAGAAGCAGAATTACGTTCCTCCCTAACCCAATTTTACCGAATTGCTGGCTTTCTCCGTGTTATTGGAGCAATTATTAATTCTGCTGGTACTATTTACTCTTGTGAATATGAAAAGTATTACTTCGATGATATTCCACAGGTGCAGAATTATGTCATGCAAGTAACGAATAAAGAATTGTTGAAATCAAATCAAATCATTTGCTTCAAATAAAAAAAAAATTGGTTGTACTATGCCAGTTCGTCAGCGGCCCAAAGTATTATATATGTCGTTCTGTGAATCAGAATACTGAAAATGAAAATGCGTAGACAAATTATCTTGTTCGTCTATGAATTCGAGTGTTCTTCTTACTTCGCTGTGCTCAGTGCCGACACAAAACCATATGGTCAAGTCGCATTTCTTTGTCAAAACGAACAAATTCACTGATTTATTCACTGTTGCCAGATTTGGCATTGCTTAGCGAGTGCTTAACGAAGTTGTTTCTATTAGATATGCGGTGCAAGATCTGATCCGTTAAGGCGGGGAAAAGCATGACTTAAAATTTAACTGCGCCTTAGATAAGGGTGCCTTAACCAGAAAACGGTGCAAGTGGGCATAAGACACCCTTTTCTAAGACGCCCTTAAATTTTGAGTCATACTTTTCCCCGCCTCAACGGATCAGATCATGCACCGCATATCTAATAGAAACGACTTTGTTAAGCACGAACTCAGCAATACCAAATCTTGCAACACTGTATAAATCGGTTAATTTGTTTGTTTTCACATAGAAATACGACATGACCATATGGTTTTGTATCAGCACTGAACACAGCAAAAAGAAGAATACGCGAATTCATAGACGAACAAGATCATTTGTCTATGCATTTTCCTTTTCAATATTCTAATTCACAGAATGGCATATACTGACAAACTGGCAGAGTACAACCAATTTTTTTTAATTGAAGCAAATGATTAGATTTGATTCCAACAATTTTCTATTCGTAACTTGAATGACATAATTCTGCACCTGTGGAATATCATCGAAGTGATACTTTTCATATTCACAAGAGTAAATGGTACCTGCAGAATTAATAATTACATGGGTACGATCAATTGCTTCAATGATTCGAGGCGAAATTCAGCAATTGGTGAAATTTGGTCTGCCTGAGGCATTTTCTTGAATACTGAAACTCGAACAACTATTCTTGATACTCTAGATTCGTGGATTTTCATCGAAACGGCTGCAGCCAATAAATGTCCTGCTGATGCGTTGAGTCGGAGGCACGTAAGGAGTTGACTCATCAATGATACACTCTGATTCCTACAATCATCAAGGATTCAACTCCCTTCTTTGAGGTTTGACATCATCACACATAAGATATAATGAGATATATACTTACATATTACTTGGCAACTCTGAATCATCCTCAATTAATCTCAGCAATTGCAGAGTAGTTTTTTTCTGGTCAAACGAAATCGCCGAAAAAATGCGAATTCGTCCATATCATGGTAGTGATCGGTCCTATTAAATTCTAGACTTCTAGGAAAGCCATAGTCAATGATATGTAGAAATCATCCTCATATAGATCACCGATCTCATTCAATACAAATCTATTCATAATAATAATTAATACACGCAATCAAAAATAACACGTCAAAACTGAAATTCGTTTTTGACGTCTTGTTTAAGACATGAATATTCGCGGCTCAAAATAGTCACTTAAGTGGCACTTAAACTGCAGTGCAAGAGAATCGGCGTCTCAAACCATACTTAAAATTTGAGGTGGACGTAAGTCAGATATATATTTGACGGTGCAAGTGGGCATTTTCATTGCATCAAACCTACTTGAAGAGAAACTTTTCGAGATGTGCCCAAACTTCATAGCACAAGGCTGCTAACTTTCAAATCTCTGGTCTTATATATTCTTGTTTTCTATCTTCTTCCATTTAGAGAATTCAGACCAAGAGTACCGAATGATTTTCGAAGATAATATAACTTCACATGCATGATTGTAGGCTGCTCCATTTAACCCAAATAGACCTACCGTTCCGTATACTTATCTTAAAGTTTTCTATTCATGCTCAAAATAAAAGAACAAAGAAGGCGTCAATATAAACACATAAATTAATGCTTTCTTCAACACTGAATATAACCTACAAAGTGCTTCAGTATTCAAATTCACTTTAAAGCCATGTTAACTTCATAAATATATCAATTGTTGCAATACCTCATTTTGTTTGGGAGAGTATTTTTTCATTTGTATTTATTTCATGGCGTTTGCGAATAAAATAATTATATCTATGGTCGGATTAATAATATAAGAGGCGAATTCATCTTCTCCATGATTTCAAAGCCTGATTTTTGCAACGTAAATGAAGGCGTTCTTTTAACGGAACGGTAGGATTATCACCTACTATATTATCAGAATATATTGTTATAACTATTGGAAAAATAATCTGTCTATGCATGAGATACGACTACATCCAGATAATCTGGATATGATTTCAGAACCACCTGATAGCAAAATTTTCTTCTGCACATAATTCAATAGTTTTCAGTAACTGAAATAACAATTATGTTGCTTATGCGCCTACTAATTTCTTATTCGTATTTCCATGCACCAAACAAAGTAATAATATATTCACCATGAGAAAAAAAATATCATTGACCAACCAAAACTCATGCAACATTAGAATATATGGGGGGCGTTGACTGATCCCGTAAGAACATGAGTTAGAATCGTATTTTGACGAGGACAAAAATTGTATTTTCCACTTCTTGCACACTGCTTTGACATGGTTGTTCAAAACGCAGAAATAGTAACAAACTAGACTAGCTATCATCGCAACAAGATTGCTGGAAACTAATAGAAAAACAACAAAAACAGGACCATCTAAGCAATCAAAGAGTTTACACCAATCTTCAGGATAGGTCAGAGTAGACCATCTGATTGTTTACCAGAATAAAATAAAAAAATTGTGAAGTGTGGCATAAAAACCAATATTTTTCAAGAATTAAATATAAAATAGCATAACATCTGAAAAATTGCTTCTATAATTACGACATATTATAATTCAATGTTCATTTTTCATAGAATGAATTTTAGTAGCTCAAAAACCTACCGTTCCTTTAAAAGAACACCACAAATTTCAACTTTTAGTGAAAAATAAGTACACATCAAGATGAAAAATATGAAAAGGCTCCATTTAAACCATAATCTGACACAATTCTCATTGAAATGAAAGAAAAAAAATTTCAGGTCTACTTGGGTTGAAAGTTAACAATATTGTTTTCGGAAATTTTCTCAAAAGATGAAAAAAAAAGAACTTCATGTGATTTGGGCCGTTCATGTGATCATATGAGTGGACCTTGATGAACAAATAGAAAATAATGTTACTCACCCTTAGGAGATCTCGTGTCAGGCAAGGTGAGCCACAGTGGGAAGACAATGGGTGCAAGAATGACATACGAGATCCTCTTCCTGGCACCAGAAGGCCAGCCCATGTCCATGGCTTCAGGAGGCTCCTCTTCTGGTTCCCCGACCTGGAGACAAACCACAGCCTGAGAGGTCAAGGACTTGCGAGCTCGAACAGACGACATTCGTCTCTGAGAAGGATGAAAAACATAATGAATTCGAATTTCTGCTTGCGATGAGAGAGTTTGATCTACTGGACCGACTCATTCGATTCGGACTTTGTTGGTTGCCCTTGTAGAACTGAAGAATTTCCATATACTACTTCTAAGACATACAGCTTACCAATTTTTTCACACTTTTCATTCCCAAGATGTAGTTTATACCGATACAAGCTCATACCCTCTCTTCCGCTCGCGTTATATTTTAATTTAAAACGGTACTGATGGGTCCGCTACCCCACATTCATAACTTCGTATCGAAGGAGAGACTGCACGTGTATATGTCGCAGGCTCATTATAATATCAGTCTTATTACAGGGTGGCCATTTGAAAAAGAAACAGACGAGATTACAGACGAAATAAATTTTTCCCATAGAAATGCTCGGACAGGTCGATTTCTGTTTCGAGGGGGACAACTTAAGATGTAGGTTACGGACGCATAGCGCTTCAACCCTTGCTACTAAAACCCTCACCCCCAATTTTTGAATAGGGAAGATGGGGTGAGTGATACCTCATTTGAAAGGTATTTTTATACTGATTTCAGCACAGTAATTGTTTTTTCATTTTATGCATTAGTTCTCGAAATATTCTTGACTAAGCATTTGAAAATGAAGTGGTGTTTTCATGGCACTTGTAGTGTTTTTTTGTGAAAAACCTTTCAAATGGGGTATCACTCACCCCATCTTTCCTATTCAAAAATTGGGGGTGAGGGTTGTAGTGGCAAGGGTTGAAGCGCTATGTGTCCGTAACCTACATCTTAAGTTGTCCCCGAGGTTGTCCCCCTCGAAACCGAAATCGACCTGTCCGAGCATTTCTATCGAAAAAAATTATTTCGTCTGTAATCTAGTCTGTTTCGTTTTCAAATGGCCACCCTGTATTTCGAGAACTAATGCATAAAATGAAAAAACAATCACTGTGCTGAAATCAGTATGAAAATACCTTTCAAATGAGGTATCACTCACCCCATCTTCCCTATTGAAAAATTGGGGGTGAGGGTTGTAGTAGCAAGGGTTGAAGCGTTATGCGTCCGTAACCTACATCCTAAGTTGTCCCCTCGAAACAGAAATTGACCTGTCCGAGCATTTCTATCGAAAAAATTTATTTCGTCTGTAATCTAGTCTGTTTCGTTTTCAAATGGCCACCCTGTATTTCGAGAACTAATGCATAAAATGAAAAAACAATCACTGTGCTGAATTCAGTATGAAAATACCTTTCAAATGAGGTATCACTCACCCCATCTTCCCTATTCAAAAATTGGGGGTGAGGGTTGTAGTAGCAAGGGTTGAAGCGCTATGCTTCCGTAACCTACATCTTAAGTTGTCCCCCTCGAAACAGAAATCAACCTGTCCGAGCATTTTTATCGAAAAAAATTATTTCGTCTGTAATCTCGTCTGTTTCGTTTTCAAATGGCAGATTATGGAAATCGATTTAGAGACAAAAATAAATAGATAATTTTAGATTTGGATTATTTATTACAACATGGATAACTCTTATGACATTCACTTGTATTTAATATGGGATTTAAAACATAAACCTTTATTATTTCGATAGCGTGACTTGCTTGGATTTCAAGAACGTGTTTTGAATCCCTTTCCTTCGAATTTTGCGAATAATCTTAAAGCTTCTCTTAGGAAAATTACTTTATTACCTGGAATATCAATATTCTTATATCTTTGGCAATCAGTAATTTCATCTCTCGAGATGTTTAACAGACCATGGGTGGTACCAATTTGGTAAACACCATTGGAAGACTTTTACTATGGTTTCTGTGATATTTTTGGAATCTAGAGGTCCTCTGTCAACTTTAGGAACTTCAATAGCTACTGTTTGATCAACCTCAAGAGGTTACAATTTCTTACGTTCAGCATTTTTGTTGCATCACTTTTCTTGCACTCTACATTCTTTTCTTTCGTTCTCGACTATTTCTTCATTTTGCCTTAGATCTGTGACATTATTATGGAAGTCGAAAAGCCTGAGATGCGTCAAAGATTAGGTATGGCGAAACTTTGGAATTACATTCAAGATGGCAACAACCTAAGCATTGGAAAGTCATCGAAACACAAATACAGGCCTTTTTTATTAGGATCGTGTGATAAAAGATCTCTTAACGTTGGTCGGATAATTGAGCTATCGAACCGATTTCTTCATTGTCACCTTTATTATGACATTTTATTTACTTTGACAGTTGTGAGAATGTGTTTACCCTAGAATATTGGGGAACTCTCAAAATAAAAGATCTTTCATTCAAATACGGCTGCTCATAAAATTTTTTACGCTTTGTTTTATAGTTCTGAGGGTTTCAATCAGAATAATGATCTATGAAATTTCTCAACAAAATCTTATTTTCGGAACCCAGGGTTATAATTATATTTTTTAACCTCGTTATAACTAAATGGCTAACACAAACGTTTGTCTCCAGGATGTTTTGAAATCCGCAAAATTTTCACTAATTCCAATTGAAACGCAAAAACTTAGTTGAGTGGGTGGAATTTGAAAATTTTCATTCGAATTTGATGTCGCTTATTCTGTGCTTTTTCAGATACACAAATACCTGAAAGATTTTGGGTATTTCCAGTATTTCATCTCTTCCTGATATGATATGGATTTATAGATACTTAAGAATCTGATACAAACGTTTGTTTTACTACTGAAAAGGTGAACATGAAAATAACATATTTGGGGTTGTGGATAATCGTAAATATTTTATTGGTGACTGAAAAGCTTGTTCATAAAAAAACTGATGGGCTGTCATTATTTTCACGTTTCATTTCCTACAAAACAGTGAGATGTGCGCACATTCATTCAGCTGGAAGAATCGATGAAAATATTTGTACAATTCGGTGTTACCTGTTTCCGCATTTGGAACATTTATAATATCGAAGAAGAAAAACTTAATATAAATAATATGATTATTATGTATAGAAGAGAATTCCGAGATCTTTATTTTGAAGAAGCCACTGAGTTTTGACAAGGTTAAAAATGAAAGTATTGTGAAGACCAATCATCAACTTCCAATAAAAAATGCTTAGTTTCCTAGTAATTTCTACTGTCCCCAAGCCATACAGCAGAGCGGCTGTCATTTCCAAACAAGGTGATAAAATCTGCTCTGCTAGGTAAATCATGAACAACAAATGGTATTCAATCGTCACCATCGGATAACAAAACATTCGAACGATAACGAATGGCTGCACGGGTGAATGCATCGAGTTAACAACAAACACTGATCGAATACTTTGATGAATCTTCATCTAAACGATCCTCTAGTTATGACTGAAATCTCCGGAATAGGTGACTACAATCTGCATCTAGAAATATACTCCCCGTCAATGAATTCCGGACAGGTAACATTTTTTGTCAAATTCAACACCCTGTATCTTTTTACGTGGTTCCTCGATTTTGTTGAAATTTTCACTAGGTATAGAATTGGATCTCATATTAACCTAGAATTTACTTCGCAAAAATACCTGCCGTTTTTTCGTTATACAGGCTGAAACAAAACCTTGTTTCATACCCTTCATTTCTAAACACCCTGTGGTCAATTTGAGGCGGAAAATTTGATATCATGAAGTTTCAATTAGTAGTTTGATCCTTTTTTAACGAAATGTTTTTTGATTTACGTCAATATTTACTTTTAAGGAAAGATACACATTTTCAAAGAAAGTGTTGAATTTTTTCAATTTTTATAACAATTTGAAATATTACAATACCTTATCGACTAGTAAACATGAACAAACATCTGAAAATTAATAGCGTGTATTTCCACCTCGCTTTCTCATTACTTCTACCATACGACGTGGCATACTTTCAATGCAGTTCCGAATTTCTTTTGGGGGAATTTTTCGCTAACAATTTCTGTTATATATATGAAAATGAGAGCTAAAATAATACAAAAAATGTTGAAACATGAAGTACCTGAGCTGAGGTAAAAAAAGAACGGGGTATAATATCATTCTTCGTATGATACTATAGAATCATAGGATACTATCATCACTAGTATCATACGATACTATACAGCCAGAAAAAAAACCTCAGCCGAAAAAACCTGCCTCCCCGTAAAAAAATAACATAAAATATTAAATATCAGGAAAATCTTGAAAGACATCAGTGTGATCATCTTCATGTTATCCGTCGTTGAGCTCGGATAAACAGATTCTTCTCAAAACGACTCGCAATTCTTAATCTGAAATGAAAAAAGACAAAAGCAGAAAAAAAAACAATTATTCAGAATAAAGCAAATGCATTTTACAAATGCATATACTACTTTGAAAAACATTAATATTCAGATCTCGTGGCCAAATAATGTTTATAAATATTTATGACAGAAATGTCACAAAATTTGAAAGAAATGAAAAAAAACTCCATCAATTTCCCATTTCCGAATCTGTTAGAAATTTCGAACTGATAATTTTTTAACAAAACAAGCTAAACTTGTAAAAAATCAATTTATACATAACTTTCAACTGTCCTCCTTCACTAGGATTTTTTGCTGTTGACATGTGGGTTTTTTGCAGAAGAATCACTTCGATACCATGTTAATCGGCCAATTTGGAGACGTAATCACACTTGTTAATGCAGAACGATGTTAGGCCTCACGTTGCACGGCTTGTAACAAAATACTTTGAACAGGCGAATAATCAACGATTTGTGTGACCAGCCAGAAGTCCGGATTTGAATCCAATTGAACATGTTTATGGGATATGCTAGGTAGACATGTTCGAAATCGGCAGCCGAACATCTTGCCTGATTCAGAGACAGCCTTTCTTGAAGAACGGGAAAATATTCCCCCAGAAGCAATTCGTAAATGCATTAAAAGTATGCCACGTCGTATGGTAGAAGTGATGAGAAACCGATGTGGAAATAAACGCCATTCATTTTCAGATGTTTGTGTATGTTTGCTAGTCGATAAGGTATTGTAATGTTCCAAATTGTTATGAAAATTGAGGAATGCAACACGTTCTTTTTTTTTTAAGTAGATACTAACAGAAATCAAGGAACATTTTGTTCAAAAATTATTACAGCTCAAATTAAAACTCAATAATGTCAAATTTTCCGCCTGAAATTCAACACAGGGTGTTTAGAAATGGGGGGTATAAAACAATGTTTTGTTTCTCCCTGTATAAGGGGTGAACTACAGATATTTTTGCAAAGTAAAGATTTTCAGGTCAATATCACAAGACCCAATACTATACCTGGTGAAAATTTCAATAAAATCGCAGCACCAAGAAAAAAGATACAGGGACTTGAATTTGTCAAAAATTTTGCCTGTCCAGCAAATGTATTGACAACGAGTGTACTTCAATTTTTCCAGAATTTCCTAACAAATTCTCTTATTTCCACCAGTCAGAAAACAGAACACACATATCTTCAGATTCGACGCAGTGGCATCCTCAGGGTGAAACCGAAGGATACACAAATCGATCAGTACCGAGTTCTTTCGAAGGAGAATCCGAGAAGATGGAATTTCATCTGCAGGAAACGGACCACTTCCATACATTTCTCGTTACGAAAGTGCGAGGGATATTCTCGAAGGTGGCTATTATTGATTGAAAAGTAATAGCACCTTGTGGAGACAGTATAACACGAGTGATTGTAGGAAAAAAAGATGTACTAGGTCAGCAGTGATCAATTCGATGAGAAACGAAGTGGACCTTTAAAAGAATAAATAATGTTTTCCTTCATTTCAGTATCGTTATGAGTTCATTATATAATGAACGCGATACAGCATTGTCTTCAGCTATATTTTTCGTTTGGCTGTTGTCAATATTCCCCTTAAATCCTATCAATTTTCAAATCGAATAAATTCGTGATACATCGTAATACAATACAATACAATAGCTTTCAAGCTATTTTTAATACTACTATTCAATGTGAACATAAAGGTTTCCAGGGAATAACTGTACATAATCTTACCAGAGATACAGTTGGACTGAGTGATTACTGATTGACTATAAAAAATTAGTTTCTGGATTACTCTAAAAAGCTACAGAGTGATTGTCCAACTTCATGGAAATACTCAACCATCATAAAATCCAAACTTATGGACGAATATTATTGAAACTTGGGAGGTTATTGGCACATGCTAAGGTCGAGTCAGAAAGTTATCAATTATTTCATTATTCCAGGGCTTGACTCATTAAACTCCATTTGAACTGTTCAGGGTAAAACGAACACTTTGTATTTTGAATTATGAATAATTAATTTGTTTTTCGGAAAGAAGCTAAATTATGCTTGAAGTTGCCACATCAACAATCATTCTTTCATGAATTTTTCAATTTGGATAAGGTTCGAAAAATTGAATTTATTCACCTGAACAGGACTTGGTCATCATGTGGAGGTCGAAAATAAAAAATGAATTTTCTTAAAGTTACTGAAGGTGAGGAAGACTATAATAACTTGTTGATATACTGGAGTGGCCACCTCAGACGCGGATCTCATTGCGATGAAATAAATGAAGGTATATTTCGAAGAAAAATTGGTGAAGTGTTTAGGGTCTACATGAGGGGATTTGAAAATTATCCGCATGTATACCGGGTATTGGACAACAAAGATATAGAACAAAGTGACACTTCTTCGAATGTAAAAACCTCTAACTGAATTAATAAATCGAGGATTACCTCCAGATTTCAACGCGCTTGTTTATTTTTGATGGGGAAAATTGGAGAATATGGTATATTCTGATGAAATCCAATCAAGAGAACAGCCGATGAAAAGAATTATCAACTGTTGCGATATTTAAGAAATAATGGCGATATTATTCGCAAGGCTGTATCCAATTTGAACATTCGTTCCAATTCTCATTTTTATTAGATACTCTTTACTGTATTTTAGTTTTTTTATTTGTTATTGTTTCGTTATGGAATGTGCTTATTAAAGATATGAACTCTTTTGAAAAATTTCAACTAATATTTCAGTATTTTTAGTTCTCTTCATGGTGAAAAATTTAATTTTCGAAAACAAATTCAAAAATTCATGAAAAAATTATTGAGGATGTGACAACTTTAAGCGACATCACAAATTGAAGCATAATTTAGTTCTTTCTGAAAAGCGAATCAAATATTTGTAATTCGAAATACAAAGTGTTTGTTTTATCCTGAACAGTTTGAATGAAGAATAATGAAATGATTGATATTTAGCATACGCCAATAACCTCTGAAGTTTCAATAGTATCCATCAATAAGTTTGGATTTTATGATGGTCGAAGTATTTCCATGAAGTTGGAAAATCACCCTGTAGCTTTCTAGGGAAATCCAGAAATTAATATTTTATAGTCATTCAGAAATCACCCAGTCCAACTCTATCTCTGTTGAGAGTAGGAACAGTTATTCAATATTATATTGTTCAAAATTGCGAATTCTCGGAATTTTGTTGAAATTTCACATATAAATTTGATCGTTGCTGAATACATGTAAAATTTTGCAACAAATGAGATAATCACTTGAATTCACAACGTTTAGTTTTATTGCACATTATCATATGGCATGCTTAAAAATAATTTTATCTCTATTGTACCCCCGTACAAATTTACAAAACTCCTCTCTGCGCTGTTTGTTCACATTCTATACGATATAGCTTGTACAAGTTTCAAATTGAAATATCTTGACTTGAACTGCTTTTTTTGGTAGCTTTCGAAAAATGAGAGCTTTCTTTCTTAATCGTAAAATTTTTTTCCAGTGAGTATCTGAAACGATTAACAAAACATTGACATTAGTTTCCACTCTTGCCTGTTTCCATCCCATAATCTTTGTGGTCGGAAATGTTGTAAGCATATTCTGATATGTTCAGATGAACGTTTTTCCTATTATCAAAACATGCTCTCTGGATTGAAGAAGAAAGATATAATATTAATCGTATCTAACACAATTCAAAGGTAACCAATAGTTAGTACTATTTGATCACATATTCCGTTACCCAAGGAAATTTTGAAGCAAAATTTCAGGATCAGATGGTACTCGCCTGGATCTTCAAAATAATGTAACAACTCTCATCTCTCTTCAAGATCGAAAGGTTGTATTCAGTTACAAGGATAAAGGAAAGGAAAAGTTTTCGTTTTACCAGACTGTTTATTTTTTCGAACCATAGGAATATGTTAATCACAATAAAATTATGATTTCAGTCCAAATTCAGCGATTAGCTTCCTTTGCAGGGTTGAGAATTTTTTCAGGTGTACTATTTTCAAGCCGCGAGTATTCCAGAATTTGCAATTAGATGACGAAAATATTGTCCAAAATTGCTTACAGTGCAATGGAAAACTATCATTCCGAGCACAATTAACTAGAAAACATGAAATGGGAGGGTCTGACCTGAACTTTACGAACCTAATGCGAAATGAAACTTTGCTCTGAACATTTTTTCCTGTGGATGAGAATTATGGGTGTGAATCAGAAATGTCAGACATTTTTCAATAACATCATGCATTCACGCATAGCTTTGCCTGTTTGTGTTTTAGAAAATTTCAATTTGAATTTTGAAACTCCTTATTACCTTTTTCATTTGGGCTTAGAAATATTTTCATCAATTTCCGATATTTAGACCAGAGCAACCCTTCTTCTCGCAAAACTACCGCTTTAGCACATTCCTCTTGGGTCAAATTGCGTATTTCGTGTTGCATAGCGATCGAGTGTGAATAATCAAACAATATAAAAACTAATGATGCTAGGATTGATCGAAAACAATTGATTTCAGAATGGAGCCATTACATTCAAAATCTGATGATATCTTCTTTAATTCCTGCTGGAAAAAAAACATCTGTATTGAAGAAGAACGTTGAAAGTTTTTTACAATTTTGAAATAAATAATAATCATTGAGATCACCCTCAGCTGTAGAATAAATTTGAGATTTCCATAATGTGCGTTAATTTTTTTTTGCGCAGTGTATATCCACATAAATCCAAGAGCAGTATTCTTATTTTTCCAGTTGGTAATCCCCAGATGGATTGTGGGTAGGTAGGTATATATATAAATTGTTTCGTTCTCTACTCCTGAGATCAATATTCGTAAGAAACCCATAACCCTTTTACGACTCTGGATTTTTATTGTCTTCACTCACGCAATGTTCCGAGGTTCTGCCTGTTTTCCAGAGATAACTCCTGTCCAATTGAGTTTTACCTCTTGCAGCATGAATCTAGTTGGAAACTGAACCATACTCACTGGCGTATTTACCGATTTGATGCTCGCAGGCTATTCAATTTTTACTGCCTCTCAATTTTGATATCTTAGCACTTTGTTCCCAATCATATCAATATTTTATCAATAAAATTCTAACTTCATGATTTGTCCTCCATCATCCTTGTAAGGAATAAAAAAGAAGATATTATCAGATTTTGAATGTATTGGCTCCATTCTAGAATCTGTTGTTCTCGAACAATTCTAGTGATCAATAGTTTTTTTTCGTTTGATTTTCTACACTCGATCGATATGCAACGTCAAACAAGCAATTTGACCCAAGAGGAATGTGCGCAAGCGGTAGTTTTGCGAGAAGAAGGGTGGACATACACAAGAATTGCAGAAAGGTTTGGAGTTTCCCATACAAGTGTGTCCAGAATGTTGCAGCGATTCAGGGACACAGGTATGAATGTTCGAAGACCAGGACAGGGTTGACCATGGATGACAACTGCCATTCAAGATCGTAACTTGAGAGTTTCTTCGTTGAGACAACGGTTGCAACCGCTCGCACTTTTCAAAATCAGCTTGAGCAAACTCATGGGGTGCAAATTAGTACTCAGACGATAAGAAATCGCCTCAGAGAATATGATTTAACTCTCGGGTCGCGGCAAGAGGCCCAGCTTTTACCCCAGCCCATCCAAGGGCGCGTTTGGATTTTGCGAGAGAACATATCCATTGGGAAGAGGCCGATTGGGATAGAGTTCTCTTCACAGATGAGTCTGGATTCTACCTCTACTATTGTGATCGATGTTCCCTTGTATACTGACGTCCACATGAAAGATATGCTCAGTGCAATTTTCTGAATACTACTGGTTTCGGGGGAGGATCGATTATGCTATGGAGTGGAATATCTTTGACTGCTCGCACAGACCTAGTGGTCGTTGATAATGGAGCCATGAATGCTGATAAGTATATAAGGAACATTCTTGAAGAGCATGTAGTGCCATTTGTCCCATACATTGGTAAAAATTTCATTTTTATAGACGATGATGCCAGACCCCATCGCGCGCGCATCGTTCAGGAGTACCTTGAAGAGGTTGAAGTCTCTCGAATGGAATGGCCAGCAAGAAGTCCAGATCTCAATCCGATTGAACAGGTTTTGGACAACCTCAACAGAAAGGTGAGAAGTTCAAAAAATCATCTAGCTACTCTTGATGACTTAAGAATCCAACTCGGAGAAATCTGGGAATGATTAGATCAGAACATTTTAAGATCACTCATTTTGAGAGGAGGAAATACCAAGCATTAAATCACTTACCAGAATTTCAGTATTTGAGAGTTGTTCATTTTTCTTTTTTCACTCAAGATTTGGTGAAATCCTGAATTCTTCTTCCATCTAACTTGTCGTGTTTCGTTCAAAACCTTCCCGAGAAAAATAAGTTATAAAATCAATCTAGAGTTAACTTTCATTAAAATTGAGATTCTCAGAATGTGCTTTAATTTTTTTGCGAAAAAACCCGTCCTTCAAATATTATCTCCATCAATCTGATACCGACGAGTCCCAGAAGACTTCAAAAGCATCGTTTTATTTGACACCATGAAAGAGCTCATTAAAAGAGAGCAATCTAGCACGCGAGAGCCTTGCTGATTTTTCATAACTCGAGAGCTTCATTCTGCATCCATGCTCCCTAGTGTATGCAAATTTAATCAGAAACAAGCACGTAATTCATTTGTAACCTGACTTATCGATCCAAGTTTTGCAGCGTTATCGTTGTTCGGATATCCGTCTGGATTGAAGAAAGTTGAGATCGTCGCTTCGGAACAAACTTTCCGATAAAAGGATCAGGAATTAAGCCGGCGCAAAAACTTCAGTGTCGGGGACTTCAAAATTGAGTGGTCCAGGTATGAGATGCATTTCGGCTTGTAGGGTGTCCAAAAAAAATCTATGCAGAATCGGAACAAGTTTTAAATGGCTAGGTTGCAGTCATGACATTGCATAAAAAAAAAAACAAATTTCTGCTTTTCGAAAGAACACCCTAAACTTCTACCCTAATAATGATTCATTGGTGCCCTATGAATCTTTGATAGCCCCCTTATAGTTTTTCAGATATTAACAATTATATGTTTTTATACGACGTAGCCATCTATTGAGCGGAATGCAAAATGCCAGTCCAACAAAGCCGTCGATAAAAAATGTTCGTATCTAATGTATCTTAGTCAAAGGTCCAGATTTCATGAAGCACTTGTGATTTTATGAACATCAATTTGGATTTTCTTGAGCAGTGAGAGCTCAACTCGAACAATGTCTATGTGGGTATGTTCGGAAATTAGAATCTGCTCATGCGAAAAAAATGGTCAGATCCTGAGTTGTACCCAGTGGTGCATTTTCAATTAGATACCGCAGGAGTTATTCGGAATTTATTCGAAATGAAAGTTTAATATCACAAATAGAACTTATCATCCAGAACTTTCTCGTATAGTACCAACATCAAATCAAATTTACTCCTTCAAACTCTACTCTACAAACAGAACATCTACAATTGTGCAATTCAGTCAGTGGTTAGCAAGAGCTCAGCTTGCAGTGAATTCAAGTGATTGACATTGAAACAGAAGACCACATTCAGTACTCACAAGTTCTTTGAATTCGGAATTGAGCCCCTCTTCCTGTGGATAAAAACTATCGTCTTCAGGGAGTTAAAGTTCTTTCAAAGATCCTAGAATATTCAGGCGTGAAATGAAGTAGATGGTAGATTTTTTCTCGTGATGGTTCCTTTCTTTACGATTATACATCTCTTAATCTCTTAGGATGATAAAAGTCGATTGATGATACTTCATTAAGAAAAAAATGCGTTTGAAGCTACAATGACAATACCACTTCGGTTTATTATATGAACAGAAAAAATAAAAAAGGCTCGTATTCAGGGTGATTCATTGGTGAATTAACATACGGCAACCTAAGCTAGAGCAACCCTAGGTGAGTTTAAAATACCCATATATGATCAGTTCAATAACCGAGATACAGGGTAGTTCATGTATTCTCCCAACTTGTATATTTTTTTCATTTCTTTTGAAAATTGTGACATTTCTGTCATAACTTAATCATGGAGAAAGAATTTCTGCAATGGGTGGTTAATTCAAAAAACTCTCAATTGATTATAAATAGCTAGTTTTTCTGCTTTTGTCTTTTTATTTCAGATCTAGAATTTTAGGCAGATTGGTGAAGACATTTTTTCTGTTGCCTATAGAAGAACTCCATGAAGATGTTCTTCTGATTATGCAGATGCCCCCCAAGATCCTCTGATATGATATTTTCAGTAAATTTTTTTTCTAACACGGGTGAGGTCAAGGTTTTTTTTTTCTGGGTTTTTTTTCTCATTCCTCATTTCATCATACTGCAGATCTGTGTCTCATTTTTCAAGGAGTCCCTTATTTTTGAAATTGAATATGAATCGATCAACCTGTCCAAGGTTATTATACGTTCCAAGAAACAACCGAATATACAGGTTGGTTCGAAAGTTATGAGCCATTGAAATTTTTGGAGAATACATGAATATATGGGTTTTTTAGACTCGCCTAAGGAAGCTCTAGCTCTAGTTACCTAAATTCTAAAAGAAAATATGAACCCTTCATGAAAAAAATTAAGGTTCAAGAGATCGCACTTCGTCGTGGGAGTAAGTTCACAAAAATATGAAAGAATGAGCTTGTGTGGAAGATCAGAAAAGACAGAATGAAAACTGCAATCAACATAGCAGAAAGAAACAACACACTCTCGCCACATCAGGACGGTGAGGAAACTATTTAATGAAGGTAATAAGTTCAAAACAAAAATTAAGGGATAACTAATAGACTCGGAACCGTACGATATCAGAGAGTACTTAGCATTTTCAAATCTCAGCGTTTCATTTCAGTTCAGTTGCTTTGTGTACCTTGACGTATTTTCTTTTCAATATTGTTCGATTATGAAAATAAAATTATCATTATTATCAGTAATGAAATTGAAGGAAAACTAACTAGCTGATGAAAAAGTAGAATCATCTCCATCAGAATTTTTCCTCAATTTTGTCTAGGAAAAAAAACGGGAATAATACACTGCGCAAAAAAATAACGCACATAATGGAAATCTCAACTTTATTCTACAACTGAAGGTATTCTCAATGATAATTATTTTCATAAAAATTATGCATGCATATGTTATCCACTTTCAACGTTTTTCTTCAATACAGATGATATTATCAGATTTTGAATGTATTAGCTGCATTCTGAGATCAGTTGTTCTCGATCAATTCTAGTGATCAATAGTTTTTCTTTCGTTTGATTTTCTACACTCGATCGCTATGCAACGCGAAACACGCAATTTGCAGAAAGGTTTGGAGTTTCCGATACAAGTGTGTCCAGAATGTTTCAGCGATTCAGGGATTCAGAAAGACAGGTATGAATGTCTGAAGACCAGGACAGGGTAGACCACGGGTAACAACAGCCATTCATGAACGTTACTTGAGAGTTTCTTCGTTGAGACGGTTTGTAACCGCTCGCCTCCTTCAAGATCAGCTTGAGCAAACTCATAAGGTGCAAATTAGCACCCAGACAATAAGAAATCGCCTCAGAGAATATGATTTAAGGACTTGTGTCGCGGCAAGAGGCCCAGCTTTTACCCCATCGAAGGGCGCTTTTGGATTTTGCGAGAGAGCATATCCATTGGGAAGAGGCCGATTAATCAAATATATGAAAGAATAAAATGTAAATAAATCTATGTAATGAATAGCTAATGCTAATAATAAAGATTATTATTATTATTATTCTCTTCACAGATGAGTCTAGATTCTAACTCTACCATTGTGATCGACGTTTCCTTGTATACAGACGTCTACATGAAAGGTATGCTCAGTGCAATTTCCTGAATACTACTGGTTTCGGCGGAAGATCGATTATGGTATGGGGTGGAATATCTTTGACTACTCGCACAGACCTAGTGGTCGTTGATAATGGAGCTATGAATGCTGATTAGTATATAAGGAACATTCTTGAAGATCATGTAGTGCCGTTTGCCCCATACATTGGAAAAAATTTTAATTTTATGAACGATAATGCCAGACCCCATCGTGTGCGCATCGTTCAGAAGTACCTTGAAGAGGTTGAAGTCTTTCGAATAGAATGGCCAGCAACAAGTCCAGATCTCAATCCGATAGAGCAGGTTTGAGACAACCTCAATAGAAGGCTGAGAAGGGGTGGAAATACCAAGTATTAAACGACTTATCAGCATTTGAGTATTTTGATAATAATTGTTCATTTCTCTTCTTTCACATAAGATTTGGTGAAAACCTTCCCGAGGGAACATGAAAAATAAGTTTTATAAAGTCAATCATTAAAATTGAGATTTTCAGAATGTGCGTAAATTTTTTTGCTCAGTGTATTTTCGACAACCTGACAGCCTTCCGGAATAGTATATTCTGAAACAAGTTGCAGAATGAGCTCCTTTTCCAACACGAATGCGAAGTTCGAAAACGAGTGACGAAGGAGCGAGTTTTCGATAGCATGAGTGTTGGAATTGCTTTCTGCAACGAAAATTAGACGGTATTTTCTCTATTTCAGTCAATTTGCGTGAAATACACTTGAAATTCAAATGAAAATTTAGATTAGTGACATTTGTTTTGTATCTTGGCAGTTGGTGTGACATACGAAATTTGACAGATCACGGAATTTTAATTGATTAGATTCGAAACTTGATTCGATCGAAGGTCAATACTGACAACCATAAAACGAAAAATATAACTAAAAACAATGCTGTAATCAGTTCCATTACAGCACTACTTTTAGTACTGTAATGAACTCATTACGATACTGAAATAGAGAAACAATTGTATCGCTTCGACCCGTATGATTCACTCTTCATTTAAATATTCGTACTTACAGCATCCAGGCTGTCAGTCAGAGATCCAGCTACGCCGTTGGGGATGTCTGCCAGATTGCCCGGAGCGAGAGCTGTCTCCTGTTTGGATGACGAGGTGCTGCTCAAGTGATTCGAAGCAGTGCTTGAGGCAGCTCCATTCTGGGGTTTCGTTGCGTCCAGCAGAACTTTCAGGGATGCAATGGCGTGTAGCTGAGTTGCTTTCTCGTCCACTTTTCCTAGAAGCACAAAGAGAGGAATCAGCGGTGAAAATGAAACTATACTCCCCGACAATAAATTCCAGACAGGCAAAATTTTTGTCAAATTCAACACCCCGTATCTTTTTTCGTGGTTCTCTGATTTTGTGGAAATTTTCACTGGGTATAGTATTGGGTTCTTTCATATTAACCTGAAATTCATGCGAAAATACCTGTAGTTCATCCGTTATACAGGGTGAAACAAAACCTTGTTTTATATCCTTCATTTCTAAACACTCTGTGGTGAATTTAAGAAGGAAAATTTGATATCATTCAGTTTTAATTTGAAGTGTGGCCCTTTCTTAACAAAATGTTCTTTGATTTACGTCAGTATCTTCTTTAACACATTTTCAGAGAAAGTGTCGCATTTTTTAAATTTTTATAACAATTTAAAATATTGATTGGTGAAAAGTTCTCCTCAATAATCATCCTTGTACCATCAACTTTTCATTTTTACAGCGAAGAATGATCGAAAAATATCATTTCAAGAAAAAATATCCCAATCATGTACTACCTCTGAAGTAGAATAACCTCACAGGACAAATATATAAATAATAAATATGGAGAACGTTAATAAATTTTTTTTATAACACTCGCATTTCGAAAACAATACAATAAATATATCTTGTCTTGATTCTTCATTAGCATTATATTAGTTACATCATGAAATCATTACAATACTTTTTTGCGAGACTTCGTATACGCAAAATCATTTATAATATTAGCTGACTCTCTGCACCTCAGTGCTAAAGCTCTTAGTTTTTCTTGACTTAAACTCCTTCGTGGGTAATTCTTCACTGTCTTCAAGCAAGGGAAAAGCTGAACAATTCGTAGCTGGTGTACAAAGAGCCATACGTAGTACTATATAAGTTTGGATGAATATTTTCTAGATTTTGTTCTCGTAAGAATGACGATAAACTTTTCAATGATCCAGAAATTGGTTTAATTGATATTCTTTTAGACCAAACATAGCTTTCACCTCTTCATACAAAATATGAGGATCTGTTTTTTCATAATCAGGATGTTTAATAGACAACGGCTGTTGTGGGACATCATAGTCTGTCACTTGTGTGACATAAATCATTGTTGATATAAAACAGAAGTATTCATTTTGTTTTCAGAACACTATCATCTTTTTTCTTCTCACAATTCAAAGCAATAATAAAAAATTAGGGTTCTAATTCGAAAAACGAAAGTTATGGCCCAATCTTGATCCCAATTTTTGACCCAACATTTACACTTTGTGACGAGGTTTTCAGAGTTCTGAAAATGTACAATCTTCTACTTCAAGAACGTGCAAACGGTTTGTGCTCAAGATAATAAGATTAGAAATAACAAACATGTAATATCGAATACTCCTGTTTCCCTTTTTTCTAAAGTGTTTTCTTCATATTTCGAAAAGTATTTCGATTAATGCAACGATTAAGAAAATTTTTTCGATTAACTTTCTAGACTAGATAGATTTAAACGTTAAATGGAGTTCTGAGCTCAATTTTCGATAAAAAAGAGATATGCCAAAACATTTTCATTTTCGAAAATATCTAAAAACTATGAATACTTTTTAAGGAACCCCTTTTCACTTTTTATGTAATTTCCTCTATCTCTAATGGAATGCGTTCGACTTGAATATAGTGTCATATTTCCATTGAAAACATCCAATAAAATTTAATGCTGCCTTATTCTCCCTTGAATGGAATATCCATAGACGGTTTCTATGGATACTCCGTTTTATGGAGAATTAAGGTGGCATTTAATTAAAAATAAGAAGTTGTCAAATTTTTTGTCGAATCGCTGCGAAACAACCGTCGCTGAAAGAACTTTATCAATTAAAATGGAAAAAAATCGAAGGAATCATTTCGTCAGATATTTACACAACGTGCAAACTCATATTCATTATTTTTATCCAACATTCATGCTAGAATCAAAAGTAAATACCAATCACTTCAAGACAACTAAATATGCTTTATCGAACCGAAACTAGTCTAGTATTAATAAAGCTACATTCGCATACTAGAAGTTAATATCTTTCAGATATTTTTCTGGAAAGGTTTTAGAAATCAATCGAATCCCTCGGGTGCCTACAAATAGAATATTAAATTTCTTCAGTTAGATATTCGAGTCCTTGTATGATAAAATTAGGTCAAAATCGCTGACTGGGAAGTTATATTTGATTTCGTCATCATATCCCAACGAAACATTAAATTTCAATATGCTGATATATTGTTTTTATCTGTAAATAACCTAGATGCGGGCAGGTAACGATAACGATCATAAAACAAAAAGATTTCCTTCGACCATTCCATGAACATGGAAGCCAATGAGATTTAAAAATAGGAACAACTCCTTTACTGCTGCTTTACTGAAACCTCAAGGACACTGACTACCTAAAGGCAAGTTGTTTCTGCTCCTGGAACATCAAAAACTATGATATTCTTCAGCCTGTGAGTTAAAGCTTGCTTGTCACCAATGGAAGTCATCTAGTACAAGGGTTCTACATTATTTTGGATCACCTGATCTGTTTGTAACCCCTTTGTTTATAAATGAATAAAAATAAATAAATCTTAAATAGCTATCCCCATTTAGCAAATACCTGTGATCACATCACCTTGTCTACTTTTCGCAAGCTGAACTAGGTAGAATTCTCAATGAGCTGGAGATGATTGACTTGGATGATATCGAGTTGGAAGGGGTAAGTTTGTCTATACTATCAGCGAGATTGTTGCTCACAATACTGGAGTGGAAAATGATAGGCTTTATTGAGCTCTCGACAAATGTCTTCATTCAAGAAGGAGGAAAAAATTAAGTTTAGAACTCAATAGAGTGAGACGCATTCATTTCACCTCTGACTAGTTTAATAAATTTTTCATTTTAACCATCATTTCATGTTACTTTCATGTAACTTATGAAAATAATCAGAGGAATTATCATATCTATTGAAATAT
This sequence comes from Hippodamia convergens, assembly GCA_038502775.1. Lineage (NCBI taxonomy): Eukaryota > Metazoa > Arthropoda > Insecta > Coleoptera > Coccinellidae > Hippodamia > Hippodamia convergens. Next base: position 125,156,817 of record CM076607.1, read on the forward strand.
TCCTGGAAACTCAATTTGGGTTTTTTCTCCCAGTCTCTCAAACAAGGAACAATTAGAAGAAATTGTCAAATACCAAAATTCTTGTTGCTTAACAATGAAAGAAAAAACACATCAGAGATGTTTCTCCTCTATGAGATTCTCCACAAATACAGGGAATATTGAAGATAGAATTTCTTGATTTTTGATTCTCATTCAAAGGTTCAGTTTTTGTTATTAAAGATTGTAAATGAATTGTTGTTTTGAAAACAGTTCTTACGCTAAATTTGGAACCAATTCTTTAAATTTTTGTCAAGGAAATGGACTTTCAGAAAATGAAATTGAAAAAATTATTTGTAAATTCAACATGAGAACTGTTTTCAAAACAAAAAATGATTTATGATCTTTATCAACGAAAACTAAACCTTTGAATGGAAACCAAAAGTTAAGAAATTCTATCTTCAATATTCCCTGTATTTGTGGAGAATCTTATACAGGAGAAACTTCAAGACCATTAGAAATCAGAAAACGTGAACATAAGAATAACATTAAAAATAGAGGTGAAGGTAGATTGCAGATAGCCAGGACCACCGCCAGACATTTTGCCGCCCCGGGAAAATTATATTTTGCCAACTTGCTGTGATGTATTGAGTTTGGGACTCATAACAAACTCTTTCACAATTTGATCAAGGGGCAAAAAAATTCAGAAACGAAGAAAATATAACAATAAATATGTATTATACAAAAAATAGATTGAATAAAAAATTACAAAAAGAAACATATATATACCGGCCATCGCATGTATAAAAGTGAACTAGAACCATCTGACTAGAATGTTCGAACTCAAATAAATTTCTTCCTTCTCTCCTTCATCTCGCAAAAGTCATAAATTGTTTGAGATATATCGAGATTAATGACTCTCGTTCAATGGATATAATGGCTATAAATGCGTATGTAAAAATTATCAATCAGGTATCATAATAATAATAAAATAAATTAATTGTTTCAAATACAAATGCATTTGTATGAGATATGTTAGATAAAAATGCGGAATTCTAAAATGCATTCACGTACAAAATGTCGAGAAACAATGAAAACGATTTCTGTTTTTAGTGTACGAAACTAAATGAACTCATGTTAAGGAAAAAAAAAATTTGAGCGCATTGGATTTTGATTATTACTAATTCTTCATTTCAAGGTAACACAGTTATCGTGTGCGAGGAGAATTCTAGACAATGATATCCGGATCAGAATGAGGTACATGTTATTCTTACTGTTTTCGTTCTGCGTTTTGACCTTATGACATTTATTACCTGTTGCCATGATGCCATGTTCTTGAACTCTAACATCTAATTAAGTAAATGAAAAAAGGTCAATATAAATCTTAAGTATTCACCTGTATCTAATAATGATTATTATATTAGTGTTCTGTCGTCAAGAAAGGGTCAGTAAAATCTTTTAAAAAGGGTCCCTGGGTCTTAAATATATTTACTTTTTAAATTGACAAATATTCGACTGTAAAACAATTATGGTAAAACTAACTTGGAATAAATTTCGAATTGCTGTCATCGGTGTCTGGATTTAAAATGATATGTGCAATTTTTCACAACATCCTCCCCCCCGATGACAGCAATATCAACTACTGGTCTTCTTAAAAACGCTTGGCTTGTCCTATTTTCTGCTATTTCGAAATTTTCGATTGCGATCTTTTGTGCTAGAGAGGAAGTCTCCTCATCGCTGATCACCAGTCTGCAAACCCCATCCCAATCCGGAGCCAATTAGTCGAGATATGCAGAATCGAAATTTCCAAAATTTCAGAAATTCTCATTTTGCAGGTGAAAATTTTTAAAATCCGGAAAACTACGACTTTTTTCTTCTTATCCAATCGAGCGACTTCGAAAACGTTCATTTTCATATGAAACTCGAAAATATCTAACCTAGTTTTCGAGAGAAACGACGATGAATTTTTTGCATTCTTCATTTTCGAGTTTACTTTGAAACGCTCTGGTGACAAGGAAATGACTATAAGTGATACACTCAGTGTTTTTTTTTATAGTTCCCGACCGGTTTTCGAACCTCCATATCCAAAAAGGACCATAGAGTCAGGCCATTTCCTTAGAGAATGCAAAATATAGCGTTTTTGGGGGGGTCTACCCCTTTGGATTTTTTCAGCCAAAATTTCGAAATTTTCGATTGCGATTTTTTGTGCTAGGGAGAAAGTGTCCTCATCGCTGATCACCAGTCTGCAAACCCTATCTCAATCCGGAGCCAATTAGTCGAGATATGCAGAATCGAAATTTCCAAAATTTCAAAAATTCTTATTTTACAGGTGAAAATTTTTAAAATCAGGAAAACTGCGACTTTTTTCTTCTTATCTAATCTAGCGACTTTGAAAACGTACATTTTCATATAAAACTCGAAAATATCTACCCTAGTTTTCGAGAGAAACGATGATGAATTTTTTGCATTTTTCATTTTCGAGTTTACTTTGAAACGCTCTGGTGACAAGGAAATGACTATAAGTGATACACTCAGTGTTTTTTCTGATAGTTCCCGACCGGTTTTTAAACCTCCATATTCGAAAAGGCCCATAGAGTCAGGTCATTTCCTTAGAGAATGCAAAATATAGCGTTTTTTGGGGGGGTCTACCCCTTTGGATTTTTTCGGCAAAAATTTCGAAATTTTCGATTGCGATTTTTTGTGCTAGGGAGAAAGTGTCCTCATCGCTGATCACCAGTTTGCAAACCCCATCTCAGTCCGGAGCCAATTAGTCGACATATGCAGAATCGAAATTTCCAAAATTTCGAAAATTCTCATTTTGCAGGTGAAAATTTTAAAAATTCGGAAAACTGCGACTTTTTTCTTCTTATCCAATCAAGCGACTTTGAAAACCTACATTTTCATATGAAACTCGAAAATATCTACCCTAGTTTTCGAGAGAAACTATGATGAATTTTTTGCATTTTTCATTTTCGAGTTTACTTTGAAACGCTCTGGTGACAAGGAAATGACTATAAGTGATACACTCAGTGTTTTTTCTCATAGTTCCCAACCGGTTTTTAAACCTCCATATTCAAAAAGGCCCATAGAGTCAGGCAATTTCCTTAGAGAATGCAAAATATGGCGTTTTTGGGGGGGTCTACCCCTTTGGATTTTTTCGGCAAAAATTTCGAAATTTTCGATTGCGATTTTTTGTGCTAGGGAGAAAGTGTCCTCATCGCTGATCAGCAGTCTGCAAACCCCATCTCAATCCGGAGCCAATTAGTCGAGATATGCAGAATCGAAATTTCCAAAATTTCGAAAATTCTCATTTTGCAGGTGAAAATTTTTAAAATCCGGAAAACTGCGACTTTTATCTTCTTATCCAATCAAGCGACTTTGAAAACCTACATTTTCATATGAAACTCGAGAATATCTACCCTAGTTTTCGAGAGAAACGATGATGAATTTTTTGCATTTTTCATTTTCGAGTTTACTTTGAAACGCTCTGGTGACAAGGAAATGACTATAAGTGATACACTCAGTGTTTTTTTTTTGATAGTTCCCGACCAGTTTTCGAACCTCCATATCCAAAAAGGACCATAGAGTCAGGCCATTTCCTTAGAGAATGCAAAATGTAGCGTTTTTGGGGGGGTCTACCCCTTTGGATTTTTTCGGCCAAAATTTCGAAATTTTCGATTCCGATTTTTTGTGCTAGGGAGAGGTGTCCTCATCGCTGATCACCAGTCTGCAAACCCTATCTCAATCCAGAGCCAATTAGTTGAGATATGCAGAATCTAAATTTCCAAAATTTCAAAAATTCTCATTTTGCAGGTGAAAATTTTTAAAATCAGGAAAACTGCGACTTTTTTCTTCTTATCTAATCTAGCGACTTCGAAAACGTACATTTTCATATGAAACTCGAAAATATCAACCCTAGTTTTCGAGAGAAACGATGATGAATTTTTTGCATTTTTCATTTTCGAGTTTACTTTGAAACGCTCTGGTGACAAGGAAATGACTATAAGTGATACACTCAGTATTTTTTCTGATAGTTCCCTACCGGTTTTCAAACCTCCATATCCAAAAAGGTCCATAGAGTCAGGCCATTTCCTTAGAGAATGCAAAATATAGCGTTTTTGGGGGGGTCTACCCCTTTGGATTTTTTCAGCCAAAATTTCGAAATTTTCGATTGCGATTTTTTGTGCTAGGGAGAAAGTGTCCTCATCGCTGATCACCAGTCTGCAAACCCTATCTCAATCCGGAGCCAATTAGTCGAGATATGCAGAATCGAAATTTCCAAAATTTCAAAAATTCTCATTTTACAGGTGAAAATTTTTAAAATCAGGAAAACTGCGACTTTTTTCTTCTTATCTAATCTAGCGACTTTGAAAACGTACATTTTCATATAAAACTCGAAAATATCTACCCTAGTTTTCGAGAGAAACGATGATGAATTTTTTGCATTTTTCATTTTCGAGTTTACTTTGAAACGCTCTGGTGACAAGGAAATGACTATAAGTGATACACTCAGTGTTTTTTCTGATAGTTCCCGACCGGTTTTTAAACCTCCATATTCGAAAAGGCCCATAGAGTCAGGTCATTTCCTTAGAGAATGCAAAATATAGCGTTTTTGGGGGGGTCTACCCCTTTGGATTTTTTCGGCAAAAATTTCGAAATTTTCGATTGCGATTTTTTGTGCTAGGGAGAAAGTGTCCTCATCGCTGATCACCAGTTTGCAAACCCCATCTCAGTCCGGAGCCAATTAGTCGAGATATGCAGAATCGAAATTTCCAAAATTTCGAAAATTCTCATTTTGCAGGTGAAAATTTTAAAAATTCGGAAAACTGCGACTTTTTTCTTCTTATCCAATCAAGCGACTTTGAAAACCTACATTTTCATATGAAACTCGAAAATATCTACCCTAGTTTTCGAGAGAAACTATGATGAATTTTTTGCATTTTTCATTTTCGAGTTTACTTTGAAACGCTCTGGTGACAAGGAAATGACTATAAGTGATACACTCAGTGTTTTTTCTCATAGTTCCCAACCGGTTTTTAAACCTCCATATTCAAAAAGGCCCATAGAGTCAGGCAATTTCCTTTGAGAATGCAAAATATGGCGTTTTTGGGGGGGTCTACCCCTTTGGATTTTTTCGGCAAAAATTTCGAAATTTTCGATTGCGATTTTTTGTGCTAGGGAGAAAGTGTCCTCATCGCTGATCAGCAGTCTGCAAACCCCATCTCAATCCGGAGCCAATTAGTCGAGATATGCAGAATCGAAATTTCCAAAATTTCGAAAATTCTCATTTTGCAGGTGAAAATTTTTAAAATCCGGAAAACTGCGACTTTTATCTTCTTATCCAATCAAGCGACTTTGAAAACCTACATTTTCATATGAAACTCGAGAATATCTACCCTAGTTATCGAGAGAAACGACGATGAATTTCTCGCATTTTTCATTTTCGAGTTTACTTTGAAACGCTCTGGTGATAAGGAAATGACTATAAGTGATACACTCAGTGTTTTTTCTGATAGTTCCCAACCGGTTCAAAAACCTCCATATCCAAAAAGGCCCATAGAGTCAGGCGATTTCCTTAGAGAATGCTGAGGCTTTGGCGAAATTTACAACCTAACAAGGATTTTTATTTATGAGAAGAATGCTGCATCTTCCATCGTTCTCGTTCTGCCAATATTACTCTTTTATTGGTTTAATTGCATTTTTATCTGGTTATTATTATTATTATTATTATTATTACATAACAGAAGAGTTGGGGTTCTCACCCATAAACTCAAAAATTACAAAATGAAATAAAACAATTGAATTCAATGGCCACAAGAAAAAAAGGAAAAAAAAAAACTAAATAATGAGATAAACACCAGTCACAGTCACTTCAAAAAAAAAGAATCAACTCTGGTCCCTTGTAAACTGGTCGAGTCTATTCTTGAAAGAATTCACCGTGAGAGCGCCAACAACACTATGGGGTAATCTGTTCCATACCTCAAAAACCCGATTGGGGAGGAACGTTTGTCGCTGCGTGGTCCTGAAATTCTCCTTCGCTAGTTTGAAGGCATGACCACGCAGTTGTGTGCTGCTTCTCATGTAGAGGTGATCTAGGTTCACACCAAAGAATCCATTTAAGGCACGATAGGTAACAATAAGATCCCCTCTATTACGTCGATCCTCGAAGGTTTGTAGATTCATCAATCTCAAACGATCGTGGTAGTCAGGCCTTATCCTCCCAAAAGGAATTCTGGTATTCCAGCGCTGCACGGATTCGAGGAGAAGTTGGTCGCTCCTGAGAGAAGGGCACCACACCGGTCCAGCATATTCCATCAAGGGGCGCACATAGCTGCAATAGAGCATCCGAGAAGTTTCCAAACTACAACCTCTAAACGACCTCTGAATCATATGGGTCATCTGTTTAGACTTTGCCACGATAGACGCTACATGTTGAGACCAGCTTAAGTCATGAGACACCACTATACCCAGATCGTTATGGTGGTCAACAGGGGTTAAACATTGACCATCAATCACATATGTCAACTTCGGATTATTTCTACCTAAATGCAGAACCTGGCATTTGCTGGTGTTTAGCGGCAATAACCATTCTCGACACCAATTCTCAACAGCCTGCAAATCATCCTGCAAGGTCTCAATATTAGATGAGAGGTTATAAATTTTCGTGTCGTCTGCAAAAAGAGCGCATGGAGATCTAAGAAGTCGAGGCAGGTCAGACGTATATATTACGAAGAGAATGGGACCCAAGACAGATCCCTGCGGAACACCACTGGTCATCAAAACATCCTCAGATGAGTGAACATCCGCCACTCTCACTCGGAAAGTTCTATTGGAGAGGAAAGCCTTGATCCACGAGAGCAACGCATCCCCTATGCCTAGGTGCTGTAGCTTGGACAGGAGACGACGATGTGGTACTCGGTCGAACGCCTTGGAGAAGTCCAAATACAGAACATCAACAGGTATACCCTGATCCAACGAACGGGTCCAATCGTTAAGACAGTAGAGCAAATTGGTCATTGTAGACCGACCAGGAACAAAACCATGTTGCTCCCGTGGTACAATATGATGCGTGAGCGCAAAGTGCAGAAGCTGCTCACAGACAACTTTCTCCAAGACCTTGGATATCGAGGACGTCAGGCTAATGGGGCGATAGTTATTAGGCGAGAGTTTGTCTCCCCCCTTGAATATGGGTGTCACGGAAGCTCTCAACCATTCCCTCGGCAGAGCGGAAGTAGCTAACGATTTCCTGAAAATGAGAGACAGAGGGAGAGCAATGGCAGGAGCACATTTTCTGAGAGTAAAAGGAGAAATGCCATCAGGACCAGGAGAAGATGACTCCTTAAGGCACAACAGATGTCTGAGAACCAACTCCTCGTCGACAGAAACAATCCCAAGCTCAGCAGTAGGACCCGGAACACAAACTGAAGGTAACGGCCCGTCCGGTTCAGAGCAGTAGACGCTGGCAAAGACTTCAGCGAGGGAATCCGCAGATTCGCGGGCATCCTTGGACTTATCTCCCGCAGAGTTCCTGACCAATGGGGCAGATACCTTCGTATTCATTGTTGCTCTCATGTATTTAAAAAACTTCTTTCGGTTCTTGCCAGAGGCGAGTTGGGATTCATATGAGGTTTTGGCCTTGTCAATCTCAGATGAAACGAAGTTGGAGTATGACCTGTGGTTACGGTAATCTGCATCAGATCTACTGCGGAGATATCTTTGCCACAAAGATTTTTTACATCTGATCATCTCGAGAACCTTCCCATCTATCCAAGGTTTGAGTGGGTTAAGTTTGATGGTCTTAATTCGGGTGTATTTTGAGAGCTTTGACTTCATAATATCGACAAATTTGTTCCACAGAACATCGATATCATCGTATTCATCGAACAAATCCATCCAGTTCACTCCACTAAGTTCTGAATTCACAGCATCATAATTAATTATTGAAATTGTGCGAGTATGTCGTTTCAAATCATATGATAAATTCATCTGAAGCGTCGCAGTCAGGACTACATGGTCAGACTTTCCTATCGGTGGCTGATAGGCTACTTCAGAAATCAGGTTGGAATCGGAAGATATCATCCAGTCAAGTAAAGATGGATTTTGACCATTTCTGAATCTGGTAGGCTGTAGAACGAGCTGGTGCAATGCAGAATCGGCAAACAATTTTGCATATGGGTACGATGGTGAGGTGGATGGGGAACATGCATGAGTGGCCACCGAAGGTCAGGACAATTGAAATCTCCAGCGATGAATACGTTATTTTTTGTAGAAGATAGACTGCACAAAAAATCAGTCAGAGCAACATCAGAGAGACAAGGTCTTGGACGATAAACACAACCCAAGGTGATCGAAAAATCTCCACTCGAGATGTCCAGAAAGAGATTATCAATCCCAGGCCAGTCCTTGTGAACAACTTGAATGTTAAAATTGTCAGAAATGAAGTCTTTCACGTAGACACAAACTCCACGGTGACCAATTGCTTCTTTATTGTCATCACGGTAAAGAGAGTAAGTTGGTATAGTGCAAACACTGTCACTGATAGATGATTTGAGCCAAGTCTCCGATAACATAATTATACAAGGACGATGATACTGAACAAATGACAGCAGTTCAGAGAATTTAGATCCGAGTGACTGTATGTTCGTATACATCACAGGCCATGATCTTATATCGTCTAGTTTTTTGTCGAAGACGTTCGGGAGGCACTTGCAGTGGTATTCACGATTTTAGGACAGCCATTCACATACTTTATCGTGAGACTACCCTCCCCTTTGGACTGCCGCATCTTCAACTCCCCGCGTAAGGAAGTCAACTCATTAATCTGCTCTCTTGTCTTATCATCCCGAATAGAGATGTTTCTAAATTGTGGAACTCCGCGAAGGGAAAGTTTATTCCTCAAGATTCGAGTCACTGCATCGGGACTCGAAAACGAGACCCTCAACCAACGTGGTCTTGAAGTATCTCCAGCTCGAAGACGTGCCACTCCAACCAGGCCGGAACTAGAGGGTTTATGGATGTGATCAATAATTTCCCTCGCAAGCACCATATCCTGGGAGGAATCTCCGCTCTCAGGTGCACCAACCACAATTATATTGTGTGACTTTTTAAAACGCTCCAGAACCTCAGAATACCCAGGACATGGTCCAGAGAGCGAAGATATACCGCTCTCAAGGGTAGTCACCCTCTCTTTCATCGCAGACAAATCATCAGACAAAGCTGCCTGGGAACGACCAATCGTGATGACATCCTCAAAACATTTCTCCAGAGAACTCTGCTGTTCGGATAGGATTCTTGAATGATCATTCAAAGTAGATGTGCAAACAGCAAGCTGAGTGAATAAGTCATCCTGTCGCTTTTCCACACGATCAACACTGGCAATCAAGCTTTGCATCTGATTCATGAGCAAATTGAAGTGTTGCAAGGTAATTGGTTGATTCTTTGATAAATCAGAATCAGGATGCGTGAGAGATTGGGAAATAGAGGAACTGTTGCTGCGACTTCGCATGGAGCGCTCACTGGAGGAACAGACAGTACAATCCCACCTGGAGCCCTGACTGCTCATCAGTAGCGATAACTCTCTGTCTGACAAATTAACACAAGAAGTGTGGAAACATTTACCGCATTTAGAGCAGGATATAGATGACTGACTGCCCAAGATTGTCTTAACACAAAAAGAACAGGATGGCGGCATTTCGACCAGAACCAAGTACAAGCAACGGGTTGAGGATTAACAGAAAGACACACTTCACTTCCTTGGGTCTGTAAGGAAGACTAAAAACACAGATCAGGAAGACCACGATAAAGAGGAAAGCGAGGAAAGGAAAAGATGTTAAGGATCAGACGTACTTAATTGACGGTGCGAACGCACCGCTAGAATGTAAAATGGTAATACACCCGTCCCAACTTCAGTCGATGCAGTACTGAGTTAATCGCAATCAAACAAACAATAAATTCATGGGATCAAATATACAGCTGAATATTCTGCAAATAACGGCATCCGTAAAAAGAGTTAATCCGCCAGAGTGCGGCAGGGGATCATGAATTACGGGGCACCCGCTATGCCTATCTCTGTCAACTCGGAGATTCGAGAAATTTTCAAAACAAACAATGAAAATACCACCTTATCGCAGTGAAAAACACCAACAATCAGGTCAAAAAAAATCTCTCACCCTTTAACTTTATCAGTTATTACACTCGAAACAAGATACAACCAACCGATTTGATAGTTTTAACTCAAAAATTTGCAGAGCACGGTTATTGGTTGACCAGGCTCAAAAAGCCTTCCCTGAGTTTGGTCGTGTTTTTGCTTTCACTTTTAATACCAGGCAGGTTTTCGATTTCAAAGAAAAAAAAATCTAGTATGACGAAACTGATTTTGCCGCCCCGGCAGACTGCCCGGTTTGCCGGCCCTGGCGGCGGCCCTGCAGATAGCAGATCATGTGTGTTCCAATATCAGCAATCACTTAATGGATTGGAATGGTACAAAAATTCTAATGACGAAACTGATGATCATAAAAGAAAAATCAAGGAGTCAGCTTGTATTTTGTTGGATGAGGCTGATGATCTCGCCAATTGTTCAGTAGGAATAGATCGAATTGGGATGGATTTATTAAAAAAAACTCCTTTCAGGGAATTTGGAAATGAAATAACGATATCAACATCTAGTATTCTATGTTCTTCATATATTGACAAATGTCTATCAAAAAATCAAAATATTGTCACGATTCTACGATTGAATGAAAACTAGTAATTGTTTGACGAAGGAGTCTGATTTTGACTCCGAAACGTTACGCATCAGAATCCAAAGTGTTTTCTTTCTGTTCATTGTTAGTCAACAATTTCTTCTTGTAAAGTTTTGGTACCTGACAAATTAGTGATCAAATTTTTACGCAGGGACCATTCTTCTATTATTTGAAAAATTTTTCTAATTGTTTCTTGTTTTAGAGACTTGAGTATTCAGGAAGAATGATTATCTCACGATTTCGGATACTTTCAAGAACTACCATTCACTGCTACCTCTTCGAAGTTATACTCCATGCCCATTCTCAGACGAACAGTGTAAGAACTTTGCTACCACCATTCACCATCATCTACGCACATGAGTCTCTAACAGCTAATGAGGAATGTTCACATTTTTCAATTTCAACATATTCCTATTCTCCGTAGAAAATGGAAATATTGTGTCCAAAAATTTTTTGAATACGTCAAATAGCGCCCGAGATATCGAGTTATAAACATGAGTTCGATGGATCCGTGTGACGTCACTTTACATCCAACGACTTGCGAGGTTCAGTACGTAGCCGGGTCCAATATAAGAGCATACATTAATAATCTCAGCGTGCCGTCCAATGAGATGAAAGAGGGCTTGGTCTATGTACCTATATTCGTCTAAAAAAATTGATAAATTAAAAAGTTGCATTCAAAGATATGTCTATGAATGATGTTATATCCGTTTTATTTCTCATTTAATTTGAAAGATTATTACCGATTTTATTCTACTCCATATGGATTTAATTGGAAAATCATAAGTAAAATTTGAATTTAAACCTAATTTTATTCTTGAAAACTTCATAATCTTCAGGAGATTCTAAATAACAAATTCTTTTAAATTGTTATGGATATATAGAATATGTCAATGAGAATTCCTCCTGATTTTTTTTCAAATCATATCAAAAATGCAACAGCACCAGCTGCCATTTGAGCGGCTCCTGCTCTTATAAGTAATAATAGTTTCATTTTTTCGTGGTCTTTCGATAATAAAACCTTGAAAGAGTAGGTGCGAATATTTTTTTTTTATTTTTTCTGTATCCAGAATAATGTAGTAGGTTTTGCTGATTAGACAAATATAACAGTCATTCAATTTGCATCAAGACAGGCAACGTGTTCAGAATACGATTCAAATGATTTGAGAATCCGTCGGATGTATTGTTCACAGTTTACAAACTGACTGACAATTTCAGACCGATTGTAAAACGATCTTCATTTCAAGGGCGTTTTAGAAAACTTTCGTCTGTTAACGAACTGCCTAGTCATTTCGCAAACTGACTGATTTTAGTATCCGACTGCGACATATACAAAATCAGGAGGAATTCTCATTGACATATTCTATATATCCATAACAATTTAAAAGAATTTGCTATTTAGAATCTCCTGAAGATGATGAAGTTTTCAAGAATAAAATTAGGGTTAAATTCAAATTTTACTCATGATTTTCCAATTAAATCCATATGGAGTAGCATAAAATCGGTAGTAATCTTTCTTCGTGGTCTTTCGATAATAAAACCTTAAAAGAGTAGGTGTGAATATTATTTTTTTTATTTTTTCTGTATCCAGAATAATGTAGTAGGTACAGCTGATTAGACAAATATAACAGTCATTCAATTTGCATCAAGACAGGCAACGTGTTCAGAATACGATTCAAATGATTTGAGAATCCGTCGGATGTATTGTTCACAGTTTACAAACTGACTGACAATTTCAGACCGATTGTAAAACGATCTTCATTTCAAGGGCGTTTTAGAAAACTTTCGTCTGTCAACAAACTGCCTAGTCATTTCGCAAACTGACTGATTTTAGTATCCGACTGCGACATATACAAAATCAGGAGGAATTCTCATTGACATTCTATATTTTTGAAACATAGATGAATTCAAAATAGTAATCATCGAAATGAATACCATTTTCAATTCCCAGGCTCAGAGATCTTTTATCATGAGGTTGGAGAAATGATATTAGATTTTGTCACTGAGATGAGAAATATACCGGTTTCGGCCTTGTTGGGCCTCATCAGTATCCCGCACATCTCAGGACAAAATCTTCATAAAAAACTCCAGAATTAATAGCAATTGGTTGTGAAGTAATGAGTAAAATATTACAAAGTACTAAGGTGGTGACATCCAATTGCGTCAAAATGAAGTTTCACATCTCCAATCAAATGCAAAAAAAGGAATCTGTACTTCCTCTTTCACTGAATGAGATTTTAGCAGTGGCTCTATTCAGGGCCCGCTTGCTAGTTTCTCAAAGTGATGGAAACGCCCAATTCTTTTTGTGACTGTGAAGCCTGATGTTTTAAAGAAAAAGAAAATTCTTTGCCTTTACGAAGGCACATCGAGAACATTTTTGAAACATAGATGAATTCAAAATAGTAATCATTGAAATGAATACCATTTTCAATTCCCAGGCTCAGAGATCTTTTATCATGAGGTTGGAGAAATGATATTAGATTTTGTCACTGAGATGGGAGATATACCGGTTTCGGTATATCACAGTCACAAAAAGAATTGGGCGTTTCCATCACTTTGAGAAACTAGCAAGCGGGCCCTGAATAGAGCCACTGCTAAAATCTCATTCAGTGAAAGAGGAAGTACAGATTCCTTTTTTTGCATTTGATTGGAGATGTGAAACTTCATTTTGACGCAATTGGATGTCACCACCTTAGTACTTTGTAATATTTTACTCATTACTTCACAACCAATTGCTATAAATTCTGGAGTTTTTTATGAAGATTTTGTCCTGAGATGTGCGGGATACTGATGAGGCCCAACAAGGCCGAAACCGGTATATCTCTCATCTCAGTGACAAAATCTAATATCATTTCTCCAACCTCATGATAAAAGATCTCTGAGCCTGGGAATTGAAAATGGTATTCATTTCGATTATTACTATTTTGAATTCATCTATGTTCTCGATGTGCCTTCGTAAAGGCAAAGAATTTTCTTTTTCTTAAAGACATTCTATATATCCATAACAATTTAAAAGAATTTATTATTTAGAATCTCCTGAAGATGATGAAGTTTTTAAAAAAAAAATTAGGGTTTAATTTCAAATTTTACTCATGATTCTCCTATTAAATCCATATGGAGTAGCATAAAATCGGTAGTAATCTTTCAAATTAAATGAGAAATAAAATGGATATAACATCTTTCATAGACATACCTATGAATGTAAATTTTGAATTTATCAATTTTTTCAGACGAATATAGGTACATGATATGTGTCATATCAAAACGTTCATATATGATATTATCATATCATCCGATATTATTCTGTGTATTCCAAGTTGAACGTTTTGAAAACGAATTCGCGCCACATAGACCAATCCCTCTTTCATCTCATTGGACGGCACGCTGAGATTATTAATGTATGCTCAATATAAGGGCCTTTCCACTCACAGAGTGCGATAAGCGAATGTAGTATGACGTCACATCGCCGCGAGGAATTTAATATTCACGGGGTTGTAAAATCCGAACTACTAGGTCTTTTCGACTGCAACCAAAACTAGTGATTTCATATACACAAAGGTTATACTGTGACGAAGTTTCGATCGATTTGGCATACCTGTGAACATTCCTCATTCTACAGGACTAACGTATACTGCAATCTTGAACGTCAGAACCAACATCGATAAATAAATTTTTTGGTTCTACCTGCATACTGACCATCATGAAGTGGATCGATGGTGTGTATCATCAACTGGAGTAGGCCATGCCGAAACTTGCACCAGTGTGCTGGCCAGAAGACGAAGATACAGGCTGGTTGCAGTCTGACGTCGTTCTGGATGTCACGCTGCCTCCGGGCTGAGTGCCCACACTTGTCTCGCTCGAAGTCGCCACAGTTCCGTGCTGAAAAAAAAGTTCGTTAATTCCAGTTCGAAGAAGTGGGAATTATGAAGTAGCTTGCCGAAATGTATTTTTTTTTTCATTTTTTTTTTCTGGGATCTTGAGGTTGGCTAAATGAACCTTAACTAACCTAACCTGACCTGAACTGAATATGGTTAAATTTTTTCTATTCAATTTTTTTTCTAATTTTTTTTTCGCCCTTTGGTAGGGAAAAGAACTTAACATATCAAACCTTGTAAAACTAAACTAAATAAAGCTATATCAGAGCCGTTTCCGAGGTAAATGCAGTGTATTTATGAGTTTCATTTATTTTTTTTTCTCGAAAATTACTTCCTTTCTAGAGCTGTAATTAAGAGTGTAGTTAGTATCAGGAAATCTTATAGATTCACCGTCCAAAATATCTTCAAAATCCGTGACGGGGCCTTTGAAATTTATAATAACCAAAAAATCAAAAGGGTTGGAAAAATTTCAAAGCAGTTAGCAAAATTTCGAAGCAGTTGAAAAAAGTTCAGAGCCGTTTGTGAAATTTCAAAGCAGTTGAAATCTGAGAAATTTATGAAATACGAAGGAATCAGTTCTTGATAATATACACTGCGCCAGAAAATTAACGCACATCTCAATTTTAATGAAAGTTAACTCTTCTACATTGACTTTGAAACTTATTTTTTATGATCTCTCGGAAAGGTTTTGAACGAAACAAGACACATTAAATGGAAGAAAATTTCAGGATTTCACCGAATCCTATGTGAAAGAAGAGAAATGAACAATTTTCAAAACACTGAAATGCTGATTTGTGATTCAATTCTTGGTACTTCCACCCCTTGCGTTAATTACAGCTCGGCAACGACGGTTCATGATCAAAATGAGTGATCTTAAAATGTTCTGATCTAATCCTTCCCAGATTTCTCCCAGTGGGATTCCTAAGTCATTAAGAGTAGCTGGATGATTTTCTGAACTTCTCAGCCTTTTATTGAGGTTGTCCCAAACCTGCTCAATCGGATTGAGATCTAGACTTCTTGCTGGCCATTCCATTCGAGAGACGACTTCAAGGTACTCCTGAACGATGCGCGCACGATGGGGTCTGGCATTATCGTCCATAAAAATGAAATTTTCACCAATGTGAAATGCTCTTCGAGAATGTTCCTTATATACAGCATTCATAGCTGATGGTCTTCCCTGTCCTGGTCTTCAGACACTCATACCTATCTCCCTGAATTGCTGCAGCATTCTGGACTCACTTGTATGGGAAACTCCAAACCTTTCTGCAATTCTTGTGTATGCCCACCCTTCTTCTCTCAAAACTGCCGCTTGGGCACATTCCTCTTGGGTCAAATTGCGTGTTTCGCGTTGCATAGCAATCGAGTGTAGAAAATCAAACGAAAGGAAAACTATTGATGACTAGAATTGATCGAGAACAACTGATTTTAGAATGGAGCCAATACATTCAAAATCTTATATTATCTTTTCTTTATTCCTTCTAGGAGAAAACATCTGTATTGAAGAAAAACGTTGAACCTGAATAACATATGCATGCATAACTCTGATAAAAATAATAATCATTGAGAACACCTTCAGCTGTAAAATGAATTTGAGATTTCTATAATGTGCGTTAATTTTTTTGCGCAGTGTATGTATAGGTCAAAACCGTTCGCCTTCTTGATTGGGAACATGTTTTTCTTCTAAGAAGTATCTTGATTCATGACACACACATTGACACACATTTTCTGTTTTTTTCCCTAGCTATGTTGCTTTATTATATTTCATGAAATCTATAAGCAAAAGTAGGGCTCATTTTTCATCGAACGAAATATATTTTTTGAACATTTGTTCCTATTATTGTATGAGGTGGTAAGTAATTAACTTTGATTTTTCATCTACCCAACATTCAATCATGTATATTTCTTTATTTCATGGAATCTGCTTTTCTTGTGAGAATATCTTTTATGATACTCGAAATTTTGAGATCGACCGAAGAATAAAACTGAACTAAATTATAGAATCAAACGGAAAGTGTGTCTTCAAACATACCTCAAGGTACTCCTCACAAAGAAAAATGATTCCATATAATAAATAAACTCACATTATTGAATATTGGGATATTGAAAAAATTTTCATAAATTTGAATCCCAATATTTACTCCTTTCACAGAAGAGAAAAATTCAGATTTTTCAGAAAAAATCCTCATGTAGAAACTTTTCAATTTTCAAATGGAACACCCTGTATAGGAGTTTCCTTACCACCGAATCTATTGTTAATTCACTCAATAATTCATTAATATTGTAAAAAGCCATACAAATCTGTGGCGCATTTCTTCATTTCAACTGAAACATGGGAACGGCAATGCTAGAGATAAAAAAAATTTATTTCTTTTTTGATTAGGACTGTTCCATTGCTTTTTTCGGGTGTTTGAGCTCGTAAGCACAGCTTATAGATAGACTACTTGTGATAACAAGTAGTCCGTAACAAATAACAACTTGGTGAGCAAATTGGCGTGTGAATAACTTATTTTTTGATCGACTAGTCTCTGCAGGGTGTCAAAATGAGAGATTTTGTGGAGAAGTTGACAAAATAAGTTTCTCACCGAAATCATCCGTTTCGGTTGAACTTTTTAATATCTTTTTTCTGAGGAAGGTTATCATCTGTATTTTAAGTTTGAAGAATTCTCATAGAATAGAATACTTCTCAACGTGATTTGCATAAAAATTCCAGTGCCTTTCGATCGAAATCTGTACAAAAAAAAACAAATATCCCAAAACGTGTAATTTTTTTTTTCAGAATCCATTAGGTAGAGCATAATCTGATGTACATTTCTTTTTCGTTCGACTTCGTCTATTCCCCATACCCCGTATATATAACAGATAGTATTTAACTCTAATTAGTCTGATGTATTTTTAATGCAATGATCACAAGAAGCTATTCATTGATCTGCCAGCTTCTAAATTATTCAGTATAAGTATTTATGGAAGTGATGAAAGGAAAATGGTCAAACCTTTGCCCTGAATTGTCTTTCTTCGCTAACTAGGATGATCACTGAATGAGTTCATCCACAGTCGCTTCGGGCCATTTTTAAATGTTTATAACATTTGAGTTGATGAAAATGTTGATTAAATGAAAACGAATGTCTTATCCAATTATAACGCAATGAAAATACATATACCACATAATTAGATTCGATATTCAGGTATGTCCTCAATTCCATCAACCTATTTAATTTTTTTCAACATATGCCTGAAGATTACCATCATTTTGAAGGGGTAGAAACATATACAATATCATGGATTTATTGAAAGTTCGAGTGGACATTCTTGTTATTCGCATATGATTAAGTTTCAAGGATTAAGATGGATGATACATCGAAAATGTTGATATTGATCAATTTTTCTACATTATTCAACTCCAAATAGTTGTGATGTCATTATTCGAATATGAAGAATCTAATACCCAGAAATATTTTCAATCGCAGTTCAGAAAACATCACTTGTGATTCAGATTACTCCTTTGAATTTCAGAATATGTCATATGAAATTTAGATCAGTCAATTAAATTTCAGAAAAAATCAAATGTAATTCAGATTAATCATTTGAATTTCTGAAATAATCAATTGTATTTCAGAAAAACGTCCAATGTAATTCAGACAACACACTCAATTGAATTCAAAATATGGTCAAAAATATAATCAGAAATTAATTTTATACTCGCATTGATACCAATGGTAGGAGATTCAGGAATAAAACAATGACAAAAAATGAACTTTAATTTCCACCAGGAAAATTCAACAAAAAATTGAAAAAATTTTACGCCATATTTGCCATTTTCCAGGTATGTTAGTCTTTTTTTAAGAACCATCGGATGCACAGTTTGGAATTCTGAGTTTTTGGATAAATTTGCATCTTCTACCATACAATTTCAATTAGGTTCAGCATGTGAAAATAGTGGTACAGTTGAAGCAGTATTGCTGGGGTATGTTTGATAACTTTCTCCAATCTCTAATGGCATTGAGCAGTATCACAGACGATCACTGAATCTGAAAATTGGTCCCTCATATTTTGGCACCGTTGCAGAAAACCCTCAACCCATTTATTTCCTGAAACCACTGTGAATGAACAATGTCTGCTTCTCTATGGCTAATATACTAGCTGCCGACAGTGTTGTCATCTTCATCTCCAATTGAATATTTACTCAAATTGACTGATTTTCATTAGGTATTATACAGGGTGACACAGACTCATGGTACACCCCCATTTTCTCCCTTGTTTCTGTAGCTATACTGTAATTTGGAACCTTGAATATACTCACTATGGGGCACTTTTTGACATATTCAAGATAAAAATTCAATTTCCGGAAATGACATCAACTTTGGATTTTTAAATCTGAAACATTTTTGAAATCACCATAATTATTCCAAATAATCAAAATAATGCCACACTATAGTAATTTCGATTTAAAGAGTATCGTGGTTCCAAATACGTACCAAAAAAAAAAATACCAAAACCTTTTTTCACTCGAAACTCCGTTTTGTCAAACGGTAGCATAATGGTACTCTGACGTCATTCAAAAGTACCATCGGTGAGGCATCCATCCATATCAACTATTTTTTTTTGTATAACCAATACGAAAACGATAATGGAGTTTAGACAAGTTAAGTACCTTCTCGGTTTAATCATAATAATTTATCAAGGCAGCTATCCAACACAAACAACTATTTGAAGTTGTTTTTTTTTCTTCTGGATATGTCAAGAAGTGCCCTATATTGAGTATATTCAATGTTCCAAATAAAGAAATAGCTACAGAAACAAAGGAGAAAATGGGGGTGTACCATGAGTCTCTGTCACACTGTGTGCTTCCTGAAGCTACGGTGTTAGGTGAGGAATCGATTGAGAAGGTTAAGAATATTTTTACTGAAATCCAGTTTGAAAAAAAGCTAGCACCAGGAGATTTTAAAGATCATATTGATTTTGTCATACATGGAAACATACCTGATTGAATATGATATGATAATCACTATGAAAATGAGTAAAATATGACTGAAAAAAGACGTTTATTCAAATTATATTTTAAATTTCTGAATCACGAACGAAGATTTCTGAAATTCATAAGACATATTCTGAAATTCAGTTGATTATTCTGAATTTTATTCGATGTTTCCTGATATTCAATTGACTAATGTGAAATTCAATTGACGCTTTCTGAAATTGAATTTCACTAGATAAGTTGAAGAAACACTTAGGGGCCAGTTTCATAATAAACTCCTAAAGTACACTTTAGTTAAAGTGCATTTAAAGCTAAAGCCCACTTTAAAAGTCCGCCCGATTCCATAATGAAATTAAATGAGACTTTACGTAAAGTAGACTTTAGGTGAAATGTTGTATGTTGCCATAACTGAAATCGTTTCATTTGACCTAAAATGGACAGTTGCAGTTGTATTTAACCACAGCCACCTTGAAATTGAAGGAGGTTATGTTATTTTCATGTCATGTGGATATAACGTTCGGGTTTAAATTTAAAATATACACCTAGAAATTTGGGGAGAAATACCAATCCCAAACTGAATATTACAAAAAAAAAAATGGAATTGATGATTGCGACTGACAAACGGGAGCATTGCCTCAGATTAACATCATTAGATTTAGAAATCGAAATAGGAAAAAAATTGAATTAACATAATCTTTGAATGAGCTATATTTTCACCAATTACATCAGCGTTATGTAGCAAAAATGACCCGTTATGATTGAATTTTTAACATGTTTCCCATTGACTGCATCAGCAAAAATTTTTTAATTATCATCTAATTCCTTTTCAAAATTATTGATAGAAAACAAGTCATTGATATCAATTGCAACAATACAGTTGCAACTACAATGAGCCGTATGGTGTCTAATTGTAGTCTCATTTTGAAATTTGAAATCTACGTTTCCATACTCTCATTTTCGTATTCTCATTCCACTTGTGAAAGTTGATTTCAAAATAAAACACAACATAACTAACCTCAAATGAGTTGATAGTTTGAACACGAGAGGTTAGGAATTCAGGGCTAAAGGATACTTCAGCTGCTAAATTCCCGAAATTGGGCCTTTAAATATAAAGTGGCTCTAAGAAAGTTAAATGTGTTATGAAACCGAAATATTGAACTTGAAGGAGCTTTAAAATTAAAGGGACTATAAAACTGATGATGAAACTGGCCCTTAGTAGCTAACGAATTGAAATCAATAATGGATCATCGACAGATGCTGTTGGGGCATTTTTTCCTACAATACATTTTATGAAAAAATAGAATTCTTTGCCTTTACGAAGGCACATCGAGAACATTTTTGAAACATAGATGAATTCAAAATAGTAATCATCGAAATGAATACCATTTTCAATTCCCAGGCTCAGAGATCTTTTATCATGAGGTTGGAGAAATGATATTAGATTTTGTCACTGAGATGAGAGATATACCGGTTTCGGCCTTGTTGGGCCTCATCAGTATCCCGCACATCTCAGGACAAAATCTTCATGAAAAACTTCAGAATTTGAAGCAATTGGTTGTGAAGTAATGAGTAAAATATTACAAAGTACTAAGGTGGTGACATCCAATTGCGTCAAAAATGTTCTCGATGTGCCTTCGTAAAGGCAAAGAATTCTTAAAAACATCTGGCTTCGCAGTCACAAAAAGAATTGGGCGTTTTCATCATTTTAAGAAACTAGCAAGCGGGCCCTGAATAGAGCCACTGCTAAGATCTCATTCAGTGAAAGAGGAAGTACAGATTTCTTTTTTTGCATTTGATTGGAGATGTGAAACTTCATTTTGACGCAATTGGATGTCACCACCTTAGTACTTTGTAATATTTTACTCATTACTTCACAACCAATTGCTTCAAATTCTGAAGTTTTTTATGAAGATAATGTCCTGAGAAGTGCGGGATACTGATGAGGCCCAACAAGGCCGAAACCATCTATGTTTCAAAAATACATTTTATCTCAGCATCAGACCCGGAATTTTGTCTGACAGAAAACGCCGTTTAATTTCATCGTGAGCATCTTCGTCGTTTTAATAGGGAGACGTTATTAAAAGTACGAGAGGAGTAGGCACACAAACACGATGAGGTCGTAACGGCTGCTGAACCAAAAAAAAATCTCCCCAAATTGCTCTCTGCTGAAGTTTGGGGAAGCAATTGAGCATTTGACCTCGTTAGGGCTTGTTAAGCTTCGGAGGGGAAGAAAAAATAAAAACAGAAAGTTTTATTATAAAGCGATAATATAGGCGCACCACGTTCTGCGATGACAGCAAGCTCTTGATTTGAATGAATTATGGCGAAACTCTAATCCATTCTTTATCAAACTCTTGGTTGGAAAGGAATAAGTGGAAATGTCTAACTCTTCATCTGACCATGGACCGTGAGTCTTACATACAGGATGTCCAGGGAATAACTGTACAGGGTGGGCAAAATTGGTGATACATGAACAACAACTTTTTAACCCAACGAGATGAAGAAAAATGAAAGGCACGTTACGTTGGTTTTTTTAGAGAAACTGATAATGCCGTCAACTGCATTCCTCTATCTTCTTTTGTTTTCGAGTTATAGGCCAAAATTGACATTTGGGCGATTTCAACTTTGGCCATTATCTCCGTTCCTGTTTGTGCTAGGATGTTGAAATAAAAACATTATACAGGCACTTTTTTCATAGCAATCCAGTAACGTACTTTGTTTTTTTTCGAAGAGGTTTCCTTGCTGAACTATAACATAAAGTTGTGTTTTTTCTTATGGAAACAATGGTTTCAAATGGCTTAGGAAGAATCGCCATTTTTTTCCCGTTTCAGAAATATATCATACATCATACATCGCCCACAGATTCATTCAGATATCATGAAAAATAAAGTTTGTATGTGAAATTTGAATTATCGAGTTTTTAAGTAGGTTTAATCACAGAATAATATGTCTCTACACATGGTGTCTTAATTATTTTGTGATTGAATACTTGATTAATGTTCAGAACAACTGCCAATACGAAGTCATTATTGCCGCTAAAATAAAAAATTCAACATATTTTATTTCTCGTTGCGAACATTTCCTCATTGCCGCAATAATTACTTCAAATTCAAGTAATTCGCAATTATTCTGAACAGAGATAGAAAAACGGAGAATTTAATCAAGTATTCAATGGCAAAATAATAATGACACCATGCGTAGAGACATATTATTCTGTGATTAAGCCTACTTAATACTCAATGATTCAAATTTCACATACAAACTATATTATTCATGATATCTGAAAGAATTTGAGGGAGATGTATGATATATTTCTGAATCGGGAAAAAAATGGTAATTCTTCCTAAGCCATTTGAAACTATTGTTTCATAAGAAAAAACACAACTTTACGTTATAGCTCAGCAAGGAAACCTCTTGGGAAAAAACAAAGTACGCTACTGGATTGCTATGAAAAAAGTGCCTATATAATGTTGTTTATTTCAACATCCTAGCACAAACAGGAACGGAGATAATGACCAGAGTTGAAATCACCCAAATTTCAATTTTGGCCTATAACTCGAAAACAAAAGAAGATAGAGGAATGCAGTTGATGGCATTATCAGGTTCTCTAAAAAAGACCACCGTAACGTGCCATTAATTTTTCTCTATCTCGTTGGGTTAAAAAGTTGTAGTTCATGTATCACCAATTTTGCCCACCCTGTACATACTCATACCATAGATAAAATTGGATTAGGTGATTACTTATTGACTATAAAAAATTAATTTCTGGATTTCCATAGAAAGCTACATGGTCATTTCCAACTTCATGGAAATGCTTAGACTTAGACCATCATAAAATCCAAACTTTTTGACGGATATTTTTGAAACTTGGTAGGTGACTGGCACATGCTAAGGTCGAGTCAGAAATATATCAATTATTTCATTCATTAATCTTCATTTGAACTGTTCAGGGTAAGACGAACACTCTGTATTTTGAATAACAAATAATTGATTAGCTTTTTAAAGACAACTGAATTATGCTTCAATTTGTGATATCGCTTGTAGTTGTCTCATCAACAATATTCATAAATAAATTCCTGAAAGGGGATCAAGTTCAATAAATTGAATTTATTCACCTGAACAGGACTCAGTCATCTTGTGGAGGTCGAAAAAAAAAATTTCTTTAAAAGTAACTGAACGTGAGGAAGATTGTAATAATTTGTTGATATACTGCGTGGCTTTCAAAGACGCGGATCTCATTACGATAGAGTAAATAAAGGTATATTTCAAAGAAAAAAATTGGTGAAGTGTATAGGGTATACATGAGCATATTTCAAAATTACTCATATGTACACCGGGTGTTCGACAACAAAGTGACACTTCTTTCAAAGTAAAAACCTCTAGAAATTCAAAGGTTATGGTATATTCTGAAAAAATCCAGTCGAGAGAACAGCTGATGAACAGAATCACTAACATGTTACGAAATTTTAAGGAATGATGGAGATATGATTCGCAAGGCTATATCCAATTCCAACATTCGGCAATTTCTTATACAAGCTTATGGTTTTCATTTCTAAATAATTTGGAAATGACGTTGACTCGATAATTCATTCGTTCCCATCTTCATTTTCATTAGGTTTTCTTTACTGTATTTTAGTTTCTTTCATTTGTTATTTTTTCGTTATGCAATGTGCGTTTTGAAGCTCTGAACTTTTTTGAAAATTTTCTACTCATACTTTCGCATTTATTATTCAAACATGAGAATTTAAGTTTTCTTGATGGCAAAAATTTAATTTCTCGAACTCTATCCTGATTCAAGATTCATAGAAAAAATATTGTTGATGTGACAACTTCAAGCGATATCACAAATAGAAGCATAATTCTGCTTCTATCTAAAAAGCGAATCAATAATTCAAAAAACAAAGTGTTCGTTCTACCCTGAACAGTTCAAATGAAGATTAATGAATGAAATAATTCATATCTTTCTGACTCGAAATTAGCATATATCAATAATATCAAGCAAGTTTCAATAATATCAGTCAATAAGCCTTTCCCTCCTTAATATGATTTTAATTCTTATATTTTGAGTAGTCTGAAAAAATTTCAATGGGTTGTTAAAAGTACTACCCCAAACCACAATGCCATTTCGCATAATTGACTCAGCTTAGGCTTTGTATAAAACTATATTTTTTTTGAATGAATATCTCTTAGCTTATAGTACACTGCACAAAAAAATTAACGCACCTTCTGAAAATCTCAATTTTAATGAGAGACAACTCTACATTGACTTTATAAATCACTTTTCATGTTCTCTCGGGAAGGTTTTGAAGGAAACAAGACACATTAAATGCAAGAAAATTTCAGGATTTCACCGAATCTTATATGAAGAAAGAGAAATGTCCAATTTTCAAAATACTGAAATGCTGATAAGTGATTTAATACTTGGTATTTCCACCCCTTACATTAATTACAGATCGGCAACGACGTTTCATACCCAAAATGAGTGATCTTAAAATGTTCTGATCTAATCCTTCCCAGATTTCTCCGAGTTGGATTCCTAAGTCATTAAAAGTAGCGGGATGATTTTCTGAACTTCTCAGCCTTCTATTGAGGTTGTCGCAAACCTGCTCAATCGGATTGAAATATGAACTTCATGCTGGCCATTCCATTAGAAGACTTCAACCTCCTCAAGGTACTCTAGAACGAAGCGCGCACGATGGGGTCAGGCATTATCGTCCATAGAAATGAAATTTTCACCAATGTATGTGGCAAATGTCCCTGAATGCTCTTCAAGAATGTTCTTTATATACTTATTAGCATTCATAGCTCCATTATCAACGACCACTAGGTATGTGCGAGCAGTCAAAGATATTCCACCCCATACCATAATCAATCCTCCCCAGAAACCAGTAGTATTCAGGAAATTGCACTGAGCATATCTTTCATGTGAACGTCTGTATACAAGGAAACGTCGATCACAATGGTAGAGGTTGAATCTGGCCTCATCTGTGAAGAGAACTCTTTCCCAATCGGCCTCTTGCCAATGGGTATACTCTCGCAAAATCCAAACGCGCCCTTCGATGGGCTGAGGTAAGAGCTGGGCCTCTTGTCGCGACACGAGGTCTTTGATCATATTCTCAGAGGCGATTTCTCATTGTCTGAGTGCTAAATCGCATTCCATCAGTTTGTTCAAACTGTTGTCTCAACGATGAAACTCTCAAGTAACGTTCTTGGATGGCAGTTGTTACCCGTGGTCTCCCTGTCCTGGTCTTCGGACATTCATACCTGTCTCCCTGAATCGCTGCAACATTCTGGTCACACTTGTATGGGAAACTCCAAACCTTTCCGCAATTCTTGTGTATGTCCACCCTTCTTCTCGCAAAACTACCGCTTGGGAACATTCCTCTTGGGTCAAATTTCTTGTTTCCCGTTGCATAACGATCGAGTGTGCAGAATCAAACGAAAGAAAAAATATTGATCAAACATTATAGAGTATAAAGATGGGAAACGAAGCGACTACAGTGATGTCATCGACATCTGTTTTTCGAAAGTAATCGGGTTGTGGTTAAAATATTAAATTAGAGTCCATTTGGCATAGATTATATAGAGGTTTTTAGTAGGCTGTTGTCAATTTTGAAAGAAATACTTGAATAAATATTTTTTCTGAATGATTATTGTATTTTCTCGCGTATTTTCCACTGAAATAACTCGAAATCTACAAGAGTAGCACCTAGTTCACTCCATACTCTTGGTTTGTGTGTTTTTCTGTTATAAATTTTGTGTTAGAAACTGGCCGACATTCGAAATGCATGGTGATTAATTGCAGGAATAATAGTAAGAATAATCTTGAATGTGCATTCTTTTCATTACCAAAGACCAAAGAGAATGGAAGTGTGAGTTTTGAAACTCGTATCATGTAACTGTCTTGTTCATTGTTTTTTATTTTCAGTGTTGTCAAATGGATAGAGGTTTTGGGGCAAAAATATATTGTTCTGGATAATTGGTTTCCGAACAGAATTTTTTTCGGTTTCATTCATTAGATCAAGAAGTTCCACTCATAGAGGCAATGGTGGTCAGAAGAACGACTTATAGAGGTGGTGGTTCTCTTGACGACCCTTCCAGCAGTTCGACTCATCTACTAGACCCCCTGGACTCATTGAGGTTGAAATACACTAGGCAAGATATGTATGAATTGGGTCCAGAACAACTATTTGATTTATCAATGTTCGATTCATCTGGAGTTCACTGTATGAATAAGTTGAAATTGTTATGATAATTCTCTAATATGTGAACAAATTTTTGAAATATTCTCAATTTCGTAATTATTGTATTTTAGTAGATTTTACACAATCATTTCAAATAAAAATATAAAGAATCCAAAACGTATTTCATTTGATTCAAAACAATGTGTAGATAGAAAATATAATCCTGATCAAAAAACGGAGCTCTGCTTTTGTTTTGTCGATCGTGAAAGCTCGACAAAGAATACTCATTTTAATGGAAATTTATGAGGAGTATAATTCGAATTTCGCGCCTGTTAAAAAAGTTTTCTGTACTGAATTATGTTTTCAGCGCCATATAGGTGTCAAAAGTAAGAAACTAGCCAAAAATCGTAGTCGGATTTTAGTACCACAGATGTAAGGGCGTTTCCTATCTTTCTAACTCTATAATCTTTGCTATTGATGACTAGAACTGATCGAGAACAATTGATTTCAGAATGGAGCCAATACATTCAAAATCTGATAATATCATAATTTTTTATTCTTGCTGGGAAAAACATCTGTGTTCTGTGTTGAAGAAAATCGTTGACAGTGGGTAACATATGCGTGCATTATTCAAATAAAAATAATTTTGATTGAGAACACCTTCAGTTGTAGAATAAATTTGAGATTTCCATAATGTGCGTTAATTTTTTTCGCAATGTATTTGTAGTATTTGTAGTACCTGCAATACCCACATAAAATATTGAATTGGGTTCCGCGTTCTATATGCGATGTCTCCTCCGGAGCATTAACCTTACATTACAAATGAAGACGGGATAAGCTATCGTCAAGGGTTCGGAAAATCCTCGTGAAAAGCTCTCCCTTGCTCATTGCCCCAGCTCGTAGGATCCAAAGTTGGTGACCTACAACGGGCCCGGATATAATCGATACGGGTAACAGCTCCACTGGGAAAAATACCCCGCATTATTGTTTTCGACAAATCTGAATCACTGAATCCACCTGAATATTATAGTGCTGCACGCTCATGTTTTATTTAAGCGTTACTCGCCGTTTTTCATGAATACATGCCAATTAGGGGATTCTGACCGACTTTTGGGTTTTTCTCGTGTTGCCGATAATGTTTGCATGTCTTGGCCATTCAAATCGGGCATCGTTTCAATTTTCAGCCATTGGTATGTGTGGCCTAGAATATCAGAGGGAATAATTTCCTTAAAAGAATAGTAATTTTCGAAAAAACTAATATTGACTTTATATTAAAGAAATAATGAACATGTTATTGTTAAGCTATCCGATTTCCATGAATACTCAACCAGAAATTCGGCCATACTATGTATTCCTTCTCATACAACTTGCAAATTTGAAACACCCCCTTATAATCAAGCAATTATCCTATTCAATCATGTACCACCAGATGTGAGAAAATTCGCAATGACGGAATTAAAAAACTTGGTTAAACGTGAACTAATATTAAAGTATTATTAAGCTATTGCATAGCTTTTATCTCAGGCTTTGAGCGCGGCGACCGAACGTAGAAATTCCGTAACGAAAAAACCTAACACAGCCGTGTATCGTCGGTTCAGTTCGGCAGACCTCGGAACGGTGTTTGAGTGTTTGCGACTAGGCGAATGCGTGCAGCCATTCTAGCAGTGCAAAATAGAGTCGGCAATCTCGCTGTTTCTATTGAATAACGAACGGCAATTATTTCATTAACATCGGATAGAAAATGTATAACCAAACGCAATTATTTCCATTAGCTCTTGCTCTAACTATACATAAGTCGCAAGGTGGAACTTCTGACGAAATAGTATATGAGTATAGTAAATCACATTCTCAGGAATTCGTGTATGTTGCACTCCCTCGGGTGACTACTATTGGGAAATTGTATATTACGACAAAAAATGATAATTCTGCATTTAAGTTTTATCATAATCGAAGACAAGCTGCATCGACTCCATCTTTGTTACAAGAATTCAAAAGACTTTAAATAGTGTTCAGACGATAGCTCAAATTGTCTTAGATTTCATTAGTAATAGAAATGGCATTTCAATAATGACTTTCAATTGCCAAAGTCTACGTAGTCACAAATACGATTTACCAAATTCAGTTACGAGACAAACCAATGTATTACTTCTTACTGAAACATGCATGACACGTGATAATCCGATTGAAATACCTAATTTGAATTGTATCGTTCAATTCAAACGAGATAATGTTCCAAAATGTGGGGTAGCTATTTACCAAAATAGTAATGATATTATTGATATTATGACTCAGAATATTGAAATAAATATTGAAGACGTTGGCGATGTTAATGTTAGACGTTCATTTGTTGGAAATATATGTGCATGCTTATGCAAACTTAGAAATGGCCTACACATAGTCATGGTAGCAATTTACATTTCTCCGAATCAAAAATTGGTCGAGGTAGAGCATTTTATTCATGGCACTTTTGAATTGAATTCAAAAATGAATAATGGTCCACAAGAATCCACAACAAAATATGGAAACACTTTTGACTCGCTATTGTCCAGATATTCAGAAGACATTAAGTCTCAAATTTATGTTTCTTATTTGAATTACCATAAACCCGTTATTTCAATGATAACCATTCCTGAATAACCTACATGTATTGAAAGATGAATGAAAAAAAAATATTTTAAATCAACAATATAATCTTCTCATTTTTGAATACCGTGGCAGTCCTCGAGTGCCACATGTGTTTTTTCATGGTATTCAGAAATATTTGGGAGATGAAAGCTTCCTAGTTGGATAATTTGGAAATGATTTATTTTTGTTGTATTTTTAAACTTGTCTCATACATATTCTTTTATGTCTCAGGAGATCAATAAACTCATTATTATTGTTATTATTAAGAGAGTCTATTGGCCATCGTCTATTAGGAATTATTGCAGCTAACGTTTCGTCCACAACTGCGGTAGGTATCTTCAGAGAATTCTTGGTCTGAGGTTGTAATTCGACCGCTGAATTTCCGGAAGTGATGCTGTATTCGATCCGCTTCACTACTTGTCTGTGTTATTACCGAATGATATAACAAAGCTCTTCGAACTTTGCTTATTATCCAGCTATTTTCAGTGGAAAGTCGAATTCTCTGAGCAAATAGACGGTTGCGCTATGGAAGACCCTCTAAGTCCTGCAATTGCAAATTTCTTCATGGAAAAATTCGAACAGAGTGATGATACTTTTGTCGGTTGGAATCATGGACTTGAAGAATCGGATGCTTTCCTATCCCATCTTTACAATAGGTACCCGAAGTTCGATTCACTATGCAATTGAAAAGGATGGTGCTCTACCCTTTCTAGACGTCTTGGTTACTAGAAAGTCTTATGGCAAGCTAGGACACTGGGTTTACAGAAAACTAACCCACACTGACAGATATCTACAAAATCAGTTCAATCATCACCCTCAACAGAAATGAGAAAATATAAAAACACCCATAGACAGAGCCCATCGATTGTGCGAGCCGGAATTTCTGGAGGATGAACTTGAACATCTACAGCATGCATTGGTGGGTAATGCATATAATGCTAAGGAAATTCAGAGGGCAATGAGATCAAAACTTTCCACACGTGATGATAAAACGTCACAACACAACCCAATGGAAGGGCTATCTTACCATATATCCCCAAGGTCACCGATAGAATTGGTAGAATATTAAAGAGGCACAATATCGAAACGGTCTATAAGCCAACTTAGAAACTTGGACAAATGATCAGAACTACCAAAGACAAAGTCGACCCACTCTCTCAACCCTATAGTTACAGGATTCTTCGTGACTGCGGCAAAGTCTACATTGGTTCAACGAAGCGAAGTATCAATACGAGAATTAAGGTGCATGAACGATTGTATCGACTCAATCAGACAGAGAAATTCGCACTAGAAGAACATACTCTAACAGATGGACACAATATTGTTTGCTTAAACTCAGAGGCTATTTTGAACATCAAAAGTCAGTCGAGTGTTAGACAATATTTTCTCTATTTCATTCAAGTTTTTCAAATACTCTGGGAATTCAAATAAAAATCCAAGTTGGTGACTTTCATATTTCATCTTGGCAGTTGGTGTGACTATTGAAATTTGACAGATTACGGAATTTGAATTGATTTGATTCGAAAATTGAGAGGATTTGAGGTCAGTACTGACAACCATAAGAAGAAAAATATGACTGAAAACAATGCTATAATGAGTTTCATTACTGC
The DNA here is from genome assembly GCA_038502775.1 of Hippodamia convergens. Lineage (NCBI taxonomy): Eukaryota > Metazoa > Arthropoda > Insecta > Coleoptera > Coccinellidae > Hippodamia > Hippodamia convergens. Next base: position 125,187,801 of record CM076607.1, read on the forward strand.
ACTTCTTCTAGAACTATAATGAACTCATTACAATACTGAAATAAAGAAAAATGTTTTTCCTAAGAGTCATTCTGAAATTTTTCCTCAGCAGCTTATATCTGTAGCCTCAAAGTAACAGTGGAAATTTTAAAAATATCCATATTAAAGGGTCCGTTGAGAGCACCGTGCGTGAGGATGAGGTCACTTCGATTATGCCCTTATACACCATTTTCATTGTTATTCGAAAACCGTCAAGTGTATTTCAGATAAGTCAACTGAAATTCAGAAAACATAAAATGTATTTCCGATTACTCCATTCAAATTCACTCGATATTTTCTTTAGTTCAATTGACAAATCTGTTGAGAAATTAATTTCAAGAGAAGCGAAAATAAAAATTTACAGAACTATCATTTGTCCCGCAATAACTTATGGGAGTGAGACATGGATCCTGAATAAACGTGAGGCTGATAGATTGCTGGTACTGGAACGGAAGATCCTGAGGGCTATTTTTGGGCCTTGTAGAGACGAATTAACGGGAGAATGGAGAATGAGAAAGAATCAAGAACTACAGGCACTCTATGGGAACGAGATATAGTGCGACATATAAAGTCCAATCGCATAAGATGGGCAGGACATGTCATGAGGTCACAAGATGAAAGACTCCTCAATACAGCATTCTGGGAAAGGCCTGAGGGTAGAAGAACGGTTGGTCGTCCAAGAAAACGGTGGAAAGACGCAGTGACCAGTGATTTGCAGAGACTGGGAGTGACACAATGGGAGCTAGCAGTACAAAATCGACTAGAGTGAAGAAGAATAGTAAATGCGGCCCAGACTCACCTTGAGTTGTAGAGCCATTGATGATGATGATGATGTATCAAGGTCTTGATGAATGACATCAGGATAGCCAAGTGGTTTTCCGAAGATTCAAGCACCATAGCCAAAAAGAAAACCATTGAATCGAATTATTTCGAAAGTTTCTCATCAATATATTCTCTGTTCAGAAGCTCTATGAGCCATTTGAATATCCACATGAATTTCAATGTGACTTATGAAGTTGTGAAGTGATTGTCAAAATATTTCGACATCGCGAGTTTCATTTCCTGTTAGGAGATTCAGAAAAAATATCAAAATGCCGAAAGGAGACGTGGAATTCCGCACCCCTGTGTGCATAATGAAAGGTTTGGAGCGACAATTTCAGAAAATTGAAAATGGATCTTGGGTAAGCTATGATAGCTAGTATTCTGTAAGATGGAAAATACATAAAATCATTGATGAATAAACTGAATATAACGAATATTCTCCAATTCACCCAATCCGATAAGAATTACCATTCACTGCCACTCATGATTGCAAATATGTCCAGATATATTTTATTCTCAAAATCGTAAGGTACCTTCATAATTTATAAGAATCACTTCAGATGGAGGCTAATTCTTTTTTCTGTCGGTATCGAGTCATCAAAAAAATGTCGTGATATCATTCGATATTAGAAAACAATAGGAAATACACTTTCAAATCGTTATGCATGGAATCATTCAAAGGTGTCGACGTATCGAATGCTATAATCGATAGATCACTTTTTATCTGGATTTATTAATGATGTCCATTTCCTGACTCATTGAATAATATACCCAATGTTGATTTTGATTGAAATTCAGTTACTCTTCAGTCAGTGGTAAAATTATATGAAAGCTGATATTGTTTTTGATTTTAAGAGAAAAAATAACTTCGTTTAACGCGTTTCTGAAGGTATAATTATGTTTCTTTCCACTGCACACTCCAGGCTTTAATGACTTGTCTTGCCTTCTCTTTTCTCCAAAATTCATCTCACAGTTCTGAATGAAAACTGAAATTTTGAGATTCATTCATTTATCAGAAAACACTTCGGAAAAGTGAACATTCTCATGTCCATTTCATTAATTCAAAAAGGTTATCATCGAAATGAAAATGGTATTCGTTCCAATAATTACTATTTTGAATTTATCTATGTTTCGAAAGTGTCGAACAATCGTATTACTAATTTTCAAGATGTTATTAAACATTTTCGGTTTCAATGCGTGATCAAACTACCCGATTCATTCAGATAACATGAAAAATTTTGTTTTTATTTGAAATTTGAATCATTTAGTATCAAGTTGGCTGCACTCAAAAAAATTATATGTCTCTACTTATGGTGTCATTATTATCTTGCCACTGAATATTTTATTGAATTCTCCGTGGTTTCATCTCTGTTCAGAACAACTAATAATTATTAGAATTCGAAGTCATTATTGCCGGCCATATGAAAATGTTCGAAAACTACCAGAAATATATGTTAAAATGTTTTATTTTAGACGTAATAATGACTTAGAATTGACAGCCTGAACAAATTTATCCTGAGAAAAGATAATTTTTTTCTACAGAGATGTGGGTCTGAATTATGTTTCGAAGAACTTTTTACTTTTTGGCAAAGCCAAATTTGAAGAACTGAAAAAAAGCTTTCCCCAATATCCGAGTGTCTAGAGTTATAGTCTACAGAGTGATTTTTCAGAATATCTCAAAGAAAGTCTCGGAATGAACGCTTGAAATTTCATAGTCAAGCTCTGTTGTTGTTAATTGATTCATTTGAGAATACAGTGTTTCCATTTCAATGTAGAAGTCAGTTATCATAAAAACCGCACAGATGAAAGCAGAATAGCACTATTAATTTGCATGAACATGTCAAAAATACACTCTACTTCCACATATAAAAAGCCCTCGTCATTTCAAAGAAAATACACTGCGCAAAAAAGATTTATGAAAATCTCGAATTTATTCTACAATTGAAAGTGTTCTCAATGTTGATTATTTTTATCAGGATCATGCATGTATATGTTATCCACTTTCAACGTTTTTCTTCAATGCAGATGTTTTTTCCCAGCAGGAATGAAAAAAGATGATATTATCAGATTTTGAATGTATTGGCTCCATTCTAAAATCAGTGGTTCTCGATCAATTCTAGTGATCAAAAGTTTTTCTTTCGTTTGATTTTCTACACTCGATCGCTTTGCAAAGCGAAACAGGCAATTTGACCCAAGAGGAATGTGCCCAAGCGGTAGTTTTGCGAGAAGAAGGGTAGACATACATAAGAATTGCAGAAAGGTTTGGAGTTTCACATACAAGTGTGTCCAGAATGTTGCAGCGATCCAGGAAGACAGGTATGAATGTCCGAAAACCAAGACAGGGTAGACCACGGGTTACAACTGCTATTCAAGAATGTTACTTGAGAGTTTCTTCGTTGAGACAACGGTTTGCAACCGCTCGCCTCCTTCAAAATCAGCTCGAGCAAGCTCATGGGGTGCAAATTAGCACTCAGAATAGTATATTCTAAAACAAGTTGCAGAATGAGCTTCTATTCCAACACGAATGCGAAGTTCGAAAACGAGCGACGAAGGAGCGAGTTTTCGATAGCATGAGTGTTGGAATTGCCTTCTGCAACGAGTATTAGACGGTAGTTTCTCTTTTTCAGTCAATTTTTGTGATATATTCTCGAAATTCAAATGAAAATTCAGATTAGTGACTTTTGTTTTGTATCTTGGCAGTTGGTGTGACATACGAAATTTGACAGATCACGGAATTTGAATTATTTTGATTCGAAACTCCATTCGATCGGAGGTCAGTACTGACAACCATAAAACGAAAAATATAACTAAAAACAATGCTGTAATGAGTTTCATTACAGCACTACTTTTAGTACTGTAATGAACCCATTACGATACTGAAATAGAGAAATATGATTTAAGGCCTCGTGCGCGGCAAGAGGCCCAGCTCTTACCCCAGCCCATCGATGGGCGCGTTTGGATTTTGCGAGAGAGCATATCCATTGGGAAGAGGCCGATTGGGAAAGAGTTTTTTTCACAGATGATTCTACATTCTGCCTCTACCATTGCATTGTGATCGATGTTCTCTTTTTCTCAGACGTCCACAAGAAAGATATGCTCAGTGCAATTTCCTGAATACTACTGGTTTCGGGGGAAGATCGATTATGGTATGGGGAGGAATATCTTTGACTGCTCGCACAGACCTAGTGGTCTGATAAGTAAATAATGAACATTCAGATCTCAATCCAATTGAGCAGGTTTGGGACAACCTCAATAGAAGGCTGACAAGTTCAGAAACTCATCCAGCTACTCTAAATGACTTAGGAATCCAACTCGGAGAAATCTGGGAAGGATTAGATCAGAATATTATAAGATAACTCATTTAGAGTATGAACCGTCGTTGCCGAGCTGCAATTAACGCAAGAGGTGGAAATAACAAGTATCAAATCACTTATCAGCATTTTAGTATTATGAAAATTGTTCATTTCTCTTCTTCCACATAAGATTCGCTGAACTCCTGAATTCTCCTTCCATTTATTGTGTCTTGTTGCGTTCAAAACCTTCCCGAGAGAACATAAGTTATAAAGTCAATGTTAATCAACTTTCATTTCGATTGAGATTCTCAAAATGTGTGTTAATTTTTTTCGCAGTGCAGTTCTCGAAGAAATCATAGAGTGTTAAATTTTTTTTCTCATTTTTCAACAGAAGTCTGGTCTCCACACTGAAATGATAGCTAGTTCCAAAAACGGAATGGAACTCGAAATTTTTTATACATTTTTATACTTTTTCCATCTATGTTGGGAATAAACACCGACAGGAGTAAAATCCCAATAAAAATCAGAAAAACAAACCAAAATTCGAAACAATAGTTCCCTGTGAAGCACACTTTCAATGGGGGGAAATTGAAAACGTTCATTCAACGAGCCTCCTACGAAGATGTAGCTCGTCTTTCCAGCCCTGAAATGAACGATTCCGGGCATAATACACGTGGAAGGAAGGCATTTCTGCAAGCTGCAATGAATAGGTTATAAATGCGGAAAATACTCTTCATCCTCTGAAGGATCTCAAACGCTTGTAGTTCGCAGAGAGGCGGCGCATGTAGGACGATATAAGGGCGGCCGTAATGCGAAACCTTGCAACGCAAAACCCTCCATGCAGAGGCAGTAATGAAGAGAATTCTTTTGAAACGAGGTGGCGAATAAATCCAGGCGCACGGAGAACAGAACATCCAGTTTCCAGGGATCCCAGATGAGCAGAGACACCGGCGCCCTAGTTACCAGTTTGACTGCAGCCATTCATATTCACCAAGATATAAAGGGTGTACCAAGTTAGATGGCCTATTAGGCGTTTCTGGAGAACTGGACCTATTTGAAATCTGAAAATTGGGATTATATTATTGTTTCACATTATCTACCGATCTAAAATATTCTTGGAGCCTGACCATTTTCAGTTATACAGGGAGTGAAAAAAAATTTCAAAATTTTTTTTTCTGTTTTTTTGCTTTCATTAAAAGCCAAAGTAAACTTTCAATCCAAAAAAAATTTTGTTGTTATTTCTGACTCCACCGCTCGAATCTAAACATTGACACTCGCGATCACAATTCAGCCACATTATTAACGAAATTGCTGTTAACAAGTTGTTTCATGAAACCACATAGAATAAATTTACATGGATTAATGTCCGGTGAAATGGTGATCTTAGTATCTAATATCCATCTCCTTTTAACTTATCTATTGAGCAATTCTTCACCAACTTTGGAAGCTTCATATTGCTGTATGATGTTCAGATAATCATCTGCAGTCACCCTACAATTTTCGTGGTCACATCATTATGACGCCTGCCTACATATTGACTCTGTCTGTCGTTTTCCTTGGTAGCATACGAGCCCAAAGCTTTTTTTTCATCAGCGAAAGAGTATTGCTGCATAAATACCATTTTCTGGTTAAAATACATTTTGCAGATTCACACTGATACAGTCGAATGAAAGAAATGAATTTTCAATTGAAAATCACGATACAAATTTTCAATTTCATTTCATTTGTTTGTTGATCGCTCTATGCGCAACAACAACCAACATGAACATAAAAGAGTCAAGAAAAAATTGTTGTCGAAGTTAAAATCGTTTCAAATTGTAAGCGACATGATGATATCCTTAGATGACTTCATATTTTTTTCAGCAACATGACTCAATTCCACTGGAGCCACAGATGACTTTTTTCAACAATAAACCGACCTACAAATGGAAGGCTGAGTACGATCACTTCTTCGCTTACACCAAAATATTTCCGCTATGGGATAGAAGAAAGGCAAAGTGCAATGGAGTGTACCTTCCAGATATACACGAAAATACATTCCATCAGGTGATATTTCTTATTTTTAACGATAATCATTCGGCTGCGCTGTGAAATAATATATTATTCGGCAGATGTGTCGATCAAATTTTGAATTTCACCCAATGGAAGTGCAAACCCCAATGCGAGTGTCAAATTGTCGAACGCCCTAACTGAAGTAATAAAAAATTCAGTCACCCTACAGTTAATTGGCTTCATGTTGACAGGGAGAGACTCTACTCTAACGTATAATGTAACGACGTTATCCTCATTTTGCATTGGTCCACTTGCAAGCGCCACAGTATGTACTGCTATCAATTTTGTCTCGACTGTCTATCGCGTCATGAACGCCTGGAATGCCTCGCCTCATTGGAAGTGGTACACTGTACCGCTCAGGTACATAAGTGAGGCTCCTCTTACAAACTCAATTTTAAAACGTGTAAAAGCCAATATTACACGTGGAATAACCAAACACACTGTATACTCAACTAACCCTTCATGTTGTTTCAAGATTTCAAGTTGATTATCGATGCATTACAAACTGCTCTTAGGTCTGTTCATCAAGTTCAACCCAGTTCCGCTCATGATTGCTACAGAAAACACATAGTTTCCAGAGCACAAATTCCAACTCTCTTCTCTTTATTCACGAATTCATATTCAGCAATGGGACAATTGCAGTAAACGAGTTGTATATCCCTATGGAGAGCATGGATGAAACTGGCAAATTTCATTTATGGATCACTTACTTCCATTAGCTGGAAACTAGTGTGCGTATGAAATAATAATTAGCCGCTTTAGTGGGCGAATGTGTTCAAGCTTGGTTTCGGAATAATTAGATTGACTATAATTGAATCAATTTTTGTTCATTCTGGATTATTTGTTGAGATTACAGTGTGTGGAAAAAACTGTTAGACTTCAAATATAAATATTGTGCTTCAGTCTTTGTTTTTAGACATTCTGGAATCAAACAGGTGATACCCCTTACATAGTTTACACTATCAACAAATACAAAGTAAATCAAAATTTATGAGTGTAGGAGTAAGAAGGTTGATTAAATTTGGAAATAAGAGATCAAACAAGGAATAGAGAACGATAATTATTAGATAAGCCTGAATATCGCGAAAAATTTCAAAAGAAAACAATTTCAACATTTGGCATAATATTTTCTTTCGTATTCAGTTCGCGAAATGTCACTTTGGTGATCGAGAACTGATTTAGTCGAGATCACCAAAGTGTTTAGCGCACGAGATGCAAACAAAATTTTTTCTACAAACGTCAAAAATATTGTTCCAAAATGAGTTACATGCATAGCTGAATAATATGGAAAATAGGCTTGAACTGACTTGAACTGTTTTTCTAAATCAAGTAATAACTGTAACTATGGAAATAAAATGGCATTTTTGACAATTATTTCAAAGTGACAGTTCTTGATAATTTTTAGGGTGACTTTTTATTCGCGTTAATTTCATGCGTGACATTCATAACTATGAAATAATGGAAATTTCGAGTGACAATGAAGTGAGCAATACCCCACCTAACTTCAAAGATGCGGCCAATTAAGTTATTTCAAATCTCTTAAAGTATCAGAATGCATATCAGCAATTCAAATGAAAACAGAAAAATATCCGAATAACAAAATTTTCGGACTATATTAGGTTTTTCTCGAATAGCTCCGAAACTAAGCACTTTATCAAGAGCTTTGTGATATTCAGAAGTGTTGAGCATTACATTCTCCTCCTAGAAAGGACATTAAACAAATAGCTTTATAGAAATTTCACGTCGCAATATGACAAACTCTTACACTTTTCAAAAAAAAACATATTTTCTCACTATATAACGTAAAATAACCATAAAACTACTAACGTTGGAATGAAATCTCATAGGATAAGAGTTGTAGACTCTCATATTGTGATGAAAACAAACCCCACCTATCAAAACCACAATGTCAAATCGCGCAGTAGCTCATCGTGCTGAGGATGCTGATCATTTCATCGTAGCTAGTGGTGTTGAATTTGCTCAGCAGTCTCATGAATATGTGGATAGTGTTGGGAAGGACACATTGTGGATAGAGGGGGGGTCAACGTTTTTATCACACTTTGATGATCTACTACTCTCATTCTATCACATTTAGTTCTGAAGCTCGTAGTACCAAAGATACTATAGTTTTATAATGAAATCATTTCATTTTCAAAAAGTGTAAAAATTTGCCATATTTCGGCGTATGATTTCCATAGATTCATTCATTTTAAATTTGATGTCGCTATACTTTTGAGAAGCAGAATTCAATGCTGAACACTTTTGAAAGAAACGATGTTATTGATTAAGTGCTCAGTTCTGGAGCTATTCCTAAAAAACCTGTAAAAGTCCGAAAATTCCGTGGTTTGCTCGAACGCCACGTGGGAAATTGGGGCAAAACTCAAACTACTCTCATTAGAGGCCTAAATAAATTAGAACTCCATCAATTATTTCCAGTCAAAAGTCTAATTTGCATGGCCTATCTGTCGATAGTAAATGAACGTGTCATAGAATTTGTCTCTATCGCATTTGAACTAATGAATGAATATTGTTTGGTCATTTTCGCATCGAAAAATATCGTTTCCTCTCCTAAACTATCTTTCCCTCCTGGGTTGCGTTCATAAACTTACTCAGAGTAAGCTCCCCTTACTCTGAAGCGTTCACAAACTTGCTTTGTCTTCCTCGGAGTATACTCTGTTAGCGTTTTTAAACTTCCTCTGAGTAAGCTCTGCATACTCTGCTATTTGGGAGAGTAGACACATACTCTGACAGTTGTGACGTACGATTTTCATTCTGTCCTGCTCCCGCAGACTTTTTGAAACTTGAATATTATTCGAATAAGTATTTATTTCTGGTTTTGTTTCATTTCAATAACGAAATACGAAACAATAAATTTTCCAAGTGAAACAACTATTCTGTGAAATAAAGAAATATTGGAAAGAATTACTTTAATGATTGATAAATTTAATGAAATTGCTAGCAGTGAATTAACGCAGCTCAAACTGAACTTTACCAAGAGGTAATGGTAAAGAAAAAAGAGTTTTTCCCTGTATTGCAGAATCTAGAGTGGTCTGTTCAATTTCAAATAAATCAAGACATGAAAAGTCCCACAATAACTGTTTTTTGTACCTGATTTGGAATCTACGTTGATATTCTGTTATATTCGAGAGTTTAGATCTGTCAAGATTCATTCATATATCTTGCTTTATCTTTCATATAATATTTTTTTAACTTCTTTTTGTTAGCTTCCTCAAATGAAACTATTTTTTGTTACGAAGTATTTAGTTTTTTTCTGGCGTAGAGTCAATAAAAAAACAAAACATGTAATAACATTGTTAATTTTCTGCTTGCAAGAGAAGATTATAGACAATAATATCCTTTTTCATTCTTTCTGTCTCATTAAAAGTAATTCAAAGCCCTGAGAACATTTATCAGTATCCTAACAATCATCAAAAAAACACGTTTGTGCTCTGCTTTTCAAATAAAAGAAAAATTTACTGCGAAGACACAACTGAAAATGTACGACTAGAGAGAATTTTTTTCTTGAACATCTGTTATTCATTCATGATAGCAACAATTCAATATGAAAATGATATATAAAAAATGTATATGATGCAAAAGTATTATTCATAACCTATACACATGTTTGAATTTTGAATGACATTTGTCAGAGTAAGTTTGTGAACGACGAGTGTGGAGTAAAGACCGGAGTATATTTCTGATCATATGGCCATACTCTTACTCTACTCTCTGAGTAAGTTTGTGAACGCTGCCCTGGAGCATTCAATTCCTACGTCATAGAAACAGGCTAACTTCAGGGCAATATGAGACTGAATAATGAAAACACCTGTCTCAGGTTTAGGAATCCATTTGTCACTTCGTGCTAACACGTTAAAAACCTATTAATACTCGGCACCTATCTTTTCAAGACATTAAATTAATTTGAATCCGATAACCCGTCAATAGAGCGTGCGTGCTTCCATGCAAGAACGAGAAATCCTATTATTCTGTGAAGCAGTTGGAATATGTGATGTTATCATAGAAACAATATTCAGGATGATTCCGTAGGAACGTCAGATCTCAGGTGAATTTTACACTAGTCGAGACAGTGTCGTAAGAATGTTTATGTTTTTGTAAATATTGTCACAATTCAGAATTATTAGTTCCGAACTATGACAAGGCACTGATGAGGTCTAACAACCGCGAACCGGTATGCATTTATTTCCTTCTCAAAGGCGATTCTTTTTCCGGTGGTTTACTCTCAGTATGAATCTCCGTCGGTACATTGTCACAGTTTGGAACTAATAATTCTGAATTGTGACAATATTTATATATTGTATATTATTGATGGTAGCTTCTCCTTAAGCGTAGACCTTTGCCTTGTTTATGTTTATGGTTGGGGCAATAATTGAGAGTCTACAGGGTGATTTATCATATTGTACCGAATTTTCTTTCATTCATAACTCAAGTACGTCTCGATCAATTTTGAAGACATTTTCAAGGTAGAACATTATGTTTGTGTGTTTTCAAAAATTTCAACATATTTTCTATAGAAATTCTGTCCCAGAGTGGTATGGGATACTAATGATGTAAATTGAGGCCCCTTTCAGTTAAAAAATCTGATAACATTCTTTTAACCTCATGATAAAGAATCTACTAGCCTAGGAACTGAAAATGGTATCCTTTTTTAGGAATACTATTTTGAATTGATCTTTCTTTCAAACACGAGTATGAGGTTAGAATGACACACAGACAACGAAAATAACATTAAAATTACGTTACAACATGCAATACAGAATGCATGGTGTAGCTGCATTCGCCGATCAGCTGTTTATTGAAACGAGTATTGTTTCGTGTTCACATTAGGTTTCTATTTGGAATCTATCTTATTTTCAAGTTCTAACGTTTATTGACTGTAAATGATCGTTTCCTTTATTGTGGATTCTATATAAAACTAGCTGGCCCGGCGAACATTTTTTCGCCTCAGAGATTCATAAAGTTGTATCAACAAAACTGGAACTTTTTGAAGTAGGGGGTGAATAAGACAAAATTAAAGTACAAAATATATAAAAATTCAATTACAGGGAAAAAGGTGGGTATGTACATTGTTATTTACATAAATAGACTTCACTTCATTTAAGCGGCACCTCATTATTATTCAAAAATTGTCTCATTGTTGTACCTCATGATGAAACACATTTTTAGTTTTTTCGTCATAAAATTTTCCGTAATGTTCGGAAGAGAGAAAGGTGTGATAACACATGGACTCAGATGCTTTAATATTATTATTAAATGTAGTTCACCGAATTTATATTAAATATAATACTAACACGAAAACGCTATCAACCTCAGCGACATCTACTGGCGTTATTCGCAAGAAGGAAAATAATTTCCCTTTTTTTTCCATTTCATCAGATTTTTCATTTAGTGTATTTTATGTTAACCCTACCGTAGAAGAATCAAAAAAAACTTTCATAACAAACAGTTCATCCAATCTTGAGTTATAAATGGTGTAACCAACAATATGGCCGACTGAATTTCATAAATTGAGATAATGAGGTGAGCATCATTCAATTTTTAATGGTCATCAGATCCTCTGGCAAAATGGTTACCAAAGGTTCCTCAATTTTCGTAATACTAAAATGCTCATAGATGTAGAGGGTTAGTAAGTGTTGCAAAGCAATCATTCTATTTTATGTGGAAAAAAAAATATTTTAAAACATTGGAATTCTACAAGAACAGTCCCAATATACTGAGGAAATGATCTCTTATAAAAATAATGGCGTAAAGAGTTGAAGAGATTATATACACATACCAAGCAAGATTGTCTGGAATTAGCAAGCATATTTCAGTTCTGCTAATGCACTCTAAAAGGTTGTACTTACTACGAAATATCTTGACAATTCAACTGATTATGAAGGTAAAATTCATTGTCTAGTTTTGTCTCTGGTGTTTATCTTTTCGTTTTCCATAACAATGAAATGTACCAAGCATCCATATTCGATGAAAACTAAGAGAAGGTTGAAATTAATTTGTGACCTAACAGAATATGGAAACTTGCATAATTGTAATGTAATTGAACATCAGCAAAAACAATATATCCATGTAATAGAAGCTACTAATTTTTCTGTTTAGGAAGGAAAAAAATGAGTAATAAATTTTGAATAAAAATGCACATTCTCCAGAGAACCATATGTATGCAGAACAGATAAATCATGTTTAAAAAATTAAAAACTCGTTAGATTTTAATGTATATTCATTTATTGCATCTCACTCATGTCTTCGGCTGCAGTTATAATAAAATGAAAGTATTCAACTTATCTATCGATTGATTGCACTCTTTCCGTTGCTTGATGAACGACAATACTATCTGCTACTTGTTATAAATATTAAATTGATAAATATATGTATAATATATTGTTTGAGATTGCCAATTCTCGGAATTTAGTTGAAATTCTACATATATAGAATCACACTCAGATTGACCCTAGTTTAATTGCAAATTATCATATGACTTGAATTCAGCACTTTTTCACTTTCAACTAGGCTCCTCGAATTTTTGAGTTATTAAACAAGAACGATCTGAACAAAAAGATAAAATGTCCTAACTTGAACTGCTTTTTTGATGGGTTTTATGAAGGTTCAGCTTTTTTCTCCAGTAGCAGAAATGTTTTTATAGTGAGCGTTTCTGAAATAATTCAACACATATGAAGCATTGTTTTCAATTGACATCAGTTTCCACTTTAGCCTGTTTTCATTCTATATTCTTCTGGCTGGAAATGGTGTTGGATACAGGTTTTTCCATTATCAAAACATGCTCCCAGGATTTACGTCTACTAATTTCCTCTACGATTTCCAGTTTGTTGGTTGAGTTAACACTTTGAATTTTACCACGAAAATGGGCTCCAGGATTCCTAGATTTTTTTGGGTCACATCCATAAACACAACAATTTGTATTTTCACGTTTTTTTCTTTGGTCATATCTTTTTATATTAGTAAAAACGTAAAAATAAACGAATGAACCCAGCTCTCACGTACTAACTGTAGAAGCGAATACTTGTTTCGGGCTTAGTTCCAGCTAACGCCGGCGGTGTCGCATAGAGTTGTGTTTTGTTCTGTAGTATTCTTACCATGTGATCTTTGAAAATGAACAACACGAAGTGTTAAAGAGGTCAAGGAAACAAATCGAAAACAAGCGCGAAAACCAGTCAATGCGTAGATTTCTCAATAACAGCAGTTTTTCCGTTTTTGTTGATTTAATAGCTTATCGTCTTTCAGACTCAGATATTATTCTTGTACAATTTTCAGTGATTTTTTAATTATGCTTTGATTCATATCAAAATTTTAGAAGGAAATCGGACATTTTATATACATTTTCTCATTTTGTAGGAAAAAGATAAGCCGGTACCAGTTCTAACCAGCATGGTTTATGGTCGTCCATGTCGTCCATTTTATGATCTTCAAGAGAACTATCGTCGACAGCATGCTACTAGTGATTTCTACAGACCGAGAGATGTCATGCCGATCATAGAGAAAGAACTTCAATGAAACATAATGGTTTTATCACTTTACATTTGAATCAGATCAATTAAATTTATTTCGACTACTGAATCGAACTCTAGTAAAAATTAATGACTCCAATCTCTGATTTTATACAAACAAACTCATTATATTGAACAGGAATTCTTCGTTTTGGAGGATGTACGTTACTGGTTGAATGCAACTCTGGTGAGATTAAAGGAGTGGAATAATTTTTGATAAGAGTGCTAATAGTGACTTTTTATTTTGTGAGTGAAATGAGCGAAGCGAATTGAACGATTTCACGAACAAAATTAAATCACATTTAACACAAATACCATACAACGTTTTCTGTGCAACTGCCCTATTTTGATGATGAAATGGGCGAATTTGCAATGACAATAAACTTCAAAATGCATTTTAATATTCAAATAATCAAAAGGTTGTTGTGAATGGTAAAAGTTGCCAACGTTATGATTACTAACAAATGAGAAAATACACTGTCATTTGAATTTCGTTCCTGTCCAATTTTCGTCTTGAGTTTTTAACTGCTTAATATGTTTGTCGAGAGTCCAATTATTAATGAAAGTGACGATTAGGTGGTTCTTCTTTATATAGAAGAGTCTGTAAGAAAAGCAGAGCAAGTCTCGAACTTCTACCTGAGAAATCTGTTCAACAGTTCGATACTTCAAATAAAAAGTTCCTGGCCTGGTGTGAATCGAAAAATGCAGTGAAACTGTTTTCCTGGCAAACTTAGAAAAAAAATTCAAAAGATGGTGTTCATCATCTTTGTGAAGTGAATTTTTAATGATGAAGTAGAGTGCCCTTAAAAATGGTGTGGTAAGGTAATAGCATATTTAAAACGAAAAAGTGAAAGATATCGTTCCGAAAAGCAAAATTTCTCACTAGTGAACAAGTTGAAAGGTTTATCAAGGAGGCATCAGATGAAAAATACTTGATGGTGAAAGTTGCAAATATTTCAGGATTATTTGTAGCCTGTCGGCATGAAGAATTGTGTAATTTATCAGTGGAAGACATCGAAATAACAAAATAATCACTGGTTGTACAACTCCCAAATACAAAAACGAAAGTTAGTCATCTTTGTACTTTGCACTGCGCCCTTCTGTCATCAAACATCGTCATTTTTACTGAAATATATCAATAATAAATGCACAACCTACCCAATTGGTATTAATACATTTGAGAAAATACCATCTATTGTTGCCGAATTCCTCAAACTGCCAGCACCAAAGCAATATGCAGGACACTGTTTTCGAAGATCCTCCGCTTCATTGCTAGCAGAATCAGGAGCAAATATTACGGATATAAAAAAACATGATGGATGGAAGTCTACGATGGTAGTCGAGGGCTATGTTGATCCTTCCATTTTATATAGAAATGTCATTTCGGAAAAAAATTATCCCAACCTCAACAGATTTTGGATCATCATCATCCAATATTATACTTCTGGTTTCTTCAAGTACTGATGGTGCTGAGAACTTTAATAATGTGTTGAGAAGCTCCCTAATGTCACAGGGCATTTATGTTTGTAATTCTTCTAGTTTTCCGATTGATATTGATGTTCATGAGTAATGTGGTCAAGTAAAAAAGTAAAAAATAATTTTATGAACAAAACGATTATTAATTTACCCTCTAGAATTTTGAATGAAGATAAAAAATTGAAAGGACTGCATTTCGCTTTTACTCCCAAAAAAGTTCCTATATCAGAAATGATGACAGCTTTCGAACAAACAGCACAAACTAATCCGCCTGATAAATCGAATGAATTCAGGGTCCTAAATGAAATATTACTTGATAAACTTTATAAAATGAATTCGAATTTGAGTTCCTTTGAGATGATGGATGAAATGACACAAATATTCTAATGACGGGACTTGATTGTTATGAAAAAGAAATCTAGGAGTATTTTGTTGGATGAGGCTAATAATCTCGTCAATTGTTCAGTAGGAATGGATCGAATTTGGATAGATTTATTGAAAAAAGAACTGGTTTCACGGAATTTTAAAATAAGATAACGTTATAAACGTAATAAGTAATCAATATAAATCTATATTCATCATTTATTGACAAATTTCAATCGGAAAATGAAAATATTGTCACGATTCAGAGTTCAAAGAGTTTCCTTTTTGTTCATTGTTAGGCCACAGTTTTTTCGTCAAGTTTTGGCCGCTGACAAATTAGTGCTCAAATTTATCATTCATGAAAAATTCAAGTGTAGCAAAGTAGGCACATTGAATCTTCAATATATGAAAAATGCAATCGTCGTGATATTAATCATGATGGTCGGAAGAATCCTGGACATTACAATAACCAGAAATTTTCCATACCCCACAAACTGAAAGAATTAACGACACTATGCATTATAAGGATACCACATTTTGAATAATCGATAGAAAGACAAAGCCATCGTTGATGGTTCGTTCGAAAAATTTCCCTACGATGTTTTTCAATTTGGACAAACGATTTCAGTCATTATCCGCCATGTAGTGAACACTATTAGACCAAATTGCACGAAGAGAGTACAATCCCGGTTATTAAATTTCGTCATGCGATTAAGAACACGTGGACATATTAATGTTGACCGCTCTATGTAATTAGTATCTCGGTTACTGTTCAAATTAGTAAATGAGCAATTATCCTGACTGCGGTTTTATAGTCTCGTGGGATAGACTTTGTAGTGCAGTTTATCACAGGCAGCAGGATGTTTGGCATTAGCAACAAGTGGTCATCATCTTTCATTAATGAATTAACGAGTTTTTGCATATCCGTACATATTTCATTCTGATCAATAAGGAAGTAACTTTTCAATAATTTAATTCAGATACTCCTATCAGAAAATCTTCCAAGTATATTCCTTATTTCATGAAATAACTGTTTTATACAGGGTTGGGATAAAGTATGAAACCAAGTAAATATCTTTTGAACGAAAAAAACGATATTTATGAAAATTTGCAGGTAAGTGCAATGGAAAAAAACGCATCTGATGTACATTTTTTTGATAATAATATACTTCCGGTTTAACCGGAAATGCCATCAACTGATATGAGACAGAAACCATGAAAAACGATAGGAATTATTGCCTGTGATCTTTTCTTGCAAGCGGACAATTGAACATGTCATTACAAGTTTTGTTGTTTCATTGACTCTATGCCAAGAAAAATTGAAATACACTTTGTAACAAAAGAGTTTTAATTGAGGAAGCTCACAAAAAGAAGTTAACGAATATTGTATGAAAGATAAATCGAAATATGAATGAACTTTGATAGATCCACACTCCTGAATATATTCAACAATTCATCAACGTAAATTTGTAATCAGGTATATACAGGGTTGGGATAAAGGATGGGACCAAGTAAATATCTTTTAAACGAAAACAACGATATTTATGAAAATTTGCAGGTAAGTGCAATGGAACAAACGCATCTGATTTACATTTTTTGATAATAATATACTTCCGGTTTAACCAGAAATGCCATCAACTTCTTTAATTTAAATGGGACACCCTATATATTTTTAGAGATTTTGAAAGAGCTTGTTATTTTGAATACATACATACTGAGTTTAGTGTAAAAAAAATTTGTTAAAACGAGGAATATAGCACTTCAACCAACCTCCTTTGAGATTTTTGCATTAGAGCAGAAAACTATTCAGATAAACTAATTGATGTTGTTTGTATGCATAGAAATGAAAAAACAAGTACTGTTTAGTACGTCTTTTGTTCTTCAAGTGTCAAATTCTAATTGACGGAAATAAATTGAACAATTTAGAATGGTTCAATTAAGTGAAAAAGAGCGTATTGAAATTTTAATGATGATCGGTTATGGTGATCGTGTTAGAACTCATAAAGAAGTGTATCATATATTTAATAATTTGTATCCGGAGAGAAATACTATATCACGCTCAACAGTAACTAAAACATTACAACGTTTTAATACTACTGGGATGGTAAAAAATTTGCTAAAACCTGGAAGACCGCGGATTGCAACGAACAAAACTGTTAAACAAAATATTGCAATCGATTCAGAAGAATCTCCTCAAACTTCCACCACAAATTTGGCACTAAACCATGGTATCAGTCGACGTTCTGTAGGAAAGATAGTTAAATAATATTATTTTTATTGCTCGTTTTTACAATTTTTTTTACACTAAACTCAGTATGTATGAATTCAAAATAACAAGCTCTTTCAAAATCTGTAAAAATATATAGGGTGTCCCATTTAAATTAAAGAAGTTGATGGCATTTCTGGTTAAACCGGAAGTATATATTTATCAAAAAAATGTACATCAGATGCGTTTTGTTCCATTGCACTCACCTGCAAATTTTCATAAATATCGTTCTTTTCGTTTAAAAGATATTTACTTGGTACCATACTTTATCCCAATCCTGTATATACCTGATTACAAATCTACGTTGATAAATTCTTGAAGATATTCAGGAGTGTGGATCTATCAATGTTCATTCATATTTCGATTTATCTTTCATACAATACTCGTTAACTTCTTTTTGTGAGCTTCCTCAATTGAAACTCTTTTGTTACAAAGTGTATTTCAATTTTTCTTGGCATAAAATCAATGAAACAACAAAACTTGTAATGACATGTTCAATTGTCCCCTTGCAAGAAAAGATCACAGGCAATAATTCCTATCGTTTTTCATGGTTTCTGTCTCATATCAAGTATTTCAACGTCTTGAACAGTTCCCCCAGAATTCCCAATAAAACAAGGGGTTATTCTGCGTTTAGAATAAGAGAAAAAAATACTTGACTTCGGAGACACTAAAAATGTACGAAAAGGGAAATTTTCTTCTTTAACTTCAATTATTCATTAAATCATATATCATAAAATCATCTGAGGTTTAAGATCCTGAATTTACGAAACCATATTCTGAAATACCCTGTCTGAAGTGTAGTTCACCTTAAGTTGCCAAAGTATTAATTTTTCTTTCACTTAATCTGTAGGTAAGTCTTCAGTTTTAATTACTCTTTATGCAAGAATAGTTCATCTCAGGAATGAAGAAAGTATATAATGTATATTAATTCAGGTTTTTTGTGATAACTGAAGATTCAAACGATTTAAGTATTCTTTTCGAGTATATACAAGTATCAGTAATAATGTTTCAGTATATTTTCTATAAGTATTCAGGACCTCCAGTATCGAACTGACTCTAGCACTTAATGGCCAGGAACTTTTTGTTACTTGAAGTTAAAAATATATACCGGTTCAATAAGGAAAAATCTGCTCCGATTTCGAGTAACATCCCTTTTGACAGAATAATGAAATATTAATTCGTGGATAATGCAAGGATCAGTTCGATCCTGGCTGTCCTTTTTCATAATATGGACTATGTACAAGGATATCAGTAACTGCAACTTATTGGATTCAAAGCATGCTCACACAAATTTACTACACTAGTATAGGGTACCTAATCGGTGAAAATCAAAGTCACAGCATCATCTCTCTGTTGAATCATAATCAGAAACATCTTCCTTCATTATCTAATCCTGTATATATTGAGAAACAATTTCAACCTGCCGTGTGTCAACAATTAAATCACCTGACACGGCATTTTGTTCAGCAGGAATGAGAAATTTCCATTCGCCTTTTATATAGTCATATTCTCGAAATTATGAACATTTATCGATTTTTGATTTCAGTGAATATTCTTCCGAAGTTCCAAATGACTGAGCAATCCTTCCAGATTGATGTTATCCATAACCTGTGAAAAGTCGTCGATGGGCCTACAGAATTGAAATGAATATACCCATCACTATTGAATGCAAATAATATTTCCAGGCTTCTCCCAATGATTAGATACAATTATTAGATACACTACCGGTATCATGACCTGGACATCAGATTATCAAAGACAAAAATTTCAATTCCCATGAATATACAGGGCATCCGGACTAGGTGATTAATGATTGACTACCTATAAAAAATTTATTTCTGTATTTCCCTAGAAAGCTACAGGGTGATCTTCCAACTTCATGGGAATACTTAGACCATTAAAACTCCAAACTTGAAGACGGATATTAATGAAACTTGTGAGGTTGTGGGCACATATCAAGGTCGAGTCAGATAGGTCGGACTCAGTAATCTTCATTCAAAGAGTTCAGGGTGAAACAAACACTTTTCATTACGAATTACTAATAATTGATTCGCTTTTCAGAAAGAACCTAAGTTGTGCTTCAATTTTTGATTTGACTCAAAGTTGTCACATCAACAATTATTTTTTTATGAAGTTTTGAATCGAGGATTTGAAAAATTTCTCACAACGAAGAGATCTGAAAACCTCATGTTTGAATATTAAATAGAAAGTATTGGAAAGAAATTTTCAAAAAAAGTTTAGAGTTTAAATGAACACATTTCATAACGAAACGATATCAAATGAAAGAAATTAAAATACAGTAAAAACAACTACTAAAAATGAAGTGTTTCGAAATGAAAACCATTAGCTTGTATACATTTCTCTTGCGGAATATTAGTTAAAGCCCTGCGAATCATATCGCCATTATTTCTTGAAATATCTTTTCATCAGCTGTTCTCTTGACTAGATTTCTTCAGAATATACCATTTCCCTCAATTTTATCCACAGGAAAAAATCTAACGGCTTTAAATCTAGATTCATCACAGCATACAAACATTTCCTGAAAATTTTCGTTTTGAATTTCTCAGTCTTATACAGTGTGGATTATTTTCGGCCAAATGTGTGAGTTATGAATATTGAATACACCATATCTGGTGAATTGAGCCTCCTCACTGAATTTTTCACAGTACAGAGTGACTCTTTGATTTGCTATCCAATGTGCAAAATTCAGTCTTCCTTTTTTCAGTAACTTTTTTCAAGAAAATTCATCACTTATTTTCGACCTCCATAAGTTCTATAAAAAATTAAATTTTTCGAGCTTCATCCAAATTCAAAAATTCATGGAAAATTATTGTTGATGTGACAACTTCAAGAGATATCACTAATTGAAGCATAATTAAGCTTCCTTTTGAAAAGCGAATCATTCATTTTTTAGTCGGAAAACAAAGTGTTTGTTTTATCCTGAACACTTTAAATTAAGATAAATTGGTCCGGCCCTGGAATAATGGAATAATTGATATCTCCCAAGTTTCGATGATTTCCTTTATAAGTTCGGATTTTATGATGGTCTAAGAATTTTAATGAAGTTGGAAATCACCCCCTAGGGAAATGCAGAAATAAATTTTTTCAGTCAATCAGTCGAACTCTATCTTTGGTAAGAGTATGTACAGTTATTTCTCTGACACCCTGTATATTGTTATTAGGAGAAATAAGTTTAATGACCTTGTATTTGTGGTCATCCAATGTATCGATCGAAAACAAATAGGAGTCGTGTTGGATTCAGTTTAGGATGACAAGACTATTCACATCGATTTGGATGCATTAGAGAACAGAGTTAGAAAAACGTCAAACGAAAACATCTAAACACAGAGCAGGCACGTGACAACATCTTTCAAAAGATCAATCGTCTAAATACAAGAGGTATTCAGAGCAATGAGCAGTTACAATCACAGAAATTTTCAGGCATGAATGGCGTACTTATGCTTATTTCAATAAGTCAACTTTTTCTCAGGGTAGATTATTAGTCATAGGTACACCATTTTTGGTTTCATAATAACTGAAGGAAGAAGGTTACAGAGATAGATGCTGTTAACTGACCTGACTTTGGCTAGAGTCTAAAATCACACTGACTGATGCTGACTGCAAAGAAAAACAAAATTCAAATATCAGTTTCGAACTTCAATGTAAAACGGGAAATATAAAAATATTATCGAAAACAAATCTTGGTCTTCTATATCCTACGCATTACCTATTTCTTTCTCATGGAAAATTTATTCATTCTTGAACACTCATACATTGATACCTTTTTTTTTAAATATTTCCGAGTTGAAATCAGATTCCTCAGAATATTTCCAAATAAGTTATGAGTTGGGTTCTACATTTTTTTTAATTCGAACTAGACCGATTAACTAAAGTCCGTCAGTTCAACCGTTTATCCCTACGCATTAACAACCTGTTGCACTCAAGATGAAGCTCTATAACAACAATAATTCAGCCTAAAATAATATTCTCGAGTTCGGATTTCATAGTGGGAATAGTAACAGTTTGAACCTTTGTCGAATGCTTAAATTGTTTCACCATAATTTTTCTCCCCCACAATTGATTTGAGCCAGAAGCCTGTAGATTTTGTAATCTGACTATTGCATGTTTTCCTGTTTCCATTCGATGTTTATGAATATTATCTGACGATCTATCGTCCGCATAATGACTCGTATAAAACGTTATAAATCAAGCGTCAGATCATTTCGATCAGATATTCGCCTTGAAGGGCCCAATGCCTAACATTGACGTTAAAATAAATGATCAGTAGCTTACAGTAGCAGCTCTAGTGTTCTCAAGTAGTGGTGAGTTTTCATTGATGCATTAGAAATATTAGTTATGTTTCAACTACAACTCCAAACTGACTGGTATGGTTAACTGTTTTCCATTGGTACGGCTCTTTTATAGATAAAATCTTAAAGTGGCGAAGTATGCTTGGGTCAAAATTTCAAACAATATTATAAAGACTGTTGAATATACACAAGATACACTTGCAGCCTTCTAGCATCCATTTTATCAAAAAACTACCTGGCCCGGCAAACTTTGATTCGCCTCAGAGATTCATAAAGTTTTATCAACAAAACACTTTTATTTTTTCAAGTAGGAGGTAGACAAGATAAAATTAAAGTACAAAATATACGAAAAATTCAATTACATTGAAATAGGTAGGTGTGTACATTGTTATTCACATGAATATACTTCACTTTATTCAAGCGGAACCTTATTATTATTTGAAAATTGTTTCAATGTATTACCTTATGATGAACCACATTTTTAGTTTTTTTTCTTGAGTGCGAGAATAAAAGGAGCACAAGGTTTGCCGACTCGTGATCACGCAACATACAGCTGATCATGAGAAAAAGATTTATGCCACACACTCTCAAGGACTGGCCGTAGGATTTATTAATTGTCATAGCAAACGCTAGACGAATTGGAAATTGAATTCTCTCGAACTCAAATGGCATATCTGTTAGGATAATTGGAATTCTGGGATCAAGAACTTCCTCACCTTCATATTTTCCTCTGAGTATTGTGCAATGATTTACGTTACTCTTAAGATGTTTCACCACCAAACGTGTTTCATTGCATAATTTTGACTGGTTAAGATTTCTTAACATCATAACATCTGATCCAATTGTGAATTGTGTGGTGGCGAACCTGGTAAATCCAATGAGTTCGAAAACTCAGTTGGGTAATTTGTAGCTTCATTCTTTTTTGTTGCAACATCTATAGAATCATAACAAAGTTTTTGTTCTTTGCCGCAAGAATAGCTCGTTCACAGGCCCCTCTTTCGCCTAGGGCACTTTGGGCAAGTGCCCAGGGCCCCGCGATCGATAGGGGCCCCGCTCAGATTAATTGTTCCGAACTGAAAGGATCGAAGATTTCCTCAATAACATTTGGAAATTCCCCATTTCATAGAAAATTCCCCTATATTATTATATAACTGATTTATTCGAAAAGACCTCAACTGTTCTTTATTTCGAAATTACCTTTCGCGTACTAAAATTACCTTCAGGTAAAAAGGCAGAAGTGATCATTCACAATAATTCCAAATGGATTGGAATTCAGAGTCTTTTATCAACAAGTTTTTCGAAGGTTTCAATTTTTATGACCCTTGCTCATTCATACTGGTATACACTAGATAAGAGTAATTATTAGTTTGTGTTATTTGTTGGGGTGGTTAGCCATAAAACATCTGTTCGAATCGGGTTGTTGATCACATTCTTGTATTCATTGGAAAGCTTCCAAGGAAATCCCCATTTTAACTACATAATTTCAGACAGCGCTACAAGACAATAAATCAGTTGCGTACTTATCAGAGGGCCACGCAGAACTCGCGGTGCAGTGAGGTTCGGCACCAAAGGGGCCCCCAAGTCAAACTAAAAGCATAAAATGACGCCCCAATTATTTCATTCTATTGAACTTGCCGGTTCGCGAGATTTTTCCCATGATATAATGAACAAAACTCATACAAAGAAGGTAAAATTATCATTCCTAAAAAATAGAGAAATACTCCTAAATTATAAAAAAATATATGAGTTTTCCAGTAATTCAATTCGAAAGTTGAATTATCACTCAATTACTTCATGTGCTACCCTGTTTTCAAGGGTTTTTTAATATACCGTCAAGCTTTTCGGGACTCTCCTTAAATGTGTCGCAAACACGTCTATCATACTTTTGAGCTTACTTAACTTTGGACAAAAGTGGCCAGAAGCTTGGTTATCGACAAGTTGATGGATATGTTTGCACAGAAAAATTAAAAAACGTGAATGCAATTTTGTTATAAAATTTTTTTTCAAATTCTTACCATTTCCAAGTGTAATTCAGAAACCGTCAAGTGTATTTCAGATTAGTCACTTCAATTTCAGAATGTGTCAATTGAATTTCAGATTAGTCAATTAAATTCCAGAAAACATCGAATGTATTTAGGATCACTCATTGAATTTCATTCGATATTTTCTGAAATTCAATTGACAAATCTGAATAACATTTGATGTTTTCTGAAATACAATTGACTAATCTGAAATACAAGTGATGCCTGAATATCAACTGACGGTTTCTGAATTACAATTTTTTTAATATTTTCCAAAATATTGGAGGTATCGAAATTGTAATTGCATATTCGTAATCTGCGACCTCGGATTAATATAATCTATTCATCTCGTTAGTATAGAAAGAAAAAAATTTTTTTTTTCGAAAATTTAAAAAAAGGTATACCGAATATGAAAACTATTCCGAAAAAATTTTTTTTCATTCTATATTGATGAAGTGAATAGATTATATTAATTCGAGGTCGTAGATTACGAATATGTAATTGGAATTTCGATACCTCCAATATTTTGGAAAATATTACAAAAATTCCAAAATTTTTCTGGAAAATCGGTAAACTTTGAAGAGCAGATATAAGAAAAGTATGGATGCTATAGTTCTGGTCTTTTCCCCATATTATAGTACGTTTCTTCGAAAATAAAATGGTGTATTCACCTTTTTTCTATTAAGGATATTTCAGATTTCGTTACGTTTTCCGCAAAGGTCTATTTTTCGGATAATTCAAATCGTTATAATTTCTACAAAAAATTAAAAAAAAAAAAACGAATAGCATATTCTTGATCTACGCCCACGAATTAGTTTATAATCTCAATTTGGTCGATCAATTAAAAAAAAAAATTTTGGCCAAAAATCGCAAATTTTTCCATACATATGTATGGAAAAATTGCCAAAAATTCGATTTTCGAATTTATCGACCAAATTTATGTTATTAGTTAATTCGAGGGCGTAGATTAAGAATATGCAATTACTTTTTTTATAAAACGATTTTTGTAGAAATTATAACGATTTGAATTTTCCGAAAAAAGGGCCTTCGCGGAATAATTTACGAAATCCAAAATATCCCTCGTAGAGAAAGGATAAATACACTATTTTATTTTCAGAGAAACGTACTATAATATGGAGGAAAGACTAAAACTATAGCATCCATACTTTTTTTATATCTGCTGTTCAAAGTTGGCCGATTTTTCTAAAAATTTTTAGAATTTTTCGAATATTTTCCAAAATATTGGTAGTATCGAAATTGTAATAACATATTCATAATCTACGACCTCGAATCAATATAATCTATTTATCTCGATAATATAGAAAGAAAAAAAAATTTTTTCGGAAATTTTAAAAAAGGTATACAGAATATGAAAAAAAAGGTATACAATTGGAAATGGTTAAGTTTCTAGTTACTTTTATATCAGAATTTACATTATTTTGTTTAGAAATTTTTGTTATTCAATATATAAATTATTTTCATAACATTTTTGTCATAATTTCCCTTTGAAAAACTTCAGAGAAATCTTATCATGAATAATAGATCTATAGAGGGGAGGCCGAATTTACGCCACGCCACCACAAGAAATTTCAGGGGATTCCAGGCTAAAAAATCCCTTCCCCCTTTCGAGTATCGAAATTCCGTAAATCGGCAAAATTCTCTCGATTTGATAATTAAATTACATCACGGCATTTACATACCGTGGCTATGTGTGTCGTGAATAAACCTACTCGGCGGTAGGGAATTCCCCTGTATTTGTATTTTGTATGTGGTATTGTGGGTAGGGGCCCCATTATCCTAATGTGCCCAGGGCCTCCAAGAGGTTAAAGACGGCCCTGCTCGTTCACCTAACCAATTCAGATTTTTGTGGTTGGCAATTATATTTGGAAATACTTTGCACATGAGGTCAGCTTGGGTTGACACAAAAGTGTTCAGAGAAAATTCTAGCAGATAGATCATTCAACAATGCAACTCGCTTGTTTGTAGTTAACTGTAATATTTGCACATAGTCCACAAAGTTGTTGATTTAAGGCAAGAGTTTATTCAATCGGCAGCCGTTGATTTTGGAATAACCGGTAATGTTTGTCGAAAGTCACAATAGAATCAATGCGCCCCTAAAACATCTTGAATCATTGCGCAAATCTTTCATTGTCAGATTGAGTGCTTCCAATGCTCTTTTGTGGGGTATTGTGCATTCATCCCAGATAATTATTTTACATGCAGTCAAAACTTTTGCAATCGCTGAGTGCAACTGTTTGCAGGTTTAATGGTAACTTGAACGCAGAATGAGCTATCCTGCATTCCTCTAGCAATGTTTCTGCTACGCCAGAACAGGCAACTGCTACTGCAATTTCTGCTTCTGCACGTTTATTATAGATTGGAAACATTTAGTAATTCGACTTTTGAAAAAAGTAAATGAATAATGACAATTGACAATTACGATGAATGTCATTCACTCATTTTTGCCAACCCAACAACCTGATGAGTATGTGTGTGTGTCCCCAAAAGTCTGATTATACAGGTTGGCCATTTGAAAACGAAACAGACGAGATTATAGACGAAATAAATTTTTTCGATAGAAATGCTCGGACAGGTCGATTTTTGTTTCGAGGGGGACAACTTAAGATGTAGGTTACGGACGCATAGCGCTTCTACCCTTGCTACTACAACCCTCACCCCCAATTTCTGAATAGGGAAGATGGAAGGGTGATACCTCATTTGAAAGGTATTTTTATACTGATTTCAGCACAGTAATTGTTTTTTCATTTTATGCATTAGTTCTCGAGATACAGGGTGGGAATTTGAAAACGAAACAGACGAGATTGCAGACGAAATAAATTTTTTCGATAGAAATGCTCAGACAGGTCGATTTCTGTTTCGAGGGGGACAACTCAAGATGTAGGTTACGGACGCATAGCTCTTCAACCCTTGCCACTACAACCTTCACCCCCAATTTTTGAATAGGGAAGATGGGGTGAGTGATACCTCATTTGAAAGTTATTTTTATACTGATTTCAGCACAGTAATTGTTTTTTGATTTTCTGCATTAGTTCTCGAAATATTCTTGACTAAGCATTTGAAAATGAATTGGTGTTTTCATGGCACTTGTAGTGTTTTTTTGTGAAAAACCTTTCAAATGAGGTATCACTCACCCCATCTTCCCTATTCAAAAATTGGGGGTGAGGGTTGTAGTAGCAAGGGTTGAAGCGCTATGCGTCCGTAACCTACATCTTAAGTTGTCCCCCTCGAAACAGAAATCGACCTGTCCGAGCATTTCTATCGAAAAAATTTATTTCGTCTGTAATCTCGTCTGTTTCGTTTTCAAATGGCCACCCTGTTTGTAGTTTTTAAGTTACACCCACTCCAGTACAATGAAGAATGATCTATTCACAATTCAAAGAATCGATACCTCCAAAAGCATTTCGCATGCAGGATATCAGTTGTTCAGGAAGATCAATCTAGATTCTCGTGACCAAAGTTCCTCCAGCGCTTCATGCACTTGTAGTGTACAAGTTTCAATTAATGATTGCCTTGATCACATGTGTGCGCTCGCAACAGCAAACGCTATATTAGCTGGTACACAACTTTTGCGTGATGAAAATAATATGTAAGTGACGTCGTTTCGAAGAGAACCTTTCTGAAGGCTGCATATACATTACCTCCACACGAAATCGCACACTTTGTGATGGATGATTAATTTATAAACAGAGTTCCTTCAGAACGATTGCGTAAATTCT
Organism: Hippodamia convergens; assembly: GCA_038502775.1. Taxonomy (NCBI): domain Eukaryota; kingdom Metazoa; phylum Arthropoda; class Insecta; order Coleoptera; family Coccinellidae; genus Hippodamia; species Hippodamia convergens. Next base: position 125,215,679 of record CM076607.1, read on the forward strand.
TAAGATGACATGGCAAACAGAGTATCCATGAAATCATGTCCTTCAGAGAGTTTTGAATAATATATTTCACAAATGAAATTCTGGAGAAAACAATTCAAAACTCGAAATTAATCGATGAAATCAGTTAGTAAAACGTTTACGAAAATTTTTTGAGCTACACATGATTAAACTTTTCCATTATTTAATATTTATTTTCACATTGCAGAGCGTTTCCCAAGAACTAGAAAACGATTCTCTATTTTGAGGGAGACGTATTTTCATTATGAGTTTGTTCTGAAAAGCCACCCAAACGTACACAACTGTAAATTACACTGTTTCTCAGTGTTCTAAAGCCTAAATCTGAATTTTAAAAAAAAACCACAAATAACTTGAAAACGGCTCCAAATGGCTATAGGGAATGATACATGACATGAATACGGTATTCCGAGATCTATCCGAATAGATCATAACATATAGGGTGTTCCATCTGAAATACGAAAGTTAAAATCATTTTCGGTGAAAGCGGAAGTCATTGATATGTAAAAATATATCATGAATGAATGTCTTCTGGCTTAGATCTTCACACCAAATTTCAAATTTATCGAGTAATTATTTCTCCAAGAAACTTTTAATGTTTCTGCATTTTATTATTATTTTTTAGGCTGAAGGGCCTTGGTCGATGGCCAATTGCTTAGGCAATAAAGAACTGTTAACAATAAATATCATTTCTTCAACTATTGAGCTGAAGACACGAGCTTTGATGAATTTTATTTTTCAATAAAACGAAACATTTCTGAATTTTTTCTACCCTGAAGGATGCTTAGAAGAGATTGGAACAGTCAACCCCTTAAATATTCATTCTTTCAAAATTGTTATTTATGATATGAGTATTAAATGAGACGTTTCATTTTGTGAGTGAAAAAGTTTGTGAAATGAGCGGAGTCAATTGAACAATTTCACGAACAAAATGAAATCACTTTTAACACAAATAACACACAACATTTTTGTACAACTACTACTTTTGATAATGTAATGGGCGAATATGCAATGACAATGAACTTGCAAATGCATTTTTATAGTCAAATAATCAAATGGTTGTTGTGAATGGCAAACGTTGCCAACTTTATGAATTTGTTGTTCCTCTGGATATTGAAGAGTCTGCAAGAAGAGCAAGTCTGGAACTCCTACCTAGATAATCTGTTCAGCAGTTCGATATTGCAAATAACAATTTGCTGGCCTGGTATTAATTGAGAAATGTAGAACGGAACTTCAGTGAAACTGTTTTCCTGGCATACTTAGAAGAAAAATCAAATATATGTAGTTCATCAACTTTGTGGCGATAATTTTCAATGATAATGTCAAACGCCCGTGTTGAAAATGGTTTGGATATTTTAAAGAAATTACATATGGAACACCTTTAAAGTGAAAAATATCTACTCAAAAAATCGAAAATTTTCACTAGTGAACAAGTTGAAGAAATTATGAAGGAGGCACTACATGAGAAATACTTGATGGTAAACTATTTTCGGATTATTTGGAGCTTGTCGGCCTTAAGAATTGCGTAATTCATCAGTGGAAGACATCGAAATAAAAATTAAATCATTGGTTCTACCACTTCAAAATACAAAAACGAAGTTCAGTTTTTCTTTCAGTATTATCAGCAAGTATGTAGATTATTTCCATGAGTACTTTGCACTACGCCCTTCTGTCATCAAATATCGTCGTTTTTTCCTGAAATACATAAATAAATGCACTGCCAATCCAGGTGGTATTGATACATTTGGGAAAATTTCATCTATTGTTGCAGAATTCCTCAAACTGCCAGAACCAAAGCAATATACAGAACACTGTTTTCGGAGATTCTCCGCTTCATTGCTGGTAGAATCAGGAGCAAATATTATAAATTAAAAAAAACATGGTGGTTGTAAGTCTACGACGGTAGCCGAGGGCTATGATGATCATTCCATTGCATAAAGAAATGTCATTGCTTAAAAAATTCTCCCAACCTCAACAGATTTTAGATCATCATCATCCAATATTGTACTTCCGGTTTCTACAAGTACTGATAGTGCTGTGGATTCTAATAATGTGTCGCAAAGCTCCCTAACGTCGCAGGGCATTAATGTTAATGATTGTTCTCGTTTTACGATTAATAATGTTCAGGAGAAATGACTGTTAAATTTTGATAATAAAAATTTTCAATGTTAAAAATATTTTTAATATTCTTCCATATGAAAAATCAATTTCAACCTTGTTTGCTGTCATTAAAAGAATCACTTTTAATGGCAATTGTACAGAGACAGTTTTTCAGGAGATGTAGTACTGAGCCTCGTAATATGACCATCCTGTACATTCTCAATTCGAAGCAGTTCAATTGCACTTTGACCTCAATGTTTATTTGTTTTCTCATCAGAGCCTTTCTTGTTTGTTCTTGCTGTTACATGATCTACAGCTCGTTTTCCAATTCTAATGAACATGAACTTTGACACTACAAGTCCTCAGCCTTTTTTGCGTTGCTTTACCAGGAGATGAATGTTTCGTACCGTGTTTCGATATTTGTTATTTTTAAGTCCTTAATTTCAACTGGGAAATGACCGATACTCGAAAGGCTTTTAATGAAGTTACGAATTCTGTTCTGAGGAAGGCAGTGGGCCGAAACATGTCGACACAATAAATTCAATGGTCTAAGCACACTGGAAAAAAGATTTCTTATTCGTTTTTATTCCAAACTATTGTCTCCGTGAGAAAGAACGCAACTTTGTGTAATAGCTCAGCAAGCAAACCTATGGGCACGAAACTGGATCGCTAAGAAAAAAGTGCCAGTATAATGACTCGAAAACAAAAAAAGATGGAGGAATGCAGTTGATGGCATTATTAATTTCTCTAAAAAAAAACACCGTTACGTGTCATTCATTTTGTATTTTTTTGTATTTCACCTTATATTTTTCCTTGAAAAAAAACAATGGTTGGTACAACTTTATACATCTCTAAGGCAAGTTCGCCGGATCAGCTAGTTTATCTAATTGGCACAATTGGTCCCACCACCAAATCTCTTACGCTTTTTAGTTTATAAGATAGGAAATGATTTTTCTTGGCCAACTTTCAAAATATTTCCAGACGAAGTCGTTTAGCAAAACAAATATTGTACAGGACAATTTTATGTCCACTTTCAAGGTATTATACCATTATAGTTTTTTTTCAACATTGGAGTTGCTTTTTTATTAATAGATTGAGGCAGTACGAAGTCTGCCAGGTCAGCTAGTAAAGACAATAATAAAGAGCTCTTGTTTGTATTCTCTTAATTAATATTAGGATGTGAAGTTAAGCCAACGCTTTTCCACTTAAGCATTCAAAACAAACAGACAATTTTTCTGAAATAAAACTATGAAAAAATGTACCGAACAACATGAATTCTCCAAGAAAAGGTTATCGACAGCCAGCTGATTATGTCCATGCTACCATAACTCGTACTCAGTTCTGAATTCAAGGGCTCTTTATCCTTCACCAGTCGAATTAATATTTCACGCCAGCGAGGAATGGTTTCGCATTTTCATGAGACGTTGTTTGAATTCACGAAAGGGATCTATTCAAGCTATGCAGATGATTGAATGATCGCCGATCCAAAAATAAGACTTCTTATTAGTTTTCATTCCACAGTATTGTCTCCGTAAGAATTAATTTCTCTAAAAAAACCACCGTTACGTGTCATTCATTTTGTATTTTTTTGTATTTCACCTAATATATTTCCTTTAAAAAAAACAATGGTTGGTACAACTTTATTCATGTCTAAGGCAAGTTTGCCTGATCAGCTAGTTTATCTAATTGGCACAATTAGTCCCACCACCAAATCCCTTACGTTCTTTAGTTTGTAGGATAGGAAATGATTTTTCTTGGCCGACTTTCAAAATTATTTCAGCTATTTCCAGACGAAATCGTTTGGCGAAACAAAAATTGTACAGGACCATTTTATGTTCACTTTCAAGGTATTATGCCATTATAGTTGGAGTTGCAGTACGAAGTCTGCCGGGTCAGCTAATAAAGACCATAATGAAGAGCTCTTGTTTGTATTCTCTTAATTAATATTATTTTATTTTACTGAAGCATTTAAAACAGGTTCAAAACAAACACACAATTTTTCTGAAATGAAATTATGAAAAAATGTACCGAACAACATGAATTCTCCAAGAAAAGGTTATCGACAGCCAGCTGATTATGTCCATGCTACCAAAACTCCTACTCAGTTCTGAATTACAGGGCCTTTCATCCTTCTCCAGTCGAATCAATATTTCACGCCAGCGAGGAATGGTTTCGCATTTTCATGAGACGTTGTTTGAATTCACGGAAGGGATCTATTCAAGCTATGCAGATGATTGAATGATCGCCGATCCAAAAATAAGACTTCTTATTCGTTTTCATTCCACAGTATTGTCTCCGTAAGAATTAATTTCTCTAAAAAAAACAACCGTTACGTGTCATTCATTTCGTATTTTTTTGTATTTCACCTTATATTTTTTCTTGAAAAAAAAAAAGTTGGTACAACTTTATACATGTCTAAGGCAAGTCCGCCTGATCAGCTAGTTTATCTAATTGGCACAATTAGTCCCACCACCAAATCCCTTACGTTCTTTAGTTTGTAGGATAGGAAATGATTTTTCTTGGCCGACTCTCGAAAATATTTCAGCTATTTCCAGACGAAATCGTTTGGCGAAACAAAAAATGTACAGGACAATTTTATGTCCACATTCAAGTGGATACCATTATAGTTGGAGTTGCTTCTTCATTAATAGATTGAGGCAGTACGAAGTCTGCCGGGTCAGCTAATAAAGACCATAATGAAGAGCTCTTGTTTATATTCTCCTAATTAATATTATTTTATTTTACTGAAGCATTTAAAACAGTTTCAAAAAAAAACACACAATTTTTCTATAATAAAATTTTGAAAAAATGTACCGAACAACATGAATTCTCCAAGAAAAGGTTATCGACAGCCAGCTGATTATGTCCATGCTACCATAACTCCTACTCAGTTCTGAATTCAAGGGCTTTTCATCCTTCTCCAGTCGAATCAATATTTCACGCCAGTGAGGAATGGTTTCGAATTTTATGAGACGGTGTTTGAATTCACGGAAGGGATCTATTCAAGCTAAGCAGATGATTGAATGATCGTCGATCCAAAAATGATAGCTAGGTGGCTGGCTGATTCGATTGGCACCGTAGAATTTCAGCGGTTGACAGCTCGAATCGAACATAGAATTATTAGAGAGATGATTGACGTCTATGACAGCTAATTAAGTGGCATATCATTGTCGACAGACATGGAGCTTGTTCCTAATTGTTCTAAAGCAGTCGGTATTTCGAAGGTATGACATAGATCTGCAGGCAGTACGTATGTGTATATTGTAAATCCGAACAGAATGAAGCAAATATACTCCCCGTCAAAATTTTTGTCAAATTCAACACCCTGTATTTTTTTTCGTGGTTCTCCGATTATGTTGAAATTGTCACCAGGTATAGTATTGGGTCTTTTCATATCAACCTAATATTTACTTTGGGAATATACCTGTAGATCATCCGTTATTCAGGGTGAAACAAAACCTTGTTTTAGACCCTTCATTTCTAAACACCCTGTGGTGAATTTGAAGCAGAAAATTCAGTTTTAATTTGAAGTTTGACCTTTTGTCAATATTCTCAAAGAAAGTGTTGCATTTTGTCAGATTTTATAACAATTTAAAACATTACAATATCTTATCGACTAATAAACATGTACAAACATATGAAATTAATAGCGTGTGTTTCCACCTCTCTTTCTCATCACTTTTACCATACGACGTGGCATACTTTCAATGCACTTACGAATTGCTTCTGGGGGAATATTTCTCCAACAATTTCTATTAATGTAGGACAATTCAAGGCCTCACGTTGCACGGGTTGTAACAGAATCCTTTGAATGGGGGAATATTCAACCATTCGTGTGGCCAGCCAGAAGGCCGGATTTAAATCAGATGGAACAAGTATAGGACATGATAGGTAGACAGGTTCGAAATCGGCAGCCTAGAACCTTGCCCGATTTACGAACTTCTTGAAGAACGGGAAAATATTCCACCAGAAGCAATTCGGAAATGTATTGAAAGTATTGCATTGAGGGTATGGTAGCAGTGATCAGAAAGCGAGTTGGAAAAACACGCTATTAATTTTCAGATGTTTGTTTATGTTTTCTAGTCGATAAGGTATTGTAATGTTTCAAATTGTTATAAAAACTGAAAAAATACAACACTTTCTTTGAAAATGTGTATTTTTTTTCAAAGCAGATACTGACGTAAATCAGAAAACATTCTGTTAAGAAAGAGTCACACTTCAAATTAAAATTGAATGACATCAAATTTTTCGCCTCGAATTCACCACAGGGTGTTTAGAAATAAAGGATATAAAAAAAGTTTTGATTCACCCTGTATAATGGATGAACTACAGGTATTTTCGCAGAGTAAATTTCAGGCTAATATCACAAGACCGAATACTATACCTGGTGAAAATTTCAAAAAAACCGCAGCTCCACGAAAAAAGATACAGTATGTTGTATTTGACAAAAATTTTGCCTGTCCGGAATTTATTGACAGAGAGTGTATTATTGATTGAAAATTTAAAGAATATTCATGAAACTATTCAACAATTTGTATTCCAAACAGATATTCGGTCATTTCATTCCGTGTGTTCAAGTGAAAATGTGGTCGAAAGATACCCTCACCATTTCAATGTATGATTTATTTAATTAATTATTGGTACTTTCAACCATTGGTATTTTGAAGTCGCATCCACATTTTGATTAAAGACATCATTCGACCTGTGTCGACATGTGGAAATAAAATGGCAGCGACTTTATGATTGAAGGGGCAAGTGGAAAAAGGGGTAGTATTACAAATATGAGTTTGTGAGAAAAATAGATTGTAGTAAGCTTAACTGTTATTTTCAATGGAAGCTATTTAAATAATTCAATTTGTGCAGTGCCAGTGGTAGTTAACTTTACTACAATGTGTAAAGAGTGGACAGAATTGGAGATACTTGAACAACAACTTTTCAACCGTGAAAGATTAAAATGAATGATACGCTACGGTGGTCTTTTTCAGAGAAACTGATAATGCCATCAACTGTATTCCACTATCTTTTTTTGTTTTCGAGTTATAGGCTGAAATGGAAAATTGGGCGATTTCAACTTTGGCCATTATTTCCGGTTCTATTTGTGCTGGGATGTTGAAATGAAAACATTAAATACAGTTTTTTTTCATAGCAATCCAGTAGCGTAGGCTGTTTTTACCCTAAAAGTTTCCTTGCTGAGCAATTACATGTAGTTGTGTTCCTTGTTATGGAAACAGTACCTTTCAATTTCTTAGAAAGAATCTTCATTTTTTCCTTTTCATTCATCGCCCTCAGATTAATTCAGATATCATAAAAAATATAGTTTGTATTTGAAATTGGAATTATTCAGTATATTAAGTAGGCTGAATAACAAAATAATATGTCGCTACGCATGGTGTCATTATTATTTTTCCATTGAATACTTGGTTCACTTCTCCATGGTTCGATATCTCTGCCGTGTTAATTGGAAAGAGAGTATCCGCAAAAAAGCACTTTTGAGATATTTGACTTTAAAGACTTTCATAACAATCTTAATTGGATTAAAATAAAAAAGCAATGCATATCATGTATTGCTTTCTGCCTTTTGAGTAACGGTTTGTCTGTAAGGCTAGAAATTTTTATAGCGATAGTTCCTAGCATGATGAGGACGAAAACCCCTATCTTTGAAAGTGTAAAAATTTTTTGAAAAAACGAGCACAAGTTTCTGCCAGGCGACTTGAAATGGGTGTGAAATACGAACAAAAATTAAGTTTTTTCTGTAAGGCTGTAAATTATATATGTGTTCGTTTGAGGGAATCAAAATATAAATCATATTATTAATCTTCATCGTCATCTGATATGTCATCATTTATTTCTTCATCATATTATAGAACAGACTGCATTATATCTTAGCTATTAATGACAATAGAGTCATGCGGTTTTGGCGACCTTGGGTCACTTTTTTGTGAAACTTCTAAATCCACAAACAGAAATAACAACTTTTGTTTTTAGAATAGGTACCGGGCGAAAACGAAAATGTAAACTTTTAGAAAATGTTATTATTTCGCGGGCCCTGATGTATAAGAAAGAAAAAAATTAAAACTTCTTAAGATGATATTTTCACGTAGAAGTCAGTGGCGTAGCATTACATTTTTTCAAAGCTTCAAAGCAAAAGTTTTACGAAAACTCTATTTTCAACAATAGCTGAGATATAATGCAGTCTAAACCAATTTAGTACACAGTGTACTTGAAACGACTGTACTATATGATGAAGAAATAAATGATGACATATCAGATGATGATGGAGATTAATAATATAATTTATTTTTTCGTTCCCTCAGACATGTGCTCGTCGAAATCGCCTGTCAATTTTTTTCTTAACTTCACAATGAATGAACAAAATCGTATGAAAGTTTCAACCTTAAACCAAAAATTTAAAAAAAATTTTTTTTTAACTTCCAAAGATATAGGGGTCGGTGTTGTGCAAAGGTGAGGCGTGCCTCATCCTCAGCATGCTAGGAACTATTGCTTTAAACATTTCTAGCCTTACAGACAAACCGATACTCAAAAGATTCACTAGCTCTTGGACTATAAGCATGTTACTTATTTTAGAACGATTTTTTTGACGTTTGTAGAACAAATTTCGTTTGCATCCCATACGCGAAATACACTGGTGATCTTGACCAATTTCATCAGTTCTCGATCAGCATTTCGCGCACTAGATACAAAAATTACTATGGGCATAGCAGAATCAGTTATCAACACTTTGCTGGGGAATATTCCATTACTTCCTTTCCATTACTTTGAGATTCAAATGTCTAAGCACGAATCAAAATGGATCAATCCTTCTGCATAAAAAAAACTGGATCACCACATCCAAATAGTCAATGAGACAAGCTTTATTGTGTTTCATGATAGTCATCGGGATAGTCATATTCATAATCTTTCGATGAACTGACGTTTACAAATACAGTTTTTCTTTGATAATAGTTTATTCTGAAACAAGTTGCAGAATGAGCACCTATTTCGACACGAATGAGTGTTGGAATTGCCTCCTGCAACGAGTATTAGACGATATCTTCAGATTAGTGAATGTTGTTGGTGTCACTAACGAAATTTGACAGATTGCGGAATTTGAATTGATTTGATTCGATAACTGAGTGAATCGGAGGTCAGTACTGACAACCACAAAACGAAAAATATAACTGAAAACAATGCTGTAATGAGTTCCATTACAGCACTACTCCTACTACTGGAATGAACTCATCACGATACTGAGATAGAAAATAGTATATTCTAAAACAAGTAGCAGAATGAGCTCCTATTCCAACACGAATGCTAAATTCGAAAGCATAAGTGTTGGAATTGCCTTCTGCAACGAGTATTAGACGATATTATGTCTATTTCGGTCAAGATTTGTGAAATACTCCCGAAATTCAAATAAAAACAGGTACTAGTGACTTTTGTATTGTATCTTGGCAGTTGGTGTGACTTACGAAATTTGACAGATTACGGAATTTGAATTATTTTGATTTGAAAATTGAGAGGATCTGAGTTCAGTACTGACAACCACAAAACGAAAAATATAACTGAAAACAATGCTGTAATGAGTTTCATTACTGCACTACTTTTAGTAGTGTAATGAACTCATGACGATACTGAAATAGAGAATAGTATATTCTAAAACAAGTTGCAGAATGAGCTCCTATTCCAACACGAATGCGAAGTTCGAAAACGAGCGACGAAGGAGCGAGTTTTCGATAGCATGAGTGTTGGAATTGCCTTCTGCAACGAGTATTAGACGATATTTTTTCTATTTCAGTAAAGTTTTGTGGAAAACTCTCGAAATTCAATTAAAAATTCAGATTAGTGACTTTTGTATTGTATCATGGTAGTTGGTGTCACTAACTAAATTTGACAGATTGCGGAATTTGAATTGATTTGATTTGAAAATTGAGAGGATCTGAGGTCGGTACTGACAACCACAAAACGAAAAATATAACTGAAAACAATGCTGTAATGGGTTTCATTATAGCACTACTTTTAGTACTGGTAATGAACTCATTACGATACTGAAATAGAAAAAATCAATTACTTAATAAGGAGATATAATTCTGAATTCTCCTACGAATTGAATATAAGGAGTTGATTCCGGTGCTCTCAATAGGGAAAGAGAAAGGGAGTGTGCACGTCAGTCAGACATAACATTATGAATAAGTGAGTATACCAACCGTGGGCATCAGCTGATCCGTGCTCCGAACCCTGGTAACCTTGTTCTTGTAGATAATCCTCTTGACCAGCCTCTCCATCGGTTGGTTCCATTTCATAAAACTTACATACAGAATATAGAACATAAACAACACCAACGCCTCGTACCATTGAATGTAGCTATCTTTGAAGAACATGATGAGCGCAATGAGGCTAATGGAGTAAAAGAAACAATCTCTGAAAAGTGGCCACCAAGTGAGCGTAAGGACAGTCTTAGAGAAGATCGCGCACATGCCAATCACGAAGAGAATGTTGAATACCGCCGATCCGACGATGGTACCGATACCGACATCGTCGAAGGAGACGAAGACTCCGATGACACTCGTGAAGAGTTCAGGGGCCGAGCCTCCAGCTGCCATGAAGGTAGCTCCGGCAACGTCGTCTTGAATATCCAGTTTCTCTATGATAACGTCCAGAGCTGGCACGAAGAATTCGTCACAGACGATAGCCAAAGCCACGAACATGTAAATAACACCGACGATATGCAGAATGATGGCGCCATTCTTCCTCTGCTCGAGGGTGAACAAGTCCGGAGGAAACAGAGGATCGGCTTTGGTCTCGTTCGAAACGTTATGCGATTGAGGTCTGGGAGACTTGGCGGTCGGGTGAGATGGAATGAAGAGGGTGGGATGTTTCCGCGACGGTCCAGGTGTGGTGGAGTTGTCGTTCGAGTAGACATCGTCGTCGAAGGCTGCTGCCAGCACCACGAGGACCACAAGCACGCTGCAGAGCGCGGCACGGGTCATGGCGTTGAGGGCTGCTCTCGGTGCTGGGTCATTGGGATTGGTGAGAGGCCGGGCGCAGACTGTCTTCGGAATCGGTTCGACGGGGCAGCCGCTCGATATTCCGAGAACCAGGTCGCGCATTCTGCGCTACTGCACCACCCAGCGCGTCTCCACTACGCATCGGGAACGTGGAGGACTTCTACGTGGATGCCGGAAAGGAAAATTCATATTTTCTCGCCAGATCGAAATTTTTTTCGGGGGCGGATTAAACATTTTCGAAAAAGGATGAGGCGACATCAGTATTTCGTTTGTTTCCAACTCTTTCTTTATACACTGCGCGAAGAACAGTGGCGTAGTGAGGGGGGGGGGCATCATGCCCCGGGCGCTACTCATACAGAGGCGCCAAATGGTAAGCAAATCAAAAAAATTGCGACTCAATCGTTGTGACTTTGGAATAATTGAAAACATATGTTTGTTTTCGTCACGATGGGAAATTAAAAATTGCCGTGAAAAAAACTGTCAAACGTGAATCTGAAACACAATGGGACGCCAGAATATAAGCGGTTAGGGATATTGTCGATGAGCTAGGGAATATAGTAGAACTATTAGAAAAACTGGCAGAAGATACCACTACAAGTGACAACAGAAATGAAGCTACAATTCAATTATAAAATAGACTTACTTTTAATTTCATAATTTTAGTTCATTTCTGATTTGAAATCTTAAGGAGAATTGATCGTGTACAGCTCAGATTACAAGGTCCTGGATCTGGATTGAATTTTAGATAAGCGTTTCATGATCTTGAATCATTAGCGACTGAACTAGCCGAAATTCGGGACAAGCTCTGTAAAGGAGTCAATCTGTGAAAAATGGGATATTGATAAAACGTGTGATAAGACGCAGCAAAATACCCAGATGTTGGTTTTTCCTCCGAAAGTGAAATTTTTTGCGTTATGAAGGGCATTCTTGATCATCTCCAATAAGAAATAAGTTCACGATTGAGTGACCCTTATATCAAATTTGGATTTTTACTAGATATTGAAAATTTATAACAAGGATAATGCTGACAACGACCTTGAAGAAAATTGTGAACATTTTATATACCTAATACTGTTTCAACGGAATAGAATTCTTCAACGAATTAGGTGATAGCAAAATGTAACTCCGCACTAGAAAAGAAATTAAATCTTGATCTCCTTTGGAATTTCTAAATTTTATAAGCTCGCATGGAGAAGATATTGTTCCAAACCTGATGAGAGTTGCACTTACTCTCTCAGATTCAATTGCTAGCTGCAACGATCAATTAAAATTACTTCTGACATATCTACGATCAATGATGGGACAAGACAGCCTAAGTGACTTGGCATTTTTAAGTGTGGAAAGAGAAATTATTGATGAATTTGATTCATCAAAAGCAAGGAAAATTCATACATAGAAAAAAGGTATATTAAATATACCACTCGTATATTCTTATTATTATTAAATTTTCAACTCCTTGAATATAATGAATATTAACTTTTTTTGAAGTTTTAAAACTGCGTTTCTATCAATATTTCTTCATAAGTATATAAAAGGAATGAATGAATGAAGTATATCTTGAAGTAATTCTAGATGGTCATATAAACATTTCAAAATCTATACTTGTTTTCTTTACTCTTTTTTTTGTCCAAAACTTAAAGCCTTGCTTGAGACTATGACTTTATTTATCTTACTTCATTCATTCGGTAATTTGCGAGTGTTTTTCACATATAATATTATATGCCATTATGAATTTAGAAGGGGGGCGCTAAAAAGGATTTGTGCCCCGGGCGTGAATTAAGCTCGCTACGCCACTGGCGAAGAATTAAAGCACATCCAAAAAATCTCAATTTTAACCTTCGGTCAGGCGCAACCCTAATCCTAACGGTTTCGGGGGCAACTCATCTGTGAGATTAAGTCGGGAAATTCATGTTTTAATGAGAAAAATTTAAAATAGGGAAGTCGTTGAAAAATAGTTTTATCATTCAAATACACATAATATATAAAAAAAAATTACAAAAAATTTAATAAGAATTGACGGTCACAATTAAAGAAAGATAAATTCTGCGGATTTCAATATAACAAGGATATTTGTATAAAAACAAAATGTAATTGTGATTATATATGAAACAAAAACAAGTGTCTATTACTCCTGACAACCGCTGCCAGGTAAACCAAAACAATGGAACTTTTATATTGTACGATATCAGTCGGTTCAGCATTCCTTTCTCCAGTGAAGTTTTGTTTCCCTTTATCTTTATATTTATATTCGTATATTTTACTATAATTTCTAGAATACTTCCTGAAAATATGCATTTGAAACACACGGCAATTCTAATCTACCTGCATTTTCTTGAGTTTGAAGCCATTATAACCTGAAAAAAAAAAATACTAGAAGACTCAAGCGGGTTCATTTCAACTCACAAAATATATCAAGAATTGCAATAAATATGAAATATATCTTTACTTGTTCTTTTGGTCGGGTGTTGGGAGCACGAGTGCTCGACTTTTTCATCCAGAAATACTGAAAAAATCAAATTCGATGGTACTTACGTTATCGAGAGCAATCGATCCAGGAGATTATTGCACTCTTTTCGACTAACATCAAGGCTCTGAGGAGGTTGATATTACACATACATGATCGCGATATAAAATCAAGAAGCTGCAAAAAGTCCCACCCCTGAGCTACAAACACCGCCGTGAGAAACTAGAAAAAACCATGCACTTAATCTGACAGATTAGGTGCACCTGTCCAAAGGTTAATGAAGTTAACTCTACATCGACTTCATAACTTATTTTTCATGTTTTGAACGAAACCAGAGACATTAAATGGTGGAAAAATTCAGGATTTCACCGAATCTCATGTGAAACAAGAGAAATGAACAATTTTCAAAATACTGAAATGCTGATAAGTGATTTAATACTTGGTATTTTCACCCCTTGCGTTAATTACAGCTCGGCAACGACGGTTCATACTCAAAATGAGTGATCTTAAAATGTTATGATCTAATCCTTCCCAGATTTCTCCGAGTTGGATTCTCAAGTCATTAAGAGTAGTTAAGAGTAGCTGGATGATTTTCTGAACTTTTCAGCCATCTATTGAAGTTGTCTCAAACCTGCTGAATCGGATTGGGATCTGGACTTCAACCTCTTCAAGGTACTCCTTAACGATGCGCTCACGATGGGGTCTGGCATTATCGTCCATGAAAATGAGATTTTTTACCAATGTATGGGTCAAATGGTACTACATGCTCTTTAAGAATGATATACTTATTACTAGCATTCATAGCTCCATTATCAACGACAACTAGGTATGTGCGAGCAGTCAAATATATTCCACCTCATACATATCTATCCTCACCCGAAACCAGTAGTATTCAGGAAATTGCACTGATCATATCTTTCATGTGGACGTCTGTATACAAGGGAACGTCAATCACAAAGGTAGAGGCAGAATCTAGACTCATCTGTGAAGAGAACTTTTTCCCAATCGGCCTCTTCCCAATGAATATGCTCTCTCACAAAATCCAAATGCGCCCTTCGATGGGCTGGGGTAGGAGCTGGGCCTCTTGCCTCGACACAAGACCTTAAATCAGATTCTCTGAAGCGATTTATCATTGTCTGAGTGCTAATATACACCCCATGAGTTCGCTCAAGCTGATTTTGAGGAAGGCGAACGGTTGCAAAACGTTGTTTCAACGTAGAAACTCCCAAGTAACGTTCTTGAATGCCAGTTGTTACTCGTGGTCTATCCTGTCCTGGTCTTCGGACATTCATACCTGTCTCCCTGAATCGCTGCAACATTCTTGGCACACTTGTACCGGAAACTCCAAACCTTTCTGCAATTCTTGTATATGTCCATCCTTCTTCTCGCAAAACTACCGCTGGGGCACATTCCTCTTGGGTCAAATTGCGTGTATCGCGTTGCATAGCGATCGAGTATAGAAAATCAAATGTAAGAAAAACTATTGATCACTAGAATTGATCGAGAACAACTGATTCTAGAATGGATCCAATACATTCAAAATCTGATCATTATTTTTTATTCCTGATGGGAAAAAACATCTGTATTGAAGAAAACTGTTGACAGTGGATAACATATGCATGCATGATTCTGATAAAAATAATCATCATCGAGAACTTCCTCAGTTGTAGAATAAATTTGAGATTTTCATAATGTGCGTAAATTTTTTCGCAGTGTATATGTTTCATCATTTATATCAAATTTCCGAATGAGAAAATAACAAATGCACATCAAAACTTACTCAGACTATGTAGAAATATTTTTTCTAGAGAGATGAATAATCTGTCATGTAAAATTTTGTGAGACACTCAAATTCATCAAAATGAAAGTGGATGCGGCTGTAGGTCACCACCTTAATTCATAAGCTTTCATTCATATGTTTAAGATCAGTGTAGAGAGAAATACATTCCACTCAATGAAAAATTATGTATTAGCAGCTCGAAAAATCGTATTAGTTTAATCATTGAACAAGCGTATTGTTCTGCTTTCGGTGTCATTTTTTAATTTGAATATGGACATGGTCCATATTGAATTAAGATTGCAGAATAAAATATCCAACTGAGGGATATTGCTATCAGACGACACTAATCTTCTATTTTGAAGCCTTCTTCGGTCTTTTTGGTATCTCCTTCGAAGATACAGTTGCAGTTGAAGCAGTCCTGCTTGTCTTCATCATGAACATTTCGCCAAGGTCGTTCTGCAGAGATTCGGTCTCCTCTGATTTCATGTTATTACCGTATATCGATATACTCTTCAAACCTTCTTCTGTGGATCCGTAGGATATCTGGTATTTGAGTACTTCTTGTAGATCCCTCAGTACATCTGTTGTCAGTTTATTGACTAGAACAAGATGGAATGAATCATTACGGAAAAAAAGTGTTGTCAGTCATTTTGACTATCATTCGAGCATCTTCTTTTTCACCTCAACGTCATAATTATAAATGAAAAAGATGGTATATTTCTTCGAAAAGAAAAAGTATAAGAAAACTTGTACCCACTATTCTTCAGCATGTCTGCAATGTTTCAAAATTTCTATTTCTCCTAACTGATTCCGGAGACGCAAAAAACTAAATGGGAAGATTTTTGATCGGCATCCTTCAAATCTCTGAATAATGAATGAATTCTTAGGAACAATATCGAAGGTCATACAAACATTGTTTCTCACGCTTATCAAAAAACCCTAAAAAAATTTAATTCAACTGATCTCATCGGTCATTGGCATTTCTACGGTATGCATCAAGACATTCCGTACCCGCATTTGGCACCTTGCCCGAATAGCGCTACGCTATTGGTTGACTCGAAACCTTTTCTGTTCTAGCTCGAGTGAAACAAGCGTATCTGTAGCAGCGCGCTTTTAACCTCGTATGTGTTTATCCCCCAAAGTGGTAGTTTTTGCCTATATTAACCATCATTTGAGAATTCACCTTTTTGACAACACACATTCGAACCTACACATAGGTACAACAAAGAAAAAATGTTCGCGATGAAATCCGATGAAAGTTATTTTCTGCTAGAAAAAAAAAAAAGATGTCAAAAGCACAATCAATTGAAAAAAATTGAAGAATTTCAATTAAATTATATTCGAAATAGTGAGGGATATGGAAGATTTCGTTTTCTTCACTATCATATATGTTTCTTTCCAAATGTATGTGAAAATCAAAAGACTCTCCTCACCAGACTTGGTGCGATTTAATATGAATACACCTGAAACTTTCCCCACATTTCAATAGCCAAGTTTATCGCACATGAAATTTTCCATTAATGACCCCCATTAATGCTGGATTTCGCATTTTACTGCCTAATTGTCTTCGGCAACGAAACATAAAAAAATCAGAAATCTCACGATTATTTCAATTCCGGACAGGCAAAATTTTTGTCACATTCAACATCCTGTATCTTTTTTCTTGGTGCTGCGATTTTGTTGAAATTTTCGCATACATAAATTTTCAGGTATAGTATTGGTCTTGTTATATCAACCTGAAATCAACTTTGCAAAAACTATTTTTATCCCTTATACAGGGAGAAGGAAACCTTGTTTTATACGCTCCATTTCTGAACACCCTGTGAAGAATTTTTGACGGAAAATTTGATATCATTAAGTTTTGATTTGAAGTGTGATCCTTTCTTAACAAAGTGTTGTTTGTGTATCTGCTTTTGAAAAAAAATATACAATATCAAAGAAGGTGTTGCATTTTTTTCAATTTTTATAACAATTAAAACCATTACAATACCTTATCGACTAACAAACATATACAGACATCTGAAAATTAATAGCGTGTATTTCCACCTTGCTTTCACATCACTACTACCATATGACGTGGCATACTTTCAATGCATTTCCTAATTGCTTCTGGGGAAATATTTTCCTGTTCTTCAAGAAGGGCTGTTCGTAAATCAGGCAAGGTGTTGGGCTGCCGATTTCGAACACGTCTACCTAACGTATTCCATACATGTTCAATTGGATTTAAATCCGGACATCTGGTTGGCCACATCAATCGTTGAATATACCCTTTTTCTAAGTATTCTGTTACAACCCGTGCAACGTGAGGCTTAGCATTATTCTTCATTAACAGAAATTGTTGGAGAAATACTCCCTCAGAAGCAATTCGTGAATGCATTGAAAGTATGCTACGTCGTATGGTAGAAGCGAGGTGGAAATACAAGCTATCAATTTTCAGATGTTTGTTTAAGTCGATAAGGTGTTTTAATGTTTTAAATTGTTATAAAAATATGAAAAATGCATTCATTTCTTTAAAAATGTGTTTTTTTGTAAGCAGCTACTGACGTAAATCAAACAACATTTTGTTAAGAAAGGGTTATACTTCAAATTAAAACTCATTGATATCAAATTTTCCGCCTCACATTCCCCACAAGGTGTTTATAAATTAAGGGTATAAATCAAGGTTTTGTTTCTCCCTGTATAACAGAAAAACTACATAAATTTTTTAAAGTAAATTCCAGATTATATCACAAAACCCAATACTACACCTGGTGAAAATTTCAACAAAATCGCAGCACTATGAAAAAAGAAACATGGTATTGAATTTGACAAAAATTTTGCCTGTCCGGAATTTGGAAAATTATTTTTCACTCCCTGTATAACTGAGAGTGGTCAGGCTCCAAGAACATTTTATCTCGATAGATAATTTCAAACAATATCATAATCTCAATTTTCAGTTTTCAAATAAGTCTTGTTTTCCAGAAACGCCTAATAGGCCGTCGAACTTGGTACACTCTGTATAAGGAAGTACAATATGCGTTCAATTCTCTCTAGTGAAGGAGTAACTCCTGCGAAACGTGGAGAATGAATCTGCGACGACGGCCGAAATGCTCTAATAAACAAGTCACATTTTAGAACGTATTTGGCCAATCGAACTGAAAAAAGCGATCAAAACAACAACTCACATGAGAAGTTCAGATGCATCAGTACGAAGTTGCCTCTGCAGAAAAATCGAAAACCGTTCAGGGTGGTCTCTTTCACGAAAGGATGGTAGGCTGAGTGGAAGTCTAGGGTTGCTATGAGGTCGGACGACACAGCATAAGGTAGGTTTATGCTCGGAGAAGGGTTTGGTGCAGAACAGATGTCTCTGGGAGTGTTGGCAGACCTATTAGAAACTGAAAAGATAACTTTCATCATTAATATATTCATGGGTTCATACTTAACAATCATATGAATCCATACTAGTCCTTACTAATATTATAAATGTGAATGTCCGTATGTTTGTTTGTTATCTATGGACTCAGGAACCAGAAGACCGATTTTCATGAAACCTTCACTATATTGTGGAGAATTTTTTTTGGGAGGTTTTCATGTAGGGTTCATTCCTATATAACGAAAAAAGAAGAAAAAATATCGAAAACTGCTCTGACAGACCTCATTGTCGTTGATAATGGACCTATGAATGCTGATAAGTATATGAGGAACATTCTTGAAGAGCATGTAGTACCATTTGCCCCATACATTGGTGAAAATTTCATTTTTTAGGACGATAATGGGGGGAGGATCGATTATGGTTTGGGGTAGAAAATCCTTGACTGCTCGCACAGACCTGGTAGTCGTTGATAATGGAGCTATAAATGCTAATAAGTATATAAGGAACATTCTTGAAGAGCATGGTAGTGCCATTTGCCCCATACATTTGTGAAAATTTCATTTTTATGGACGATAATGCCAGACCCCATCGTGCGCGCATCGTTCAGGAGTATCTTGAAGAGGTTGAAGTCTCTCGAATGGAATGGCCAGCAAGAAATCCAGATCTCAATCCGATTGAGCAGGTTTGGGACAACGCCAGTAAAAGGCTGAGAAGTTCAGAAAATCATCTAGCTACTCTCAATGACTTAGGAATCCAACTATAAGAAATCTGAGAAGGATTAAATCAGAACCTTTTAAGATCACTCATTTTCAGTATGAATCGCCGTTGCTGAGCTGTAATTAACGCAAGAGGTTGAAATCCCAAGTATTTAATCATCAAATTGTTCATTTCTTTTCTTTCACATCAGATTCGGAGAAATCCTGAATTTTCTTCTATTAAATGTGTCTGGTTTCGTTCAAAACCTTCCCGAGAGAACATAAAAAGTAAGTTATAAAGTCAATGTAGGGTTAACTTTCATTAAAATTGAGATTTTCAGAATGTGCGTTAATTTTTTTGTTTGAACCGTCGTTGCCGAGCTGTAATTAACTCAAGGGGTGGAAGTACTAATGGTTCATTTCTCTTTTTTCACATAAGATTCGGTGAAATCCTGAATTTTTCTTCCATTCAATGTGTCGTTTAAAACCTTCCCGAGAAGAACGGGAGTTTCGGGATCGTCTCGGATCGGGAACACGACTTCGGGTAGTTCGCGTGGTCGCTAGGACAGTTAGTTGTGTGCCACGTCGAAAGGAAGACAGAAGATCCCCTCTCTGATATTCCGCTGTTCTGGTGCTGCACCGGAAGAGGCAGTAGTTTGTTCTCGAGTGAAATAGTTTAACCTAGGCAATTGTTAAGATTGCCTTTTGGAGGGAGCAAAGTCTCCGGCAACTATTTTTTGAAGAGAGAGCTAAGCCTCCGAAACCTCTTGGAAGGGAGCTGAGTCTTCAAACCTTCAGTACTTACACCATGGAGGAAGTAAAATCCTCAACACTTCTCTTTGGAAGAAATACAAACTTCACCGTTGCGAGAGCAACGCCATTCCTTCTGGAGGAACTGCAACGTCTTCCTGGAACTTTGGAAGAAGTCGAGGGATGGTCACTTCCCTTGCCTGTCGAAAAACGATCGTGAATGATGTTTCTGGCGAAATGTTCCTAATTGTACATATTCTTGTCCTCATGTTTAAATATTTCAATTTGTGGAATTAGATATTGTAAATAGCTTTTGTCATCAGAGAGGAATGAATCTCGACTGTTCAAGTTTTTATTATCATTAGCCTGAGTGAGTATACCTCATATAAATGTACGGTGGTCTCGTGTTCTGACTAGCTGGAGCATCTATCGTTAAATCATTACCTGACGTAGTTTATTTCTTTATCCACTCCTATTGAATAATGTATTCATTATTCAACTGCATTTGAGCAATTAATAGTATCCATGAACAAACAGCGGGAGTTATAATAACTCCCGCCTACAAATCCCTCTAATTAATCAGAATAGAACCATAGAATTATTTGACAACCGAATCTCAAGCTACTTTTGTGCTTCTGTACGAGCCGGTTGACAGAGAGGGAACATCTCATTATTGTTATTGATGGGAGTAATGACAGAACTAGAATTCAATGAGACCTCTGGAGGAAAAAATTGTAATTGAAGCAACGAGTAAAATAATTCGTTTTGGATCGTTTTCATTCTACTTTTTGTCTTCATTGCAGATCAAGTTTGATTTTATGTGTACCTTTTTTAAAGTTTTATACTTTGAATTATTTCGCTGCATAATCGAAACTGATTTGTTTTACTCGTTGCATTGACATTTCAGAGCGCCACCTATCGAGTTCTACTCTTCCCAAATGTCACTTGAATAATTCTGACGTTTTCAAATTTAGTTAACACCTAATTATTGTTGTGAATGTTTATCTGAATAAAACCTCTGATAGTGGGGATGAAATATTATTTAGGTACACTTCCAGAAATAAGACAAGCAGGTAGTGCTACAGTAGGTACAGAATTTATTTCCCGCGAGAAATCCCAAAACAAATAAATATGAAGCTGTAACAAAAATTTTCAAGAATGATGTATGATAGTAAGAATGTATATTATTAAGTAAAGTTGTGGATAAAGTATAGTATTCAACTGGGGATTGGACTAGTGGAGACGCCGTTTGAAGATTCATCCAAGATGAGAAAATGTCGTCATCGAAGCTAAGCTAAGCTTCGATGACGACATTTTCTCATCTTGGATGAATCTTCAAACGGCGTCTCCACTAGTCCAATCCCCATTTTATTCATCATGGCCCATGATTAGGATGCTAACTTTTCCCTTTATAGTATTCAACTTGCAGTAATGGTCATAACTCCCTTGATGAATTACAGCACTCGCCTCCGGCTCGCGCTGCAAACTTCATCTGCGGGAGTTATGACTTGCATTACTGTTCGTTAAATAATATACTATTGACCTCACACTGTAAGCTTGAAAAATTTTTTTCTTTTTGTTCATGTTTATTCGGCGTTTCCCTAGGTTTTGAATATTAATCATTCCTATAGTACTTTGAACTTTTAGGTCAAAACATCAACATATCGACTGTTTACACATGTAGTACAAAACCCAGTACAACCTAATTCAAGGTCTTGCCAACAATAAAAGCCTCCAAACAAATTAAATCTCGATGCTTTCCCAGACGAGGAATATGCATGATTCCATCGGAATCGAGCTGGATTTGCATAGTCACTCTATTTGCGCCTCGCAATTCTATAACGGAGCCCGTGAAAAGGATGAAACGCGAGATCTATTAAATTCAAGGAGTCCAATCCAGACGGCACTCTAAATAGCGATTTCCTGAATGAAACATCGTTACAATAAAACTTCCTCAGCATCGTAAAAACTGGGGAATTAATGAAGGAACTTCTCCATTGCTGCCTGCAGTTTCGATTTTGTCTGCTCTCGAATTATCCCCATTTTTGTCGCTTGAGTATAATTGAAACGAGGATGGTTGTTAGGGAGTAAAAGAAGTCTCTCAGCGCGAGTTTTTTCAGATCATTAAGCTCATCGTGTTTTCCTACAGTTCGAGATTTGAAGAATGGGGAATATGATGTTGGATGTCAATGAAAGATTATTACAGTAGTTTTGTATCTGAAAAAATTCACGGAAAATTTGCTCCGACAAATGAAAATTTCAAAAAAATGGACTGTTGACACAGTCGAAAAAGTGCTGAGCAAAATATCCTGTAAAATATACCATGAGAAGAAATTTTCTTGAAAATAGGACGTCATTCAAGAATATAAGAGCTGTTTGCATAATAGTCTATTATAATAGAATGACAATTCTCGTAATATGTCTTAGTTTTTGCTCCTGAAAAATATTCTGTTTTCTTGTGTTATAACATGTTTGGTTTATCTATCGGAGATGATTGCCTTTCATTGGGGTCCCGTAACGGTCTTCAAACATCTGAAGTGCCGAAAAATCATCACCTGGAAGGTCGTATCTGGTTTGAAAAAACCCTCACGACCAGAGAGCAACAATTTTTGGATTTTGAATTTGAATATCGAAGGAATTTCGAAAGACAAGTGTGATTACGTCTCCAAATTAGCTGATGAACATGGTATCAAAGAGATTCTTCTGCAAGAAACCCACACGGCAACAGAAAAAAAAATCCTCGTGAAAGAGGACAGTTGAAAGGTTATGTATTAATTGATTTTTTACAAGTTTAGCTTGTTATGTTGAAAAATTATCAGTTTCGTAACTTTCAACAGATTCGGAAAGGGGAAATTGATGGAGTTTTTTTCATTTCTTTCAAATTTTGTGACATTTCTGTCATAAATATTTATAAACCTCCGAACATCATTTGGCCAAGAAATCTTAATGTTGATGTTTTTTAAAGTAGCAAATGCATTTCCAAAATGCATTCGATTTATTCTGAATAATCGATTTCTTTTCTGCTTTTGTCTTTTTTCATTTCAGATTAAGAATTACGAGTCGTTTTGGGAAGAATCTGTGTATCCGAGCCCATCGACGGATAACATGAAGATGATCACACTGATGTCTTTCAAGATTTTCCTGATATTTGATATTTTATGTTATTTTGTTTACGGGGAGGCAGGTTTTTTCGGCTGAGGTTTTTTTCCCCTGGCTGTATAGTATCGTATGATACTAGTGTTGATAGTATCGTATGATTCTACAGTATCATACAAAGAATGTTATGATACCCCGTTCTTTTTTTACCTCAGCTTAGGTACTTTTTGTTTCAACATTCAATGTATTATTTTAGCTCTCTTTTTCATAAGAATATATATATATATATATATATATATAATAGTGAAGTTGCTTTTTAATTCATTGATTGGGGCAGTACAAAATCTGCCTGATGAGCTAGTTAAAGAACTATTTTAGAATCCTCAGCAACATCAATACTTGTAGAAATACAATATTATATGATGATGATCCAAAATCTATTGAGGTTGGGAGAATATTTCAGCAATGACATTTCTGTATGCAATGGAATGATCAACATAGCCAGGGGCATTTTCTTTCATTTCCAAGCAGCTTTTCAGCATAGACCATTTTGGTCATAAGTATAAGGCTGCATCTAGCTCATTGTTGATTCAAGTAGACCAACAAAACATCTTCAGTCACCCCAATCACACTATTTTTGTTCTGCAACAATTTGAAGTCGTCGTTTTCTCGCTCGTACCTTGAAGCTGATTTCGCAGGTAATAAACTTGATGCTACACTGCTGGCTGCCTCAATGACTTCTTTTGGTAAATTCATTTTCGGTTCACCAAAACAAATGTATAGAGAAATGAACAGCTCACGACATTTGCGACAAATTATTGAGATTTTTTTGGAATTTATCTAACCTTTTCACAAATGAGAAACAAATAAAATATAAAACAATACAAGCAAGGTTGCGGGATTTTACTGGTGAATGGAGGATAGTTACCTCCTTGTATTGAACAAGGTTCTGTTTCACCTCGTATAACGGATAAACTGCAGGTATTTTCGCAAAGTTAATTTCAGGTTGATATGACAAGACCCTACACTATACCTGGTGAGAATTTCAACAAAATCGGAGAATCGCGAAAAAAGATACAGGGTGGTGAATCCGGCAAAAATTCTAGTAGAAGATCCGAACCTACCTCGACCTTCACCGAGCTGATAATAGAATAGGACCTAATTCATAATAAACTTCAGATGTTAGATAATATATAAAAAATAGGTTGCCTAAAAAAATCCTGGACAGAGTATTTTTAATTATTTTTTCAAAGGTATGTCAAAATGAGATAAATTCACCGGTGTGATAATAGAAAAAAAAATATATCAGCATAAGCGCTGTTTTATTGTGAACACGTTGATGTAGGGTTGCCTGCAAAAAAACTGGACCTAATAGGGGTTGCCGAGGTTTGAAGGTTGCATTGTTGACGCGCCAGGTAATAATGAAGGACCGAACATCGCAGTCGTATCTGAATGTAAGACAGTGCGAATGCTCGGTACGTATACTAAACGAGTTAAACCTTCTAACTTCCATAGTTTATATTGTGAACAATACGGCGATACTCTGGAATTTCAAACAAAATTGAATACATAACAGTCCAATGTATGCAATATCATAACATAATATTCACACTACTTATGGGAAATGTGGAAAATGTGGACCGAAAATACGGGTAATGCAATAACAAGAAAATTGTCAGAAGATCTTGTATTATATTAATAAATTTTATTACAGAACAGCAAACGAACAAAAAATAATATTAATGAAAAACACGCACTGTCTTACATTCAGATACGACTGCGATGTTCGGTCCTTCATTATTACCTGGCGCGTCAACAATGCAACCTTCAAACCTCGGCAACCCCTATTAGGTCCAGTTTTTTTGCAGGCAACCCTATATCAACGTGTTCACAATAAAACAGCGCTTATGCTGATATAATTTTTTTTCCATTATCACACCGGTGAAATTATCTCATTTTGACATACCTTTGAAAAAATAATTAAAAATACTCTGTCCAGGATTTTTTTAGGCAACCTATTTTTTATATATTATCTAACATCTGAAGTTTATTATGAAATAGGTCCTATTCTATTATCAGCTCGGTGAAGGTCGAGGTAGGTTCGGATCTTAGACTATCCTGCCTGTCCGGAATTTGAAGACGGAGTATATTATCCGATGGAAGCCTGTAGAGAAAATCCGAGTTGTTTCCTCGTCTTGCCAGACATAACGAGAGGTGGCCATGACTACGAGTGTGTCGAGATGAATAGCTCATAAAGAGGGCAAAGCTGGCATTACCAGAAGCGAAAATTCAATCCGAGAGCCTTAGGCGCGTTATAACGCAGGCAATTAGGGCGCTGAATAGCCTCGAAAAGTTCAGATTTAATTCGTTGATGAATGGGATCGGGAATTTTCAGCTCATCGGTTCGACGAAACATCTTGCCACGTCGGCCGCAAGGGATCAGACCTTTGATGCCCTGACAGGTGACTTATAAATCTCGGGAAGAAAAAGTTGGGGATCAATTGAGCTGAACGATCCGCCGTCGTGATGTAATAATTTGCGAGAGGGAGGATTCTGAAGAACTCGGGAATTGATCACCCTCGACGGCCCATAGAAATACGGGTACATTTTTTTCTGAGCCCCGATTAAATTTTCTGCTAAAGACACTGAGCAAAAAAATTAACGCACATTCTGAAAATCCCAATTTTGATGAAAGTTAACTCTACATCGACTATATAACATATTTTACAGGTTTTACTGGCTCAAGAGGGTAACTGACTCGTTTGCGGCTCGTCAGTTATATCCTTCATTCGCCAGTAAAAACATGTGTGTGAAGTTGGCCCAGCACTTTTGGATTTTCGAGATTTTTGTTGTTGTGCTGAATTGTGCTAGGTTGGTGCTGCTTTGTGCCGTTTAATTTTTTTTTAATTCCATGTGGTTCTCGAGATATTTCAAAAAACGAAAAAATGAGCCAGCCCAACACTCTTCGTTCTTATTTTCACGAATATTTCGCTAATAAATCCTAAAATCCAAGAAATAAGGAAAAAGTTAGTCGTCGAAAAAAAAAGAAAATGTTGAACTAACTTTTTTCTAATTTCTTGGATTTTAGGATTTATTAGCGAGAAATTCGTGAAAATAAAAACGGCACAATTTTGCCGACAGTTAGCACAATTTTTTGAACATGTTTCGTTGGAATAAAAGCGAAGTGCTGGGCTGACTTTTTTTTTATTTTCCTAATTTTACGGGAAATCTGAAGATTTTTGGTGAAAATATTCACGGCACAAGATAACACGAATGTAGCACAAATATTTCCATTCATTTGTGAAAAGAAAAAACGAAAGGGTTGGGCTAACTTTTTTTTTAAATTTCGATTTTTCAGGAAACTAGAAAGAGTTTCGGAAAAGTTCGAACGGCACGACTCAGTAGATGGATATCACAATTTTTTCCAGTCATTAGATTTCAATTTTACGAAGAGTGCTAGGCTGGATCATTTTTTCGGTTTTTGAAATGTCTCGAGAACCACATGGAATTAAGAAAAAATTTAAACGGCACAAAGCAGCGCAAACCTAGCACAATTCAGCACAAAAAAAAATTTCGAAAATCCAAAATCCACATAGTTAAAATTCTCTTACCTTGCTAGTAATGTTATACAGGGTGGCCATTTGAAAACGAAACAGACGAGATTACAGACGAAATAAATTTTTTCGATAGAAATGATCCGACAGGTCGATTTCTGTTTCGGGGGGGACAACTTAAGATGTAGGTTACGGACGCATAGCGCTTCAACCCGTGCTACTACAACCCTCACCCCCAATTTTTGAATAGGGAAGATGGGGTGAGTGATACATCATTTGAAAGGTATTTTTATCCTGATTTCAGCACAGTAACTGTTTTTTCATTTTATGCATTAGTTCTCGAAATATTCCTGACTAAGCATTTGAAAATGAAGTGGTGTTTTCATGGCACTTGTATTGTTTTTTTGTGAAAAACTTTTCAAATGAGGTATCACTCTCTCCATCTTCCCTATTCAAAAATTGGGAGTGAGGCTTGTAGTAGCAAGAGTTGAAGCGCTATGCGTCCGTAACCTACATCTTAAGTTGTCCCCCTCGAAACAGAAATCGACCTCTTCGAGCATTTCTATCGAAAAAATTTATTTTGTCTGTAATCTCGTCTGTTTCGTTTTCAAATGGCCACCCTGTATTTCGAGAACTAATGCATAAAATGAAAAAACAATAACTGTGCTGAAATCAGTACAAAAATACCTTTCAAATGAGGTATCACTCACCCCATCTCCCCTATTCAAAAATTGGGGGTGAGGGTTGTAGTAGCAAGGGTTGAAGCGCTATGCGTCCGTAACCTACATCTTAAGTTGTCCCCCTCGAAACAGAAATCGACCTCTTCGAGCATTTCTATCGAAAAAATTTATTTTGTCTGTAATCTCGTCTGTTTCGTTTTCAAATGGCCACCCTGTATTTCGAGAACTAATGCATAAAATGAAAAAACAATAACTGTGCTGAAATCAGTACAAAAATACCTTTCAAATGAGGTATCACTCACCCTATCTCCCCTATTCAAAAATTGGGGGTGAGGGTTGTAGTAGCAAGGGTTGAAGCGCTATGCGTCCGTAACCTACATCTTAAGTTGTCCCCCTCGAAACAGAAATCGACCTCTCCGAGCATTTCTATCGAAAAAATTTATTTCGTCTGTAATCTCGTCTGTTTCGTTTTCAAATGGCCACCCTGTATTTCGAGAACTAATGCATAAAATGAAAAAACAATAACTGTGCTGAAATCAGTATAAAAATACCTTTCAAGTGAGGTATCACTCACCCCATCTTCCCTATTCAAAAATTGGGGGTGAGGGTTGTAGTAGCAAGGGTTGAATCGCTATGCGTCCGTAACCTACATCTTAAGTTGTCCCCCTCGAAACAGAAATCGACCTGTCTGAGCATTTCTATCGAAAAAATTTATTTCGTCTGTAATCTCGTCTGTTTCGTTTTCAAATGGCCACCCTGTATTTCGAGAACTAATGCATAAAATGAAAAAACAATAACTGTGCTGAAATCAGTATAAAAATACCTTTCAAGTGAGGTATCACTCACCCCATCTTCCCTATTCAAAAATTGGGGGTGAGGGTTGTAGTAGCAAGGGTTGAATCGCTATGCGTCCGTAACCTACATCTTAAGTTGTCCCCCTCGAAACAGAAATCGACCTGTCTGAGCATTTCTATCGAAAAAATTTATTTCGTCTGTAATCTCGTCTGTTTCGTTTTCAAATGGCCACCCTGTATTTCGAGAACTAATGCATAAAATGAAAAAAACAATAACTGTGCTGAAATCAGTATAAAAATACCTTTCAAGTGAGGTATCACTCACCCCATCTTCCCTATTCAAAAATTGGGGGTGAGGGTTGTAGTAGCAAGGGTTGAATCGCTATGCGTCCGTAACCTACATCTTAAGTTGTCCCCCTCGAAACAGAAATCGACCTGTCTGAGCATTTCTATCGAAAAAATTTATTTCGTCTGTAATCTCGTCTGTTTCGTTTTCAAATGGCCACCCTGTATTTCGAGAACTAATGCATAAAATGAAAAAACAATTACTGTGCTGAAATCAGTATGAAAATACCTTTCAATTGAGGTATCATTCACCCCATCTTCCCTATTCAAAAATTGGGGGTAGTAGCAAGGGTTGAAGCGCTATGCGTCCGTAACCTACATCTTAAGTTGTCCCCCTCGAAACAGAAATCGACCTGTCCGAGCATTTCTATCGAAAAAATTTATTTCGTCTGTAATCTCGTCTGTTTCGTTTTCAAATGGCCAGCCTGTATATTTTATACATCGAGATATGGGATTTACAAGTCGGTTCATTCTGTGACCCAGAAAAAAGTGACTGAACACTTTTGTCGCCACACTTCTAAGCCAAATCCCATTCCGAAAGGGTGGTGAATGATCTGCATGAATTACGTCGCCAATTTGCATTGATTTGTCCTTCCGCCACCCTGCAACGTGTAGTCGTGGCATGAGGGCCGCACGCGTTAATGGGGTACATGGGAGAACGGACCCGAATTCACCCCTTTCTCTCGGTGGGGTTGAGAATCCCCGGCCCCCGTTTCTGAGCCCCTAACTGGCGGGCCGCATGCGATCATCGATTCAGTGACCCAAAAGCCGGGTTCCTTCCGGAAAAATACTGCCGATCTACCCGGTGATCTTGTTCGATGGGCTTTAGACCCGCTGCATCAGGGTCCGTATTCTCGACAAGCAGAGAAAATATACATACTAGAGAATGGTAACTTCCTCACTAATCTGCCGCTGCGTGCTCACGTTTGCCTGCGACAATCGCACTAGTATGCGGTACACTTTGGAACTAAATCGTTTCTGGCGGCAAATTCAAAATGACGGGGACGTATCGACCTTATTTATATTCGATAGAGCGCCGAATGGGAGAAGGAAATGAAAAATTCGAGGAAGACCTGAAGTTTAACGAATATAAAAGAAAATTTTGAAGATCATTTGTATTGCATTTCCAAATGATGTTAGGGAAATGTAACGAAAATATTAATAAAGTTTTTCCCTTCTATTCCTCTCATCAAGCCTTCAATTATCCTCAATTTTTTCATTCTTTTCTCTATTAATGATTCCTTCGAAATAGGGCCTCTGATTAATCTGTTTGTTATATCTTCAAATTTCAACTAATTTCATAATCAAAAAACAGATTTAGTGTTCATTATAAAAATGTAGAAAACATTTTGAGTTGTTAACTCCATCATGTTGTGATAAATTCAAGTAGCTTCCATGACCTCCCCTGTGCCCTAGTAAAATATTCGAATAAAATATTTCACTTTGAATAGATATATGAATTGTTGTCACTTTGAACTGAACATGTCACTAATTTTAAAATCAAGTATTGTTCAAAACAAATTGGATCAATCAATTGGTATCACAATTGAGAACAATAACAAGCGAACTTTCCACTTTTATTGCGAGTGGTTGCAAACCGTTGTCTCAACAAAGAAACTCTCAAGTAACGTTCTTGAATGGCAGTTGTTACC
This sequence comes from Hippodamia convergens, assembly GCA_038502775.1. Taxonomy (NCBI): domain Eukaryota; kingdom Metazoa; phylum Arthropoda; class Insecta; order Coleoptera; family Coccinellidae; genus Hippodamia; species Hippodamia convergens. Next base: position 125,245,961 of record CM076607.1, read on the forward strand.
CGTGGTCTACCCTGTCCTGGTCTTCGGACATTCATACATGTCTCCCTGAATCGCTGCAACATTCTGGATACACTGGTATAGGAAACTCCAAACCTTTCTGCAATTCTTGTGTATGCCCACTCTTCTACCGCTTGGGCACATTCCTCTTGGGTCGAATTGATTTTTTCGCGTAGCATAGCGATCGAGTGTAGAAAATCAAACGAAAGAAAAACTATTGATCATTAGAATTGATCTAGAACAACTGATTTTAAAGGGAGCCAATACATTCAAAATCTGATAATATTACCTATTTTTATTTCTGCCAGAAAAAAAAAAACATTGGTATTGAAGGAAATTGTTAAAAGTGGATAACATATGCATGCATAATTCGAATAAAAATAATTATCATTGAGAACATCTTCAGTTGTAGAATAAATTTAAGATTTCCATAATGTGCGTTAATTTTTTTGCGAAGGGTGATTCACTTATCTTAGTAACCCGAATATTCTCCAAAACATCCGAATATTTTTCATTCTGTTATGGCGTTTTGAAGTCAATGTCGACTTGAGATGCGCATGAAAATCTGTAGAATAAATAAAGACGCCAGGAGTCGCGGCGCTATCATAAATATTTTTTCCAGGAATAATTTCATTCTGGATTTTTTTTCGAAAACAATTTTCATCCATTTCTTACCGTCAACGATCTGCAGCGTGTTTTATGTTGTTTCTATTCCATTCATTTTCCTCTGTATTTATTTAGGATTTTCTTATTTTATGTAGTACTCAGCGTCAAATTCATGAAATATATTCTATATCAACAATGATAAATGTATTCAGAAGAGAGGTGTGTCACTTGTGAGTTATTGGAATAATTCATCTTCTATGACCAAGGTCATTGTTAATATGAAATAGATTCTTGAATTTGACGCAATACGACATGAAATCATGAAATCCTTAATAACTCAAGAATTATTAATTTTAGGAGCATAAACATGTTGAGACATTATCAACATTTTTCGTCGTAAAATTCAAAGCAATCATAAGAAAATCAATCATCTGAAAAACAAAAATAATTGGCCAATCTTTCTCCCAATTTTTGACCCAATAACATTTTTTGGTTTTTCAAAATTCTGAAGATATGAACAATATTTCCACTGTCTTCGACTACAACAATGTGAGAACGGTTTGTTCTAAAGATATCAAGATTCGAAATAACAAAAATAATACCGAATACTCTTATATTTCTTTTCTTCAGTTTTTTCCCGGTATTTTGGAAAGTATCATGACAAGTGCAACGATTTGCATATGAATATATTCACAATATTATAATCCCAATTTTCAGACTTCAAATAGGTCCAGTTCTTCAGAAATGCTTAATAGGCCATTGAACTTGGTAAAACCTTTAATGATCATTTTTTGAACAAAATAAGGTTGAAAATTCAGTCTTAGATTTGTTTAAGGTGAATTGAATTGGGACATTCTATAAAATATTGAGTTTCAAATTTAAGGTCCCCGAATAATTCCATTTCAGATTATAATTCTTCCAAACCATGACATTTCGGATGTTGAATGTCCAATGCGATTCACCACGAAATGTCTCTGAAATTTCTAGGTGCGGAGCCGTCATAATAAATATCGATTCAGGGCTATTCGAGTGAATCTTTTCCACAAATTCTGCTTCAGACTCCTATTCTCCGGCTCTGACCGTACCGTTCCCTAATAATTCATCAACGGTCGAGTAACTTTGAAATTGATTCCCGAGCGTCAGCTGCCGAACTGAAATATCGAAGCTTGGTATTTACAAGGGCTGCATTGAAATGATCCACTTCGATCATCTCGTGTATTCTCCACCGACCATTTCTTATATTATCTACGGGAAGACCTTACATTTTTCATTTGTCAGTAGGAAAATGTGGAAGGAAACCTGTTCTTCGCCAACTTGATAATGTCACCACATCATTAGATCCAGTAGGGTTCCTTGGAGTCTTTCTACTAAAATAGTTCAATCACATTGAATTGCTGGGTACTAGATTGAGTAGAGTAAAGCCCACTTGCATCGTTTTCTGGTTAAGGCACCCTTATCTAATGCCTACTTGTACCCTCAAATATATGTCTGACTTACGTCCAACTCAAATTTCAAGTTAGGTTTGAGACGTTTTGATTGAGTGAATTTAATAATTATTATTCCGTTTTAATATAAGATATTGCAACCTCATTTGTCTTTGCATCCCTTGGAGATACTACCAATTTGAAAGTGAATTGGATTCTTTTTGCCATGATAACAAAATATTGTCATTTTGTAAGACAATTTTCAACAGATGAAATTGAAACCAAATGTGTTTCTCTGTGAACAAAGTTTTCAATTTTATTCAACATTTCTACAATATCTAGAATCTCACCTGTAAACAAAGAAATGACAATATAAGTTTCTTATACTTTTCCAAATTGAAGTAAATATCCAACACTTCTTCCAATATCTAAACATAAATTCTTCTCAAACAATACTCATGACAATCAGTGTCAGAACATTGAAATTGACAATGGTTGTCAAACCGAAATTTCTTTTTGATTAGAGATTACAGAAGTCTTCATCTCCTTACATATATTGAAAAGAATAAAAAGATCGTGGCGACATCTATTGGCGTTATTCGCAATAAGGAAAATTATTTCCTACTTTTTTTTTCAGCAAGTTTTTCATAGTTTCAATGTATTTTATGTTAACCCCACTGTAGAAGAATCCAACAAAAAAACTTTCATAAAGAACAGTTCATACAATCTTGAGTTATAAATGGTGTAACAAACAATATGGCCGACTGAGTTTTATATATTAAGATTTGAGTTATTTGTTAGTGCATTCATTTTGTTATTGGCTTCAGCTGTTGAATGGTATATTAATTAAATGAAATAAATAAATGAATTCCCGGAATTCGTAAATATACATTCTAAGGCATCCAGACGACCAATCAAAAATTATTTCACCTAGGAGTGAAGGAATAAATAATTGGTTATACTTCAGCTATTGTAGCTCGGGAGTCATTTTAAAATCATCTACCGGAAACTCTGGATTGCCAGAGGCAAAAGATATTCGTAGGAGATATAAGAACTTTATTAAATCCAGCAAGGTCCATTTCTAAGTAATAAAATTGCATGAGACGTTCCTCAATCTGAAAATCGGCAATTTGTCTGCAGGAAAAGGCGACATTATTCGAAATCGAAAAATGTGCCGAGAAATGCATTCGATTAAGGCGACTTGAGGTAATAAAAATTTCATGAAATGAGATTTCCTCCGATATTTTATACGGATTCCCAATTGTCCTCCACGTGGACGTTAACGCAAAAGTTTTCAGAAGAAAAATTGGATTTATTTCGGGTATATGAGATATTTCTTTAGGTCTTCTTCCTATGAGACTCGTGTTAGAGTGAATGATTTTCCTGGTTTTGTTGGAAAATTTACATTTCTCTATATTCAACTAGATGTGATGATAATAGTGATGATCATCTTTATTCACACTTAAAAAAAACAAATAGAATCAATATTTAGTACTCCAGTTGATACAAACTTGAATGTGAGAAGTGAGAAGGGACAGACAACAATTTAGAAAAAATCAACTTTTCTCTAGGAAAAATTTAATTTAAAAATGAATAATGATCCACAAGAATCCGCAACAAAATATGGGGCCACTATTGACGCTGTATTTTCCAGATATTCAGAAGAAATTAAGTCTCAAACTTTTCTTAATTCAGTTACCATAAACCTATAGTTTCAATGATAAACATTCCTGAATAACCTACATGTATTGTAAAATAAATAGAAAAAATATTCTAAAACAACAATATCATCTTCTTATCTTAAAAAAGATGCTATGCAATAGCTTTACCGCGGTAGTCCTCGAGTACCACATGTGTTTTTTTAATGGATCAGTAAGCAGCTAGTCCAACTCTACCTCTGGTGAGAGTATGTACAGTTATTTCTCGGACACCCTGTAGATAATACGACAAATTTTATGGTGATATGCGTATGTCGATCATATATTCCGAGTGAGGAAAATATACTCCCCGTCAATAAATTCCGGATAGGCAAAATTTTTGTAAAATTCAACACCCTGTATCTTTTTTCGTGGTCCTCCGATTTTGTTGAAATTTTCACCAGATATAGTATTGAGTCTTGTTATATTAACCTGAATTTTCTTTGTGAAAATAAATGTAGTTCATCTGTTATACAGGGTGAAACAAAACCTTGTTTTATACCCTTCATTTCTGAACACACTGTGGTAAATTTGGGGCGGAAAATTTGATATCATTCAGTTTTAATTTGAAGTGTGACCCTTTCTTAACAAGATGTTTTTTGATTTTCGTCAGTATCTCCTTAAAAAAATACATTTTCAAAGAAAGTGTTGCATTTTTTCAATTTTTATAACAATTTGAGACATCACAATATCTTATCGACTAGTAAACATAAACAAACATCTGAAAATTAATAGCGTGTATTTCCACCACTTTCTCATCACTTCTACCATACGACGTGGCATACTTTCAATGCATTTACGAATTGCTTCTGGGGAAGCAACAATTTCTGTTAACGCAGAACAATGCTAGGCCTCACGTTGCACGGGTTGTAACAAAATACTTTGAAGAAGCGAATTTTCAACGATTCGTGTGGCCAGCCAAAAGGCCGGATTTAAATCCAATTGAATATGTATGGGATATGCTAGGTAGACATGTTCGAAATCGATTTACGAACAGCCCTTCTTGAAGAACGGGAAAATATTCCCCCAGCAGCAATTCGGAAATGCATTGAAAATATGCCACGTCGTATGGTAGAAGTGATGAGAAAGCGAATTGGAAATACACGCTATTAATTTTCAGATGTTTACTAGTTGATAAGATTTTGTGATGTTTTAAATTGTTATAAAAATTGAAAAAATGCAACACTTCCTTTGAAAACGTGTATCTTTTTTTTAAAGCAGATACTGACGTAAATCGAGAAACATTTTGTTCAGAAAGGGTGACACTCCAAATTAAAACTGAATGATATAAAATTTTTCGCCTCGAATTCATAACAGGGTGTTTGAAAATTAAGGGTATAAAACAAGGTTTTGTTTCACGGATGAATTACAGATATTTTTGCAAAGTAAATTTCAGGTTAATATAACAAGACCCAATAATATACCTGGTGAAAATTTCAACAAAACCGGAAAACCACGAAAAAAGGTACAGGGTGTTGAATTTTACAAAAATTTTGCCTCTCCAGAATTTATTGACGGGGAGTGTATATCCAATTCACTCAAAATCTCAAGCTGATTGAAACACTGTTTCCGTCTCTCGAATATCGGCAGACATGTTTGCTTGCCATCTCGGAGTTAGGGTAGATTTAAATGCGGCAAGAAGTCAAGGTCGTGTAGGGGATAACGAGATTTTCTTGTCAACGGCGCTTGAAGTACAAGCACGGGTGCCGTTTAGGAGTTGTAGATTCAAGGAAATGAATGTTGTAGGGCACTATGGTTGAATATTCAATTTATTTCTTCGAGTTTGGTCAGCCGCTCTGAGATATTCCAGGAATCTAATTTGCTAGGAGGAAGTGAACATTAATAGAGAAATATTCGGAGGAATTGATCGATACCTGGACTATTCAGTACTATTGTATATACAGGGTGTACCAAGTTCGACGGCCTATTAGGCGTTTCTGGAGAATTAGACCTATTTGAAATCTGGAAATTAGGATTATGATATTGTTTGATATTATCTACCGAGCTAAAATATTCTTGAAGCCTGACCACTTTCAATTATACAGCAAGTGGAAAAAAATTTTTTTTTTGCTTTCGAAATTGATGGAGTATGCAATTCTGAATATATTCGTTATCGAATCGATGCATTCGTCAAAATGTTTCCCAAAATAGCGAGAAAAAACTGGAGAAAAAAGGGAGATGAGAGTATTCTGTATTATGTTTGTTATTTCTAATTTAGATATCTTAAGCACAAAACGTTCTCGCATTTTTGAAGTCGAAAACTGTGAAAATTTGTTACATTTTCAGAATTTTGAAAAACTCATCACAGGGGTGTCAAAAATTGGATCAAGATTGGCCAATAACTTTCGTTTTTCACATTAGGACCCTATTTTTAATGATTGCGTTCGATTCTGCGAAGAAAAATGATGATAATATTTCAACATGTTAATGCTCCTGAAATGAATAATTCTTGAGTTATTCAGGATTTCCTGATTTCATGTCGTACGTACCGTCAAATTCAAAGAATATGTTTCACATCAACAATGACCTTGGTCATAGAGGATAAATTGTTCAAATAACTCACTAGTGACTAGCTCTTTTCTGAATTCATTTCTCATTGTTGATATATGGAACAGATTTCATGAATTTGACGCTTAGTACGACATAAAATCAGAAAATCGTAAATAACTCAGGAACTACATATTAATTTCAAGAGCATTATCATGTTAAAACATTATCATCGTTTTTCTTCACAGAATCCAACGGAATCATGAAAAAATAGGGTTCTAATTTGAAAAACGAAAATTATGAGCCGATCTTGATCCCAATTTTTTAACCAAAATTTGGATCACCCTGGGAACGGTTATGAAAAATTCAAAAATGTACAACATTTGCACAGTTTCCGCCTTCAAAAATGTGAAAACGGTTTGTGCTTACGATATCTAGGTTAGGAATAACAAACATAATACCGAATACTCTTATCTCCCTTTTTTTTCATTTTTTTCTAAATGTTGGAAAGTATTCTGGCGAATGCAACGATTTGACTGCGAATCTATTCAGCATTGCATACTCTCTCAAATTCGAATACAAAAAAAAAAAGAAAAAAAATTTTTTTTGATAATTTACCTGTATAACTGAAAGTGGTCAGGCTGCAAGAATATTTTAGATCGTTAGATAATATCGAACAATAACATAATCCCAATTTTCAGAATTCAAATAGGTGCGGTAGGTACTCCAGAAACGCCTAGTAGGCCGTCGAACTTGGTACACCCTGTGTACACAGGGAGTTTCAAAATATGACGCTGATTTTTGGTAATATAATTCATCATACTTTGGACAAAATGGTCTATGCTGAAAAGCTGCTTGGAAATGAAAGAAAATGCCCCTGTTCGCAGGTTTGTTTTCCTTAAAAAATTTATTGACAAATATGACGTTTAGTTGTCATTTGCAGATTTCAAAAGGTAATAGCGTTTCTGAAACGAAAATGAGTGTTATACGCCAAGGAAGGGAAGGGTATTAAGTAAAGAAGAGGCTGAACAATTTTTACATGCTTCTAATGACCAGTTGTTGATGGCGAAAATTGTAACAAAATATTTGGGATTTTTGGATGTTGTCGATGTTCTCTCCTTAAACATGAATAATGTAGAATATATGGAAAAATACGTTAATGTAACATTTCGGTAAAGAAACAATTAACAACAAGAAGATTCACCATAACCGATGATGGCTGCATCTCCAAGCCCTCCATGTTATACAGAAAATATGTAAATCTTCGGCATCCTGGAACAGAAAGCCTAAGATTTTTTTTGACATTCCGAAATGGAAAGAGCATTTCCCTTAATGCTGGCCAGCACACAAAGCAAATAGCGAAATATTCAGGTTTAAAAGACCCAGAGTAATACACCGGCCACTCTTTTCGCAGAACTGGAGCCACTATGGTTGCGGATTCGGGTGGAGATATTTTAGCACCGAAGCGTGCAGGAGGGTGGAAGAGCACCAAATTGCGATGAGTTATGTCGATGATTCGGTCAACAAAAAAAACGAAATATCTAGCAAATTATTTGGTAGTAAGGAGAGTAGAAATGTTCTGCAGTCCTCGAGTTCAGCAGTTTCTGAGTCAACAGATGGTTCATCATCATCAGTATCAACTCTTTCACCATCAAATATCTGTGTTACTGGAAATAACAATTGTACCATGATTTTCAACATATATGACGATAAAACAAAATTTTCTAATGTAAATAATACTACTTACTTGTGAAAATTCTGCAAGTTAACTGTCAGTTTTACAAGTTAGTGACTTGATAAAATAAACTTTCTTGATTAATATTGTGTTTTTGAAAACTGACGTTCACAAATGAGAAACAAATAAATTTCATTTCTCAATTTCAGTATCGTAATGAGTTCATTACAGTACTAAAAGTAGTGCTGTAATGAAACTCATTACAGCATTGTTTTCAGTTATATTTTTCGTTTTATGGTTGTCAGTACTGACCTCCGATCGAATCAAGTTTCGAATCAAATCAATTCAAATTCCGTGATCTGTCAAATTTCGTATGTCACACCAACTGCCAAGATACAAAACAAAAGTCACTAATCTGAATTTTCATTTGAATTTCGAGAGTATTTCACAAAAATTGACTGAAATGGAGAAAATACCGTCTAATACTCGTTGCAGAAGGCAATTCCAACACTCATGCTATCGAAAACTCGCATTCGTGTTGGAATAGGAGCTCATTCTGCAACTTGTTTTAGAATATACTATTACAGTTATTTAGGAAAGGATTCAACAGATACTCACTTTCACTGAGTGAAACTGCAGACTTGCTCGATTTTCTACTCTTTGTCTTACTACTTTTACTTCTGTTCCTCAGTCTGGTGCCAGACATCGATGACGAACTTGATATCATGAGATTTTCATCATGGTGAGCATCTGTAGGCAAATTCTCAATAATCTGCAGATTGAGACGATATCGAATAATCAAGTGAAATCCATATGAAATGAAGATATCCAGAGTATAGTGCACCTACGTATTTTCATTGACGAAGAAAATATTTCTGCACTGCGCAAAAAAAGCACATTATGGAAATCTCAAATTTATTCTACAACTGAAGGTGTTCTTAATGATAATTATTTTTATCAGAATTATGCATGCATATGTTATCCACTTTCGACGTTTTTCTTCAATACAGATGTTTTTTACCAGCAGGAAAGAAAAAAGATGATATTATCAGATTTTGAATGTATTGGTTCCATTCTATAATCAGTTGTTCTCCATCAATTCTAGTGATCAATAGTTTTTCTTTCGTTTGATTTTCTACACTCGATCGCTATGTAACGCGAAACACGCAATTTGACCCAAGAGGACTATGCTCAAGCGGTAGTTTTGCGAGAAGAAGGGTGGACATACACAAGAATTGCAGAAAGGTTTGGAGTTTCCCATACGAGAGTGTCCAGAATGTTGCAGCGATTCAGGGAGACAGGTATGAATGTCCGAAGACCAGGACAGGGTAGACCACGGGTTACAACTGCCATTCAAGAACGTTACTTGGGAGTTTCTTCGTTGAGACAACGGTTTGCAACCGCTCGCCTCCTTCAAAATCAGCTTGAACAAACTGACGGGGTGCGAATTAGTACTCAGACAATAAGAAATCGCCTCAGAGAATATGATTTAAGGCCTCGTGTCCCGGCAAGAGGCCTAGCTCTCATCCCAGCCCATCGAAGGGCGCGTTTGGATTTTACGAGAGAGCATATCCATTGGGAAGAAGCCGATTGAGAAACAGTTCTCTTCACAGATGAGTCCATATTCTGCCTCTACCCATGTGATCGACGTTCCCTTGTATACAGACGTCCACATGAAGGATATGCTTAGTACAATTTCCTTAATACTACTGGTTCCATACTGGAGTATGGAGTGGAATATCTTTGACTGCTCGCACAGACCTAGTGGTCGCTGATAATGGAGCTATGAATGCTGATAAGTATATGAGGAACATTCTTGAAGAGCATGTAGTGCCATTTGCCCCATACATTACTGAAAATTTCATTTTATGGACGATAATGCCAGACCCCATCGTGCGCGCATCGCTCAGTCGTACCTTGAAGAGCTTGAAGTATCTCGAATGGAATGGCCAGCAAAAACTCCAGATCTCAATCCGATTGAGCAGGTTTGGGACAACCTAATTGAAGGCTGAGAAGTTCAGAAAATCATCCAGCTTCTCTTAATGACTCAGGAATAAAATTCGGAGAAATCTGGAAAAGATTAGATCAGAACATTTCAAGATCACTCATTTTGAGTATAAACCGTCGTTGCCGAGCTGTAATTAACGCAAGGGGTGGAAATACCAAGTATTAAAGCACTTATGAGTATTTCAGTATTTTGAAAATTGTTCATTTCTCTTCTTTCACATAAGATTCGGTGAATTCCTGAATTTTTCTTCCATTTGATGTGTCTTGTTTCATTCGAAACCTTCCCGAGAGAGCATAAAAATAAGTCAATTTAGAGTTAACTTTCATTAAAATTGAGATTTTCAGAATGTGCGTTAATTTTTTTGCGCAGTGTATTTAGAGATGTTTGTGAATTATGTTCTGAAAGTAACGAGAAGAAATTCTCTCTAAAAGAAACATTTTTTTCCAATATTTTCAGAATAAAATTTAACTGTTTCTTTTATGCAAAATTTTTCTTTTTACTTAGATAAAGATCAAGGAATTCAATTGATATCTAACCCGATATTTAATATAAGATCCGTAGTTTTCTCAGTACCCACCTCCTGATATTTCTTAATATAATACTGATAGTAAATTTTTCTTCTTATACTAATTTCATCCTGATTCAGGCAAAACATTTGTAGTGACTTCAGAATTTCTCTAGCTCCCTCGTCGGTTATACCATTAGCAGCAATGTTCAAGGAAATTAGAATTCTGTTAACTCTCAACACATCAGCCAATATTTTGGCTCCTGCATCTCCGATGTTATTGTTGGATAAATTCAAGTGAAGCAACTGCAATCTGTAAGCATTCCTCAATGGTTCCACAAACTCCTCCAGATGAACGTGGTTGATCGAACAGAATTTAAGGCTTAGATATTTCAGCTTAGTATCTAACATTAGACATTTGAAATTTTTATTATAGATGTTTCCATTCAGACTCAAATCAGTTATGTTAGGATTGGTCCTCAAAAAATCAGCCAGTAGTAGAATATCGGTCTCTTGAAGACAGGTATCCTCAAATCTAAAATAAATTCCAATAAAATTTGAGAACTTCAGCTCCCGAATGTTGACAATTAATATAATGGTTTGCTTTTCCGCCCTTATATTTCTTGTTTAGTTGAACAAATTCCTCTGGCTTGAATATAATTATTGGAATATCAGTTAGAAGTATACAGGATTGTGAATTAGTCAGCAATGATATAATTTCCGAATATTCAAATCAACCTGAGATATATCAATATATAAAACTAAATCTGCCATATTGGTGTTTTCATTTATAACTCAAGATTGGATAAACTGTTTGTTATGAAAGATTTTTTGTTGGATTCTTCTACGGCGGGGTTGACATAAAATATATCAAAACACTGAAAAATTTGATAAAATGGAAAAAAAAAATAGGAAATATTTTTTTCCCTGCGAATAACGCTACGGTTTATAGCTTTTTCATGGAATTATTATATTTGATATTAGTTCGGTGAACTACATTTTCTAATGATATTAACGCATCTGAGTCCACTACGGAAATTTTATGACGAAATTTTTCTAACAATTTCTCATTCTACTCGCCTTTAGTAAACAATTAATGTGTATTTTGAGTTGCCTAAACGCCTAACTCTTGGAATTCTCAGGTCCTTACGGAGAAATCGGAGTCGATTCACAACGTACAATCTGCTCTATTATTCTTTCACCCGGAAAAAAAAGAGAGTGCTACAATGGATTTGTAAAATATAAAAAAAAGTTACCTCTCAAATAAAGAGAATTCTTTTAATGCATGAATAACAATGTACAGGGTGGGTAAAGCAGAGAAACCTCTTGGGAAAACACAAAGTACGAAAAATGAAATCGCCCAAATTTCAATTTTGGCCTATAACTCGCATTAAAAGATTCTTTAAAAATCTTCAGTTTCCTCTATCTCTCACGGTTAAAAAGTTGTAGTTCAGGAATCACCCATTTTGCCCACCCTTCACGTACCTATTTCAATGCAATTAAATTTTTTTTTCATTATGTACTTTTGTATTTTTTTGAAGTTCACCTAATATATTTCCTTCTGAAAAAAAAAAATATGGTTAATACAACTTTATTCATCTCTAATTCGAGACAAAGCCCGACGGGTCAGTTAATAGCTAATTGTCAATTTAGCTTGTTGTGTTATAAGTTTTCTTATGTTTAACAATTAAAAAAGGCGAAATTGATTGAGTTTTTTCATTTTTTTCAAAAATTGTGACATCCATGTCATAACTAATGTATGATGACAGAATTTTTGCAATGGGTGGTTAATTCAAAAACCATTCAATTGATTATAAATAGCCAGTTTTTTCTGCTCTTGTTTTTTTTTTTATTTCAGATCTAGAATTTCGGGTAGATTGGTGAAGAGTCTGTTTTTCTCTGTTGCCCATAGAAGAACTACATGAAGATGTTCTTCTGATCACGTAGATGTCCTCCAAGATCCTCTGATATGATATTTCTAGTAATTTTTTTCCAACACGGGTGAGATCAGGGTCTTTTTTCTCTGGAGTTTTTTCCCTTTCCTCATTTTATTATACTACAGACTTGTATGGTTTTCCTGTGTTGCACTAACCCCAGCTAGGTCCTTTTTTTCAATATGTATTGTATTATTTTAGCTCTCTCAAAAAAAAAAGAAATATATATAAATATTGCAATATAAGTTTCTTTTTCATTTTTCGATTGGAGCAGTATGAAGTCTGCCGCGGGTCAGCAAGTTATACAGGGTGTTTCCTTAACATGCGGCAAAAATTCAGGGGGCTGTTCCTTGGACTATTCTAAGAATATTTTGTCCTTTGATGATTTTTGAAAAACCTCTTTGTTTCGAAGATACAGGGCAAACAAAATTTCAGATAATAACATTTTATTATGAAAAATTACATGAAAATTTAACTTAACCTACAAAAACTGTTGAAAATGACCACCTCCAGCCAGCATACAAGCATCCAATCTTCTCCTCATTGACTGCCGAACCCTTTCAAAAACACCAGGATCATTTCTTATTAAGTTACACCCAGCAATGATCCGATTTCGCAAGTCTTCCACATTTTCTACTGGAGTGGTATAAACTAATGATTTTAGATGGCCCCATAGGAAATAATCTAAGGGGTTTAAGTCCGGGGAACGAGCAGGCCATAAATGAGGTCCACCTCTTCCAATCCAGCGATCTCTTTCATGTAATTTTTCATAATAAAATGTTATTATCTAAAATTTTGTTTGCCCTGTATCTTCGAAACAAAGAGGTTTTTCAAAAATCATCAAAGGACAAAATATTCTTAGAATAGTCCAAGGAACAGCCCCCTGAATTTTTGCCGCATGTTAAGGAAACACCCTGTATATAGACGAATGTACATTGATGTCATAGTAAAACATAATAACATATTTCTATCAGAATAATCAGAAGTGTGTTTAAATCAGATTATATACGTTTGTGCGATAAGTCAAACTATTTTGATTTGAATCATTTCGTGTTAAGTCAACTAGAATAATGAAGAGGTGCTCGAAACGAAACTTTGTTTTCTCAATCATTTAAAAAAATTTGAAACGAGTCTTTTTACTGTGATGTCTGATATTTTTCTTCCCGGCAGTTTGTTTTTTTTACATGTTGAGCTCTTGTACATTTCATGGAAATAACTAGAAAAGGAATCTTTATATACATTCTGAGAAATAGGGCAACATAGTGTTGACTTTGAATATGAAAATATGCATCATTCTCGTTCGATACAGTGTGTAATGAGTCAAATTTCCAACGCCAGAGGAGTCATTTTAATGGAGTATTCTTAAGTAAACATAAAATAAAAAAGAAATGCTTATCAACATACTTGAGACTGTTGAGTGTTAGATACTTTTCACCAAATGATAAGAATATTGGGAAAGTTTCTCCTTTCAAGGGAAAATGTTTCCAGAGTATTGATTTAATTACTTGCTTCTGAGCGGATTCCAGTACTACTATGATAACAGGGCAGTGTATCCTCTCGTCATCTTTGGGTAACTAAATACAACATTTTCATACACAGGTTGTTGAAAAAAGTAAATCAAGACGAGAACGTCATTAAACTTAGAAATTAACTTCTTGGATATACAGGGTGTCGGGGAAAATGTGTGAAATTCCTCGGACTCAGATAAAGCATCGAAAAATAAGATGACAAGTTTCCATCATTTTTTTTCCTAGCGAGAGCCTCTTCAATGATACCACTCGAAATCCATTACACTGGAATACATTTTGAACTATTTGAAATTTTATGTGATGCATTGTAATGAAGACCTTTTGAAATATTGCCTTTAAATTTAAATTAGTTTGTTGAGATGACCAGTGGCGGACTATACTGCGCAATCTAATGCTTACATTTCAACACTTTGTATTATATGGAGTATGGAGTTGAACAAAAACAAATAATCTGTTATTGTTTCAGATTTTATAGATATCTAATTATTAGAATGTTATAGAAAAGTTGTGAAAAGAAACGAATGAGTTTTCATTGTTGAGTTTGAAATTCGTTTCAGTATAATGAGTTTCAGTGGCGTCCTTAAGAAAAAAAAAATGATGGGATCTTGTCATCTTATTATTTTTTACGTTTATCTCTATCCGATAGATTCCCAACAATTTCCCGATGTATGGGCTCAAAAAAATTCGCTGAAGAGCTTTATAAAAATGATTCATGAATAGAGCCTTTTCTTAAATTTTTTGACGTGAAGTATAAGTTATAAACATTGATGAATGTATTTCTCTCACCCTTGTCTTGCTAGGAATAGCGTCTTGGTATACCACCTTCATTTTTGGATCGTATTCCTTAATAACTTCATTTAAACTCATTTTGAAACCCTGTAGATCATTGCTGAGCTGATTGGATTTCGCAAGTTTTAACATGCTAACTTTATCTTTCGAAGGTTTATTCTTATTCGTTGAGGAGGACGACATGTTTAATTGTATATGTGACAAAAGGAGGTTGGATGAAAGAAGAAGTAGCAGATGTCTTCAAAGTTGTCATACAGTATGACTTTTTTCAAGCAAGACTAACATGAAAAGCAAACCCAAGAAAAAAGTGCATGTCAAAGTCAATCTTAGAACGCGATTCTATGATCTGACATCTCAATATTTCTAACCTATACTAATATCAAACAACGACAACAATGATTAACATGAACTTAAATAGCAATTGTGTGTAAAAAATGCCAGAAAGTAGTGTGATAACTTAAGGTACAAACTACAGTTTTCAGCATGCGTTGCCACTATGAAGTTCTGAACGTTTCAAGGGAGGCTGATGATTCAGAAATAAAATCATCATATAGGAAATTAGCTCTCAGGTGGCATCCTGACAAAAATCTAGACGATTCGGAAAATGCTAAAGAACAATTTCAACTGGTACAACAGGCATACGAAGTATTGAGTGATAAGCAGGAGAGAGCATGGTATGACAGACATCGTGAACAAATCCTACATGGTGCAAATTCGGAGTTCGCAGATAAAAACCTTGATGTATTCCAATATTTTACTACTTCTTGTTTCAAAGGCTATGGTGATGATGAAAATGGATTTTACACAGTTTATAGAAAGGTATTCGACCAAATTGCAAAGGAAGATATGGATTATTATGAAGATAAAGAAGAATTTGTCAATATTCCAACATTTGGTACATCCGAAAGTGACTACGATACAATTGTGAATCACTTTTATGCACATTGGATGTCTTATTCTACTAAAAAGAGTTATGTTTGGTTAGATCCGTACAGCATAGCTGATGTGAGGGACAGGAGGTATGTGAAGCTTGTGGAAAAAGAAAACAAAAAAATTAGAATGAAGGCTAAAAAAGAACGAAATGAAGAAATAAGAAATTTAGTTTCCTTCGTACGAAAAAGGGATAAGCGAGTACAAGCATGGAATAAGCTCAATGAGGCTAAAATAAAAAGTAACCGTAACAAGCAGGACCAATTACGACGACAGAAATTAGAAGAAAATAGAAAATTGAATGAATCACAAGTTCAAGCCGAATGGACAAAGTTTGAAAATATGACATCAGAGTTGCAAGAAATTGAAAGGAACTTGAATAAGGAATTTGGAAATTCTGATATTAGCGATGAAGAGTACAATGAGCTTTATTGCCCTGCATGCAATAAGTTATTCAAAACAGAAAAATCGTTTCAGAATCATGAAATCAGTAAAAAACACAAAGAAAACGTTGTAATTCTTAGGGCACAATTGTTAGATGAAGAAAATGATGAAAATTGTTCAGGAATAAATGAAAAAACTTCTGAGGAGAATGCTGATGAAATGGATAGTGAACTTTCTAGTGGTAAGCGACATACAAATCAAGATGAGGAATCTGATGCGTATGAGGAAGATGGAGATGCAGATATTCCTAGGCGAAAAAAGACGCAAAAAACTAAATTTTCTGCATCCCAACATTATATGTCCCCTGACACAGATTCTGAGGAGTTACCCGCTAATAATCCACATAAAAAACCTAATAAGGCAAGAAAAAATAAAAATGTTCTGAAGATTGAAAGTACTGATGATGAGCTGAAGATGTCTACTTTGCCTGCAAGTTCGAGCTCAGACGATTTCAGTTCATCAAAAAGGGGTAAGAAAAAAAATAAAAAAAACAAGCCGAAGAAATTGCAGCCAGCCGAAAATACAAAAGTAGAATCTTGTCAAGAAGGAAATACATTGGTTGCAGAAGATATTTCGAAAAGTCTCCCATTGGAAGAGGATCCCCCTAAGTTTATATGTTCATCTTGTTCGAAAAACTACCCTTCCAAAAATAAACTATTTCAGCATCTAAAAGCTGAAGGTCATGGGGTCCCTCTAACATCAAATACAACTGGAGCAATAAGCAAAGGAAAAGCTAAAAATAAAGGCAGTAGAAAGTAATGTGTTATCTTATTAAATAAAAATCTTCAGTGAAAGATAGTTGAATATTCAACTCAGAATTTTATTTCGATTGAATCTAAAAACAAATCCTTAGGACTATTTCATGATTGGCTGTGCTAAGTGGAATGTATTTCTCTATTTCAGTATCGTAATGAGTTCATTACAGCATTGTTTTCAGTTAAATTTTTCGTTTTATCGTTGTGAGTACTAACCTCAGATTCTATAAATTTTCAAGTCAATTCAAATTCCGTGATCTGTAATATTTCGTTAGTCACACCAACTGCCAAAATAAAATATAAAAGTCACTAACCTGAATTTTTATTCGAATTTCGACAGTTTTTCAAAAAACTTGACTGAAATAGAGGAAATGTCGTGTAATACTCATTGCAGAAGGCAATTTCAACACTTATGCTATCGAAAACTCTCTCGTTTTTTAACTTCGCGTTCGTTCTACAACTTTTTACTACATATTATGATACAAGTGCAGAAGGCATTGATATTCTTACACAAGTTGAAAATTCCGAAGCGAGCCATTAAGTGGCGAGTTTTTGAATGAACGAGTAAAAGAACGAGCCTTCTGTACGAGTATCATACATTATTTTCTCTAGTTCGATGTATTGTTATTCATTATTGTTTAGTAATTTTTGGTTTGAAAAGTATTGATTGGCGGAACTGTTTTCTATCTCATGATATTTGACAGCTGTTAAATAAATCTGTGACAGGAGGCCATATACCTATTAAACCCTATACTGCTAACGTGAAAATAAAATTGATGCAATCTAGTTGCCATGTCTGTTGACCCATACAACAATCTGCGCATGCGCAAACTCAGAATTTGACAAATAGAGAAAAAGTGAGGTTACGTTTTTTTACATCTGACATCACACTTTGACAAGTGAATATAACTATGGACCGAATTAGTCGTGACGTCACAAGATGGCGACTGGATCAAAACAAACTTTTGTTTACTTCCATTCCTGTGTAATACGCCATAAGTGACGAAAGGCTTTCAGTAAATTCTAAATTAAATATAGTTATCGGTGTATTTAAGGGACGAGATTGCTATATTTGGAATCTACAAGAGTTGTAGAAGAGATAGAAGTCAAAAAATTGTTGGTTTTGATTATATAGCATTATTTTTCTTCGTGTAAAGGTAAGTTACCTTCTGTCTTCTCTTTGTTAACCATAAGAGACAAGAGGCTCTCAGTAAAATCGAAATTAAATATAGTTATCGGTGTATTTAAGGCACGACATTGCGATATTTGGAATTTACAGAAGTTGTAGAATAGGTAAAAGTAAAAAAACAGTTGATTTTCATTCATATAGAATTATTTTTATTCGTGTAAAGGTAAGGCAACTTATGTCTTCCGTTTGTTCTTATAATCCATTCTATTGAATATATTTAATGTATGTAATTTCCAAGTATTTTCAACAAGAATAGTGAGAAATATTGAAATAGCGTTCTTTAACGAAATGGATAGAAAAATCTCAAAATATGATATAGAATACATTGAATATGGAATGTTATTCTATCGAAAATCAGACTCGGTAATTTGTTGAATATAAGCTTTTTCATTTAAGAAATGACGTCTGTAGTGGCCCTATCAGACATTTTTGAGAAATTCCAAGGAGAAATGTCTCTTTTCAAGAAGGGCGAGATTGCTGTTGAGAGTGGCCACATAGCTTCGTTGAAAATTTTGAAGGGCAATGTATTTGCTTCGATGAAAAATAAGAGATATTCTGTTGAGGTAAGTTTAAACATTTTATGTATGGAAATGCTTGTGACATTAGTTTTATTTTTCAGATCCAATTTTTTCAAAATGGGAAAATTCGACTTTCGACTTGTGAATGTCCCAGAGGCCAACATCTTTGTCATCACATGGCAGCTCTTCTTATCCATGCTAATAAAAACATCAGCAAAACCGATTCTGTCTGTCAATGGAATAAGCCCTCGACTTTTTCACCATTCTATTGGATATTCCTAAAAGAACCTGTTCCGATGGAAAAACCTATAAAATCAATTCAGGAACTTTTCATGGAGTACAAAACCATATCAAATGTTTTGGAGCATGCAAAAATGGAACGAAATATTATAGAGAAGGTGGCAAATGAAACAATTGGCCAACGGGACAATCCCTTATGGCACCAATTGCGTAATGGTCGCCTCACAGCAAGCAATTTTGGTGTTGTCCTATCATGCATTGAAAAGAACAAGTACATATCATAACATTGATGATCAACTCCTTATTCACAAGATAAACTATATATTTCCTTCACTTTCATATTTTATATTAATTCAGCTGTAGTTTGGCATGCAAACGGTGACGTCAAACAGACCCGTTTAAAAATATTTCGTTATTATTGAAAGTAGATTTTGGAAATTCTCTCATAGTCCTGCGCTGATTTTCGTTTTTATTACTTTGAAAAAAGAGAAGCTTTCAGAAATATGCATTTTAGCCATCTTCAAAGTGCACAGAAAATATTATTGAACCTAGTTTCAACGCCAAAATACAGCTTTAATATTTTCATATTATTATCGTAAATTATTCTAAAGGTTCCCAAACTATGTATTAGAAAGAATACTTAGTAACAAGAGCTTAGAAAAAGTCAAGAGCATTCAATGGGGTATAAGTCAAGAAGCATCAGCATAAAGTGTTTTGAAGTTGAAATTATGATCAAAAACTTTTGTCTTTTTATTATACTGCATCATTCTTATAAATAAATTACAATCAAGTTATTTTATTGTTTATTTATTAAAAATAAGGAATACAACAGTATTGTATTACTTGAGCCAATCAAAACTACTATATCGTCGCTCAGATGTGAAAACCACGTATCTCAAAAAAGCACACAATTTTCAGGAAATGAAGAAAACTTCTCATATCTTAATCAATTATTTATTTTAATTTAAATTTTGATGAGAGTGACTCAGTGCTGCACAAACTCTGTCACTAAATCGAGATACAAGGTTTTGGAATCGATGGAAAATGAATTAATAGTCAGAATCATATTCGTATCTCAAAATTAGTGAATTTTGAGATACGACGTTTTCACATCTGGGCGACCATATACAAATTCGAAATTTATATTTTCAATGTAATTTGGAATCAGTTGAGATTAATACAAACTCATAATATTCTTTATTGGGTTTTCCAAGATTATTTATTGAATTATTCTATGTTTTTGCAAAATTCATTTGCTTCATCAGACAAAGTTATTGAACATATAAAAAAAAAAAGTTCTAATATTTCAGTAACGTCAATTCAAGATTCTTAATTTCGTAATGTTCAATTATATGAAGAAACTTTTTTAATTTAACTGGTCAGAGATAAATCACACCGTTTTTCTCGAAACATAAAAAAAGCACATTCGTGACTTTGGCCTGACGATAAATATACAATATATATGAAAACAATTATTCTTCTGCACTGGACTCGCTCTTCAAGGACTGTTTGTTTTCAGATAAAAGACTATATTGAAGATTCACTAGAGCAGCACATGTCTGAACTATTTTTGAGGAATGTTCTCTCATTGAAGCTCTTATGAAATCTAAAATCCTAAAAGATTTCAATCTTCCAATAGCACGCTCCACATGAATCCTTGCCCGAGCAATTTGTTGAGTCTGTAAAACTTCTTGGGAAAACTGTCTATTATATGAAAATGGTGGTTGATTTATTTTCACACCTAATGGAGCACATAAGTCATTGATTTAAAATCCTGTGTCACATAAAATTATATCTCAGGCAACCATATGAGTAAGAATTTTGCAATCTTTTTGGCAGTAGGTAAACCAGTATACCTATATATAAGAGTATCGTCATTCTTATATGTTCAAATGACATCCTATTTTCCCCATATTTCAACTTTTCCTTCAATTCTTTATTGTCTTGTAGGAGGAAATAGTTCTCTGCTGAACAGATAGGATCTGGTATGGCAGAATGACTTGCTGCTGAACAAATAGGATTTGGTATGGCAGAATGACTTGGCCCTTCTCCAGGATCACTATCATCAAATTTTAACTCTTGTTTCCTGAAAATTGAAAAAAGGAGCTTCAAAATCATATCAAATCAAGTTTTGTTTCAAAACAAATAAAAAGTTCGATTTACTGATCATACCTTCTTTTCTTCTTCTCAGGACTATTGAAATCAAATTTTTTTGAAATATTATATTTAAAAATGGTCGGTCCATTTTCCTTTTTTTTTTATCTACGAAGTGGCAACAACACAATCTGTCGTTCTGAGTAGGTTCACGGTCTGCTCTCCTGAAACAAAAGAATGGCATGACTTTAAAAATTCATCTTCTGGAAGAATTCTATATACATATAAATATATAAACATAATCTGTTTACATTATAAAATTTGGTGTTTGGATTTTAAATGAAATGTATTCCATAAATAAAAGTTAAGCCATGATAAATGAATTCTTTTTCTATTCTGTCCTGTTAGTCGCAAACTCCTTCGCTTGTTCAGGTTCTTTCCTCTTTGGAAAATTTCTCATCATCCTCAGAGAGTTGTGGTATTTTTTTTGCTTCTTTTTTATTCTCGACTCCCATACTTACACTTGTCGAAAGAATTATGATATATAATTCATGTTGGAGGATGATGAATGATCAGCAAGGCAATGAGCCAGAAATATATGCTACTAATAATTAAAGGTGAAAATATTGAATTGGCTTACCTACAAGCTACACTCCATTTGGTGAACAAGTTTTTGTCTTTAGGAAATCTATAGAAACTGCACCCATCTCTAGCGTTATGATTGCAATCAGCAGCGTAGCAGTACGACATTTTTATATGACCAAAACTCGGCTATACAAATGAAAACCAAGTATTTTTTTACTTCTACCTCTTCTACAACTCCTATAGATTCAAAATATAGCAATCTCGTCCCTTAAATAAACCGATTACTATATTTAATTTCGATTTAACTGAGAGCCTCTTGTCTCTTATGGTTAACAAAGAGAAGACAGGAGGTAACTTACCTTTACACGAAGAAAAATAATGCTATATAATCAAAACCAACAATTTTTTGACTTCTATCTCTTCTACAACTCTTGTAGATTCCAAATACAGCAATCTCGTCCCTTAAATACACCGATAACTATATTTAATTTCGAATTTACTGAAAGCCTTTTGCCTCTTATGGCGAATTACATAGGAATGGAAGTAAACAAAAGTTTGTTTTGATCCAGTCGCCATCTTGTGACGTCACACTAATTCGGTCCATTTGAAAATATTTGAGGTTGGGTTTTCGCGCATGCGCAGTGCATAGCTGGGGACAATTGTATCACGTGATCGCTGCTTCAAATGAATACAGGTAAACGGGCCAATGCTAGCGGTATAGGAGTTTATACGTATATGCAGGAGGCCAACATGTCATCAATAAATATTACTGAAAACAGTGTTGGAATAAAATATTCTAATTCCTATTCCTAATATTGCTTTATTCTACGGAATGTGGGGGTATGAACGGATAATTAGGAAAAAAAAACATTTTGTTCTGAAACTTTAGTCTTTTCATACCCTAACACTAATATATGTTCTATCCTAAAGGATAAATATTCAGTGCTGTTACGCTTCATTTTAGGAAAAAAATTCCTATAAAATCGTGGACAAGTAAGATATAATGTACCTATTGACTACGAATACAATTTTTTTTAGAAACTCTTGACTTCCCTTCTCATCGGACCATAGACGTAACTAACCTCATTATAGGTGTTCTATGGATATTTTATGTTTTTTCTTAATGGTGGCTGCATCTGCAAATCTGCATGGAGGTCTTCATTCTTCATTCCCTAAATTCGGCTACAAAAAATATACAAATATTATATCTTTAGAGAATATATTGATGAACTTGAGAAACTGATCGTGAAAGTACCATCATGCGGTCTTGTTAATTCTTGAACTCTGATGAAATTTTCTTAGACACTCTCAATAGTTCAAAATGGGAAAGGGTTCTAAGGATAAACGTGATATTTATTATAGAAAAGCAAAAGAGCATGGCTGGAGAGCTCGAAGTGCCTTCAAACTTCTGCAAATTGATGAAAAGTATGATATACTCGAAGGTATGATAGGTTACTAATTATCTGGGTGACGATATTACAAGAGGCATAATTTTCAGGGGTCAAAAGGGCAGTTGATCTGTGTGCAGCCCCAGGTAGTTGGAGTCAAGTTCTCTCCCGCAGACTCTATTTGAATGAGAAGATATCTTTAGCACCTAGATATGATCTAGACGACAGCAATGATCTTCCTGAAGAGGATGAGGAAAGAGTTGAAACCAAAATTGAACCCAACGAGGATGTCAAGATCGTTGCTGTTGATCTCCAACCAATGGCCCCTCTGCCTGGTGTTATTCAGCTGCAAGGCGACATCACCAAACTGTCCACAGCGCAAGAAATTATAAAACATTTCGAGGGTCAATTTGCAGATCTTGTTGTGTGTGATGGAGCTCCAGATGGTGAGAATTAAAAAATTACATTACATTGTCAACAGTTAATGTTTTTTTTTCAGTTACAGGATTACATTGCATCGATATTTATATCCAGAGTCAACTAATTCTCGCTGCTCTTCACATAGCTTGCAATGTTTTGAATGTAGGAGGAATATTTGTGGCTAAGATATTCAGGGGAAAAGACAATGATCTACTGCATAATCAGTTTCTAACCATTTTCAAAGAAGTCAATATATTCAAACCTAGTAGCTCAAGGAATTCGAGTATAGGTAATGTTGTTACTGATTGATATGATATTTGTTGTCAATAACTCAAATTTGGTTTCCTCAGAGGCATTTCTGATTGCGAAGAACTATAATCCACCGGAGGGATTTGACCCTAAATTGATGACTCCATTTTTGAATGCTGGGGAAAGGAATTTTGACCAGCTCACTGGTGTAAATAGGGTTATAATACCTTTTATGGTTTGTGGGGACATGAGTGCTTATGATTCCGATGTCACATATCCTCTCCAGGTAAGATTATAGTAATGTGTTTGCTCTGCTGTCTCCCCAATTGCTTCAAGAGTTGTAGATATTTTCAGGCTACTTTTGCATCTTTTCCAAACAAATTTAGTCACATAAGTGAGTAATTATTGTTTGATAACGTCGAACAAATGTCTAATATTGCATGTTTTTCAACTGAAGATAGTCTCAATCCAAAGAACTTGATTTATTCATTTTATTATCATTATTCAAATCATTAATCGCATATTTTTGTATTATCACTGTGATTGGATGTCGAATTCAAATGTATTCATTCATATCATTAAATTTTTTTTTTTTTAAGAAAGAATAGGCACATTGAGATCTATATTTAGAATTCGGAAGTTTTGTTTGTTTAAAATTGGTATTGGAGAATACCGGGATGAAAAATATGATACTATTATTGACTCAATTAGGGTCTGGCTTGAAATAAAATAAAGTATTTCATTATAGAACTGACTTCCCAATCTGATTTGGTTGAAGGATAATCCTTCTTTCGAATATTCATTTATTCACAAGATAAACCCAAAGGTATTTATTCAAGGAACATAATAAAAAAAATCATGAACACGATAAGAAATCTGCTGAAAATTTTCCAACATTACATTGAATTAACATGGTATAATATTTATTCTGGTAGAAAATTCAAAATGATGAATTTCAAGGAGTAATTACCTTTTTTTGCACTTATCGAACATTCAATTGAGCAGATTTATGGAGTCTTTTCATCGTGAAAAGTATCTTGATGTTGATTGAAATTTTGAAAAACTTTACTTGTCTATTTCCTCAGTTTTGTAGCTTTTTGTTATTTTATCAGAGGAAATATTTTTCCTGAAAAATCTCTTCTTTTTATTCTGTAAAAGGAGTAAATATTGGGAATGAGCAGTTTCAATACGATAAATCTCATCAAAGTGGTGAGAATTCATTGTTAATTTTTCAATTACATAATATACAACTATGTGAGTTTTTATTTTATGGAATCTTTTTTTTTTTGTGAGAAGTCCCTATGCTTGAATCTTCGAGACACAATTTTTTTGTTTCATTATTTAATTTAGTTCCGTTTCATTCTTTGGTGTAGCTCAAAATTTCAAACATCATAAAACTAGATATTCTCCACAAAAAAGCAGATTCCATAAAATAAAAAAATATACATGATTGAATGTTAGGTGAATGAAAAATAAAATTTAATTACATACCACTTTGATGAGATTCATAATATTGAAACTGCTCATCCCTAACATGGGCCCATTTAACAGAATAATAGGAACGAAATTTTCAGAAAATATATTTCGTTTGATAAGAAATGAGCCTTATTTTAGCTTTCAGATTCCATGAAATAACAAAAAGCAACATGACTAATTGATAAAACCGATAATGTGTGTCTGAGTTACAAGCATCATAAATAAAAAAAAACGAATTACAATTTAGTAGGGAAACGGTTTTGACCTAAATCAGAAATCAGTCATATTATTGAAGCAACAATTTTGAACATGATTTTCTAATTGGAGTTGGCGACTTTGAACTCTTTGTAGCGTTTAGTGTTTGGAATTGAGGATATATTTAGCGTTTTGAACGATTTTTGTTGTGTTGGATTTGTGTCTTGTAGCTAATTTCAGTTTTTATAATTAATAAAATAATACAAATTGCCCTTCCGATATTCACCTTTTGTCCTTTGTGCATTTTCTGTTCATGAAATTTTTTTAGCGATATTGTCAAGTACTGATTGCAAACTTTTTTACCGGTATATCCTAATATATAAAACTCAGTCGGCCATATTGTTGGTTACACCATTTATAACTCAAAATTGGATGAACTGTTTGTTATGAAAGTTTTTTGTTGGATTCTTCTATCTTGGGGTTAACATAAAATACATCAAAACAATGAAAAATTTGATGAAATGAAAAAATAGGAAATTATTTTCCTTCTTGCGAATAACGCCAGTAGATGTCGCTAAAGTTGATAGCGTTTTCGTGTAAGTATTATATTTGAAATAAATTCGGTGAACTACATTTAATAATGATATTAACACATCTGAATCCATGTGTTATCACATCTTTCTTTCTTCTGAACACTAAGGAAAGTTTTATGCCGAAAAAACTAATAATGTGGTTCATCATAAGGTACAACACTGAGGCAATTTTTAAATAATAATAAGGTACCGATTAAAAAAGTGTAGTCTATCATGTAAATAACAATGTACAGGGTGAGCATATTTCGATGTTTCAGCACTACAACTTTTGAACCAGAGGAGATAGACAGAATCTGATATCCCATTCTCAATCTCTTTTTCGGAGAAACTAACAAGAGTTTTATTAATTTTTGGCTACCTTCTTTTGTTTTTGAGATATAAGCGAAAATTGAAAAAATGGCGAAATCGAAAAAAAATGATATCTCCGCTAATACTGATGATAGAGCTCTGAAATTAAAACATTCTACGGGCACTTTTTCACGTAGAATCCAGTGGAATGCACGTCTCTTCTGCACCATTTTCAATTATGGAGCTTTGATCCAAAATTATGTTTTTTTAAATAGAAACACTATATTTCTGTGTTATTTACTGAAAGTTTAATTTTTTCTGATTTCAAAAATATATAACATCGTAAAGTTTGTATCAATATGAGTATAGAAATTGGTCTAAAACCTATTTTCATGTGAGTCTCAATACTTTCTATGGTTTCAACTGTTGATGAGCACAGAAAAATGTAGCTTCCAATGACAAGAGCACAGAAATGAAGGGACTACTAGAAAGAAATTGTGGTAATTTTACGATACTAAATTTTTCGTGCTTATCGACAATTGAAACCATAGAATGCATTGAGACTCAGATGAATATAGGTGCTTGACCAATATCTATACTCATATTGATTTATTGATACGAACCACACGATAATATATATTTTTCAAATGGCAAAGAAATCTAGTGTTCCTCTTCAAAAAAACATAACTTTGGGTCATAGCTTCGTAATTAAAAATGCTGCACAAAAGGCGAGCATGCCACTGGATTCTACATAGTGAAGTTCCTGTATAATGTTTTAATTTCAGAGCTCTATCATCAGTATTGACGGAGATATAAATTTTTTCCAATATCACCATTTTTCCAATTTTCGCTTATAACTCGAAAACAAAAGAAGGTAGCGAAAAATGAATAGAACTCTTGTTAGTTTCTCCGAAAAAGAGATCGAAAATGGGGTATCAAATTTTGTCTATCTCCTCTGGTTCAAAAGTTGTAGTGCTAAAACATCGAAATATGCCCACCCTGTAATGCCTACCTATTTCAATGTAATTCACCCGGTGTTTCTTGTTGTTTTCAGTTGGAGGGAGACGAACAGCCTTACGCTTATCATGAACCTGTTCAGAAACCTATTGATCCTCCATATAAAGACCTTAAAAATATGCCTCAGCCGAAGCCAGTAGCTGAAGGCAGTCCTGAAATGGAGGTCCTTTCAAAGCCTGGAACATCCGCAAAGTCCGATACAGACATGGATCTGGAATCGAATTCGAGCAAAAGTGGTACACCCATCGAAATCAGCGGCATCATTGCGGACGCAAACGCAACCTCTGAGGACTTACTGGGTTTACTCATTCATAGCTTGAAGCATGATGATCCAGCTGTTCAAGACAGTTTGGCCAATCTCTTGAACAGCT
Organism: Hippodamia convergens; assembly: GCA_038502775.1. Taxonomy (NCBI): domain Eukaryota; kingdom Metazoa; phylum Arthropoda; class Insecta; order Coleoptera; family Coccinellidae; genus Hippodamia; species Hippodamia convergens. Next base: position 125,273,364 of record CM076607.1, read on the forward strand.
TGGGTATAAGTAACTTTGAGAAGGTTATCAAGGAGAAAGGAACCACCATTTCAACACAGACTATTGGAATTATTCAAGGTTCTTCCAAAGAGGTTCAGGTACCGGAGATTGCTGGCTCCTCAGACCAGCAGATTATAAGAACTGTGCTCGTTGAATCTGCTCAGAGGCACAACTCGCCAGTGGAAAGTGAGTTCTTAAATTTTTTTTTTTTTTATTTCGAAATGAACGAATCAAAAGTGATAGGTCTATACGGTGGTCAGATTTCATCGTTTCAGTACTTCTTCTGAATTAAACAAGATAGAAAAATAGTAATATAAATGTCATATTCTCATATAAGCTGTCTAATTTCCTTGCTATAGGATAATTTTGAAATTCAGGAAATTTTTTCGATTTTCAGTATTACAACTAAGCAACGCTGCTTCAAATTTCATAGAAATAGAAACCATAGTGAGTTATGATGTTTTTTAATACACTTTTCTGGGAAAATTGCGAAAATATATATCATGAGAATGTTATTTAAGAAAAAGAAAATTCTTTGCCTTTACGAAGGCACATCGAGAACATTTTTGAAACATAGATGAATTCAAAATAGTAATCAGCGAAATGATTGATTGGAGATGTGAAACTTTGTTTTGACGCAATTGGATGTCACCACCTTAGTACTTTGTAATATTTTACTCATTACATCACAACCAATTGCTATAAATTCTGAAGTTTTCTATGAAGATTTTGTCCTGAGATGTGCGGGATACTGATGAGGCCCAACAAGGCCGAAACCGGTGTATCTCTCATCTCAGTGACAAAATCTAATATCATTTCTCCAACCTCATGATAAAAGATCTCTGAGCCTGGGAATTGAAAATGGTATTCATTTCGATGATTACTATTTTGAATTCATCTATGTTTCAAAAATGTTCTCGATGTGCCTTCGTAAAGGCAAAGAATTTTCTTTTTCTTAAAAACATCAGGCTTCACAGTCACAAAAAGAATTGGGCGTTTCCATCACTTTGAGAAACTAGCAAGCGGGCCCTGAATAGAGCCACTGCTAAAATCTCATTCAGTGAAAGAGGAAGTACAGATTTCTTTTTTTGCATTTGATTGGAGATGTGAAACTTCATTTTGACGCAATTGGATGTCACCACCTTAGTACTTTGTAATATTTTACTCATTACATCACAACCAATTGCTATAAATTCTGAAATTTTCTATGAAGATTTTGTCCTGAGATGTGCGGGATACTGATGAGACCCAACAAGGCCGAAACCGGTGTATCTCTCATCTCAGTGACAAAATCTAAAATCATTTCTCCAACCTTATGATAAAAGATCTCTGAGCCTGGGAATTGAAAATGGTATTCATTTCGATGATTACTATTTTGAATTCATCTATGTTTCAAAAATGAGAATGTTAATTGAAATTTCCTGAAAAAATAATTCAATCATTAACTTTTGTGGAAATTGTGATTGAAGATTGAGAATCTCTGTTTTCGAATACTGTTCAAAGTAGAAAAGAAAAAGTTTCGAGAATTACTCCTTGAGTATGTTCACCTCTCGCAATAATTATAGGAACAGACATTTTCCAAATTTTTTGGTGGCTTTTGGTGTCTCAGTAAAATATCGGAAAAAATATAAGATAAGGCGCGAAGAATTTTTTTTCAGATTTTTCAAATTTTTATTTTTGCTCCTCGCTCATGGAGAAAAATTTTTTTGAGCTAGACCGATGCATAGGCCGCATAGCGTATTTATTCAGATCTAATTGGTTTTTCAATACTTTGGAAATGACTTTTTGTCTTCAAGATATCCAATTTTGAATGCAAAAAGACTCTTTTTCAGGGTCTGCTTTTTTTGCAGAAAATTTCGCACAAAAATCGTTAATGTTTGATTAAGAACATTTTTTTTCCAACTGTAACGGTAATGTGAAAAAAGGGCAAGAAAATGCCATTTTGCCATTTGTTGGTTAATGAACTGTATCTTCGGTAATATTTGAGGGAAAGCTGAAGTTTTAAGACAATTTTACAGCTTAATGCACCCCAAAGACCTTTTCAAATCGGTAGATCGATTGATTCAGTGATTTCCTGGACTGATTGATTGAAATTCTGAAAAAATTAAGAGAACAAGGTTTACGTTCTTTGAAGTTGATCCCTTCTTTTCCAGAATTATTCATTAATTTTTTTTTCACTTTTCACCCAATTTTAAATATTTTGGAAATTATAAAAAAATTGAGAAAAAAATTGTTGAATTATGTTTTGAGAATATCGAGAAAAAAATAGGAATTCTCACTGAAAAAAAAATTTTTTCTTCAGAAATTTTCAGAACAAAATTTAACTGTTTTTTTTCTATTGTAAAAAAAGACCGAAAATTTTAGAAATTTTAGAAAAATTTTTTTTGCAACAAAGTATGAGCGATAAAATTTTTCCGTTCTCAAAAAATACTGTGGTGCTGACGAACCACAGGTTCCCACGCTTGCTTAAGCACAAAAGAGGTAAACCAATCAATAAAATTTTAGTCCTCAAAAAACGAAAAAATAGTGTTTCATTCAAACTTTTCGAATTTTTTTTTCGATCTTCAAAAAATACGTGATTAACTAATAACTGAAAAAATTAAATAAATAATTTTCAAAAAGATCAGCTCAAGTTACCTCAATTCTTTCGAAATTTCAATCAATTGGTCCAGGAAAACCGCTTCATAGATCGATCTACCGATTTAGAGGGACTCATTCTTTTTTGCAAGAAAGTTTTTTCTGAATTTCCCAAATTTTTTATCTTTTTTACGATGAAAAAAACAGTTGAATTTTGTTCTGAAAATATCTGAAAACCAAATTTTCTTTCAATGAGAATTCCTAGTTTTTTCTCGATATTTTCAAAACATAATTCAACAGTTTTTTCTAAATGTTTTTATTAATATCCAAATATTCGAAATTGAGTAAAAATTAAAAAAAAAGAAATAAAAAATTCTTGAACAGAAAAAGAACTTAAAGGAACAAAAACCTTGTTCCCTTAATTTTTTCAGAAATTCAATCAATGGGTCAAGGAAAACCGCTGAATCGATCGATCTACCGATTTGTAAGAGTCTTTGGGTTACATAAGGCTGTGGAATTTTTTTATAACCTTAGCTTTCTCTCTAATATTGAAGAATATACAATCCGTTGACCAACAAATGGCAAAATATCATTTTCTTACCCTTTTTTCACATTACCGTTACACTTAATCAAACATGATAGATTTTTGTAGGAAATTTCCTGAAGAAAAAGAAATCAACTGTCTTTTTGATAGGCCTCCAGTAATTCCAGAGATATCAACAGTTGAGTGAAAATAGTTGTTTTGCATTCATAATGGTATATCTCGAAGACAAATGGTCATTTCTGAGGGTGATGAGAAACAAATTAGACTTAAATAAACAGGCTATGCGGGTTTTGCATCAGTCTAGCTCAAAAAAAAATTTTCCATGCGCATAGAAAAAAAAATTGTTAAATAAGAAAAATTCTTTGTACTTTATCCAAGGATTGCATGGCTGCCAGTACTCTGAAAAATTGTTCACCAATAAATTAAGAATCTAGAGTCTTCAAGCTTCAAAAGTTGTTTCTTCTATTTTTATACAACCATTTTTCACTGAGATACAGCCTGTTGGAAAAAAACAAAAAATTTGGAAAATTTTTCTGTACCTTTGATTGTTTCCATGATAACTTGATTGTTCCAAAAGTCGAAATCTGAAGATTAAAATTGAATTTACCATGAAATATGGTCTCTTCTTGTGATACATAACTGAAAAAATGTTACCCAAATGATCATTTCCAGGCCAATGTGAAATCACCAGCGGAGAAAATTCAGGGTTGGACTCGCAGCTCCTCAATCAAGACAATTTGGAAGAATGCGACAATTTCATCATCAATTGGGTGAAGTATGATAGAAGTACCTGCACCTGTGGTGTTGACATTATCGCAAATGAACCTGTTTCTGAGTGTGATTCCGATTGTGATGAAGAAGCACATAATATTATTTAAATATCGAATGATTTTCTACATTCTAAGCATGCGCTTTCAACATTTAATTGAAATTGATTCACTTTTATCATCAGTCTTTTATCAGATTAATTTCTAGCATTTTAATGGCTGATCACATTCAGAAATGTTTGGTTCCATGTTGATATCTGGAGAGAGGAATGGTAAATCACTGAATGTTTATTAGATTCCTATGGAATTTTAATTTAATAATTGACTTCTTTGAAGTATTTTTACATGTTCTTCCGTTTAATGTATCTTATTTCAATTTGTTTCATTGCTTATATAAAGATTTTTATGTTTTTTCCCCTTTTCATTTTACACGAAAGATTATGCGAAGGTATATTGCAGTACATGTTATAAATTTCAACTGAATATTGATGATTTCTGCAGAACAAAAATAAAGGCTTAGATTAGCAGTAAATGTAGCTCCAGTATAAAAAATTTGAAAAATGTCAGAATAGATCAGATTTGCTATGCTTAAGAAAAGTTTGCTAGACGTAAAAAATTTGACATTGCGAAAACTGTTATCGAACAGAATCACTCAACTAGAACTTCAGAAAGAAGAATCAGTCCAGAAGTAATGAATTGTTATTGGCCTGCTTTCGCAAAGTAGCTATTTCGAAAAAAATTCTCTCCTATTAAATGATTCGGTGCAGACGGAGTTCCCAATTATTGTTGAAACGAAGAATGATTAATTAGTTCTTACAAAAATGCTTTCTAATGTTGTTGATGAAATAGAAATCGTCCAATGCTATTTTTGCTAGTCATAGTAGTAATAGATTTCCAACAATAATAACACTCCTAGAAGATTACGGCACCTTTATCTACCATTGTGAAAACATTGTTCAAAATAAATCTTGTTGATGCATTGAGGTCTTTTATTTTCCTGTTCAATATCGCTACATAAGTTATTATTTAAAATTTGAGTTCTTTTTTTTTTTTCTTTTTTCTGGCTTTGACTACTGAGATCATACGCCTATTTGAGTTCTATTAAGTTATTTTGAAATAGTGTTTTAGTATTTTTTTTTACCTCTCTGAATTTGGTCATGTGGTAAGATATCAAAGGCTTGAAAGAGGTGGATAAATACAGTGAAAGTAAAAATGGACGCCTTTCTAGATAGAGACTGTGGACCTATGATATTTAACAGGCCAGAATGTTGCTTTAAAATGCGATGTTGCCGGAACCTCCACATGGGGTTGTACCAGGCTCAGAGTGTTACGACTTTGCACTTGCAGTTCTGTTTTGAAGCGTCACATGTGATAGTTCGCATCAGGAATTTGACCGGGAAACGTGTAAGAAGGTTTGTGTTTTTTCGTGTTCGTTTTCAATCATTAAATAAAGTGAAAATGAGTGTTGCAGTTGCAAAAACAGTGTGTATCAGGTTTGTGATTGAATTTTTCGACATTCAATGCAAAATAATAATGACACCATGCGTAGAGACATATTTTTCTTCGATTCAGCCTACTTTATACTTAATAATAATTCAAATACAACTGTATTTTTCAAGATAACAGAATGAATCTACGGACGATGTAGGATATATTTCTGAAACAGAAAAAAATAGTGATTCTTTCTAAGCCATCTCAAACTATTGTTTCCATGAGAAAAACACAACTTTATGTTATAGCTCAGCAAGGAAACCTCTTGGGAAAAAACAATTTTCAATTTTCTTGTATCAACAATATCTTTTTCTCTAACAAAGCCAGATTTAGTCAACTGAAAATACTTAAATTATACTGGAGACTGGGAGGTTTTTTGCCGTTATTAAAATTGCCAAATTTCATCTTTGGAGAATGTGAACTGATTTCAGAAAAAAAGATTGTGAGACAATTCAGAAAAATAAAATTCTCCCTGCACATATCTTGAAACACTCCTCATCTCTCAATTATGTGTGTTGAATTCCTGAGTTTTCCTTTGAATTCAAAGCCATAAAATCCCTCTTTTTCAAAAGGAATTATGGTATAGGTTCATATTATAACAAGAAAGACTTATTTCAAACGTTATTTATTCGAATTTAATTGAGATTCAATCACTTCATATAAGAACTGCTATAAGAATTTAACAAGCTTGAGATTTACATTGTTATTTACAATATCTTCATCAATAAAGTTTTTCTATGACTTAGTATATCACAACAAATTTCCCTCTCATAAGAGAAAAACTTCGATGCAATTCTCAATCTACATCAAACAAGGGAATTTATTCTCTCAATATTTATGATTTTTCTAGTCATCATATATTATTAAAATGATATTCTTGAAATTATGAAAAGATTTAAAAATTGTTTGGAAGTATGTGGATTTTCATATACATTCTTCTACATCAAGTAATGGAGGTATAGATGCGCATATAGTTCCTTTCTGTTAAGATTTCCATCCTTCTCCTATAATGTAGGTTCACTTCGAATACTGTTCTTCAAATTCAAAAGAAGGAGATAATGATAAAATGTTTAAAATTTCAGGTCTAAATGGCTATAGGTTATAACTTCAGTTATGCTCAATAGGCCCAGCTCGAAAATTTCCTTATTAAAAGATATTTTCTTTGTTTTTTACAAGGTTTATTATTATTCGAAGAATTCATTGGTCGATAGATTAGGTTAGTGTCTACTAGTCAAGCTAAATTAACAATTCTTCATCTAAAATGAATACAATTTTATAAATTTTTGAAACACTCTATATTTACAATATCTTCTTCGAAGATTTATAATACAAAATTTCAGAATTCTTCATAATCTCTGAGGAAAGTCAATTAGGATTTATCTATATTTATGTTTTCAGCAAAATGGGTGCTACTTCAATCAATTTGTTTTATTGGGATATGTTCGATATATATATATCGATATTTACAAAAGACTCAGGTGTTTAAATTCATCCGATTTAGGTTCGGAGATTGAAAAAAAATTGTTTTAGTTCCATCACAAACATTCTTTATTGCTATTGGAATACTCATCCGAATAGAAAATCATCTTAAGATTTATTCAGCTTCAAGTTTGTCTTCCAACTTTTGAAATCTAAATGTGGGTATGACGAAGGAAAGAATAAGGAATAAATAGTTTTATCTCATTCATCATTTTTGCGGGATTGATTTATTTCACGTACTTATTTGAAATCCAAACAAGGTAAACGAGGTTAAGAGACGGCGTGAGGGTCGAATTTCATCCATTCAAACGGTCGTACATTTTCTCTGTCAGTTTGCATCATTATCACAAATAGAGGGTGGGGTGACGAAATATCAAATTTTTTCGTGTTCCTGAGAGTTGGAGAGTTGAAACCCATGAAAATTGTTGTCAGAGGTTACATTCTTAATATGAAAACATCAAACATCGAAAAATTTGGCACTTTCATCACATTATCCAATACGGATTGGACATAATTTTTGTTGTCATCATCGCGGTGGATTTCAAGTATCTATTCAGGTTTTTGTTATCAGTGTAGAAGTTGAAATCGGCTGACTGAAAGGCATTCCGTTCTTGTGCTCCAGTTGATTCGAAACCCGAAAATCATTATCAGCTTCCTGAAATGAAATCGTCAATTGTGTACTACTCCGGGTCATTTCTTAGTCCCGCTTTGAACTCTGGGGGCACTTGTTTCTGGAAGCACTCGTCTAGAAATTCAGCCATACTCCTGTACAGATGTTTCTTCACCCCTCCAAGCCCATGATTTTCATCCGCGTAAATCTAAAAAAAAACATCATCAATAAAAACACTCGAGGACTGCCGCGGTAAAGCTATTGCAGAGCATCTATTCAAAAATAAGGAGATAATATTGTTGATTTGGAATATTCATTTTTCTTACAATACATGTAGGTTATTCAGGAATGTTTATCATTGAAACTGTGAGTTCATAGTAACTGAAATAAGAAACATAAGTTTGAGAAAATACCGCGTCAATAGTGGTCCCATATTTGGTTGTGGATTCTTGAGGATCATCAATCTTTTTCAAATTCGATTTTCCCAAAAGAAAAGTTGACAACTTCTCTAATTTTTTTATCAGCGGAGTTTGTAACGGTGTGATTCACTGAATTCAAATCTCGGGAGTTTCCGGATTGTCTCGGATCGGGAACACTACGTCGGGTAGTACGTGTGATCGCGAGAACAGTTGGGAATGTGCCACGTCAAACGCAGGACGAAAGATCCCCTCTCTGATATTCCGCTGTTCTGGAGCTGCACCGGAAGAGGCAGTGGTTTATTTGATCAGATAACCATAAACTTATTTTTGCTAACGATTCATATGTTTGAGATGTGAGAGATGCTTGGGTTCCGCCCTTTTGAGGATCGTACTACTTTCGATCTGAATTCCTCAACCATCCGAAGAATCAACCTTCCTTTTAGATTGGTTTATCTTTGTTTTAGTTGAATAATTGAATTTGAATTTTTCACAATTCCGTGACCTTCTGATTTTCAATTTCTCGATACATAATAATAATAATAATTTATTGATCCTTTAAGACATCGAAGATGTATAGGACATGTCAAAAAATATAAATACATACATATGCAAATTAATACAAAAAAATTTCTAAGTTATTGTCGGAATAATACTCCCCTAAACTATAATAAACATTTTTCAACAGAATAGCTTTAACAACTGTTTTAAACTTTTTTACAGTAAGAGATTGGATACACTTCGGTAAATGATTAAATAATTTAACACACTGGTAAAATGGAGACTTTTCAAATTTAGTCGTTTTATGTTTGGGTACAAATAAAGTTCTATCATTTCTGGTATTATAGCTGTGAAAGACAGATAACCTGGAGAAGTGCAATTCATTCTCCTTTACATATACTAAGCATCTCAAGATGAAAATAGATGGTATTGTTAATACACCATGATTTAAAAAAAGGGGTCTACAGGAAGAGCGAAGTGGGATATTGAATATCAACCACAAAATCCGTTTTTGGAGTATAAAAACTCTACTAACATCTGTGGAGTTGCCCCATAATAAAATGTTATAAGACAAATGACTGTAGACAAGGCTGTAATAAACGTTCAGCAATGTACTCATGGGTACTGTCTTTCTGATCCTGGATATTGCATAGTATGAGTTGTTGAGCTTTCTGCATAATAAATCAACATGTGTTGACCATTTGAGGTTTCGATCTATATGAATCCCGAGAAACTTAGTGCAGTCTTTGGAGATTATTGTTGTATCACGATAACCAAATACCAACTTGCGATTTTCAATTCCAGATGTGAAATGGATACAAACAGTTTTCATAATATTTATCATGAGGGCATTTTCGCGGCACCAATCCACAAAGCTTCGCACCAGAAGTTCACATGAACTTTGTAATTCCTCAAAAGAAGGTGCAGTAACCGCTACTGAGGTATCATCGGCGAATAGAGTTACTTTGAAATTATCTATTGGTGTTAGAAGATTTCGCCCAGTCAAAATATTCATCAAGTTATCTGGCAGATCATTGATGAATAGCAAAAACAAAAGCGGACCTAATACAGATCCTTGTGGAACTCCTAGTTTGATGTCATGATATGATGAAAAGGTATTTTGAATTTTAACTGTCATCAGTCTACCCTCAAGGTAACTTCGGACCAATCCAAAATCACTCCCCTGAAACCCAGATTGTAGCACTTATCCAGTATAAATTGGAAGGATAGGCTGTCAAATGCTCGGGACAAATCAAAAAATATGTGCCAGTGTTTCAGTGAACACGTAGACATTTTTTTCTTTCTTGAATTTTCTTTATGTAAACTAAGATTATCAGAGATCTCGGTCAATTGTGGAAGTTTGACGATACAGAGAACTGATACAAGTGTTTTTTTGATAGCCTTTTGGAGGGAGCTGAGTCTCCGGCATTTTTTTGGAGGGAGCTAAGTCTCCGGCAACTACTTCTTGAAGAGAGCTAAGCCTCCGGCACCTTTTTGATGAGAGCTAAGCCTCAGACACCTCTTTGGAGGGAACTACACCTCCGAAACCTCTTGGGAGGGAGTCTTCAAACCTTCTGTACCTGCACCTTGGAAAAAACACTTCTTTTTGGAAGAAATACAACCTTCACCACTTAAAACGCCATTCCCTCTGGAGGAACTGCAACGTATTCCAGGAGATTTAGGAGTTCGAACGTTGGAATCCTATCATTATACAATTATCACAATGAGAAATAACACAATGGAAACTGTGGTTGAGGTTATTACAGAGAAATTGAATTTGGTGTAAATACACTTGAGGCGTTTTACGAGTGCTTCATTTTATCCCCTTATTCGAAAGGTAGGGGTAATTTCCAATAGGAGTTCTTGCATATTTTTTTAACATTTATAACAAGCAGTTCCCCATATACATCAATTTTCAAACTATTAGCATCAAAATTGGCGGAAGTTTCATAAAAAATTATACATCCCCTAGTTCTAAGGGTTGGGTGGTGAAAGTTTCAAGTTTAGGAATTTTTCCGTTGTTTGTGTACTGAAACTAGCTCACATATCAAATTTCAACTTGATAGGACATCGGGAAGTACCCTAACAGTTTTTATGATCATCACTGAGTGAGTGACGAAATCAGGGGTATTTAGATATTCGTAAAGTCTGAAGTGTAAGAGCTATGCACTTGAAACTTTGCAAGTTTTGATAAGTTCACTACCAGCATTAAATTCTGAGAATTTGGTTCATCTACTATACTCCAAACTCCAAACAGTTATAAGGGTTGAAAAATACGACGAAACACTTCCAGACAATATAGGTAGTGCTCCGGATCACGCTTCGCTTGGTCCAATATAATCGAATAGAAAAAAACTGACAATACGGTGGCAACGTTCTGTGAAGAATTGCTTTGATATTTATGGTTTTCTGATAGAACTTACTTGCTGTCTAAAAAGGACGCCAGCATCGCTCAAGGCCCTCACCATTGCCATACTCTGCTGTAGGTGTACATTATCATCTGCAGTTCCATGTACGAGGTAGAACATTTTATCCTTGAAGAATTGAGCTTTTTTGGAAACGTCCGCTTCATCGTATCCTTTGTAGTTGTCTGTTACATTGGGGAGGCCCATGTATCTCTCAGTATAGGCTGAATCTGGGATAAAGTGAGAGAAAACAACAATAAATAAACGAGATTTTCAGTTTCAACACGAGAGACAATTTTTATGGGATAAGAAGTATATTGCCCCCGACTAGATGCTGATTTGAGGCCCTCTCCACGACAACTATATTCGTTTCATCATTTATTTCTTTATTGAAGAAAAAGATTCATTATATCACTACTTAAGAGTGGTCATGACTGAAATAGAACGATTGTTATGATGTTTTGATGAAGGGTCAACTACGAAAATACAATATGTCTACATATACTACAATCCTAACAGTTTTCTGGTAAGTTCATCACCACTCTTGGCCACGACATCTGCTCTTTGTCCAAGTCAGAAAACAAGCCAATAATTCTCATACTAAGAATTGAAAAATCAAAAATCGACGATTTTCGATTTCAAGTGCCATTTATCGTATTTGATATTTTTCACCCCCTATATACATATATAGATTGTGATACATCAAATGAGCGGTGATTTGGTTTCTAAAATCGATGCCAACATCTCAGAAAACCTTTGAAATAGACATTCTTTCAAATGTAAAAAAAATTGAGGCACATTATGGGAATCGCATGTTTATTCTACAACTGATGGTGTTCTCGATGATAATAATTATGCATGCATATGTTATCCACTTTCAACGTTTTTATTTAATACAGATGTTCATTCCCAGCAGGAATAAAAAAAGGTGATATTATCAGATCTTGAATGTATTGGCCAAAGATTATAATCTTTGTATTGGCTTCATTCTGAAATCAGTTGTTCTCTATCAATTCTAGTGATCAATAGTTTTTCTTTCGTTTGATTTTCTACACCCGATCGCTATGCAACGCGAAATACTCAATTTGACCCAAGAGGAATGTGCCCAAGCGTTAGTTTTGCGAGAAAAAGGGTGGACATACACAAGAATTGCAGAAAGGTTTGGAGTTTCCCATACAACTGTGTCTAAAATGTTGTAACGATTCAGGGAGACAGGTATGAATGTCCGAAGACCAGGACAGGGTAGACCACGGGTAACAACTGCCATTCAAGAACGTTACTTGAGAGTTTCTTCGTTGAGACAACTGTTAGCAACCCCTCGCCTCCTTCAAAATCAGCTTGGGCAAACTCATGGGGTGCGAATTAGCACTTAGATCATAAGAGATCGCCTCAGAGAATATGATTTAAGGCCTCGTGTCGCGACAAGAGGCCCAGTTCTTACCCCAGCCCATCGAAGGGCGCGTTTGGATTTTGCGAGAGAGCATATCTATTGTTAAGAGGCCGATTGGAAAAGAGTTCTCTTCACATATGTGTCTAGATTCTGCCTCTACCATGGTGATCGACGTTCCCTTGTATACAGACGTCCACATGAAAGATATGCTCTGTGCAATTTCCTGACTACTATTAGTTTCGGGGGAGGATCGATTATGTTATGGGGTGGAATATCTTTGACTGCTCGCACATACCTAGTGGTCGTTGATAATGGAGCTATGAATGCTGATAAGTATATAAGGAACATTCTTGAAGAGCATGTAGTGCCATTTGCCCCATACATTGTTGAAAATTTCATTTTTAGGAGTACCTTGAAGAGGTTGAAGTCTTTCGAATGGAAGGGCCAGCAAGAAGTCCAGATCTCAATGCGATTGAGCAGGTTTGGGACAACCTCAATAGAAGGCTAAGAAGTTCAGAAAATCATCCAGCTACTGTTAGTGACTTAGAAATCCAATTCGGAGAAATCTGGGAAGGATTGGATCAGAACATTTTAAGATCACTCATTTCGAGTATGAACCGTCGTTGCCTAGCTGTAATTACCGCAAGGGGTGTATATACCAAGTATTAAATCACTTATCAGCATTTCAGTATTTCGAAAATTGTTCATTTCTCTTCCTTCACATAAAATTCTGTGAAATCCTGAATTTCTCTTAGATTTAATGTGTTTTATTTCATTCGAAACCTTCTCGGGAGAACATGAACCATAAAATATAAAGTCAATGTAGAGTTAACTTTTTTCCTGAAAACTTATAATGGGTTTTCTCTCCCAGTCTCTGAAACAAGAAAAAATTTGAAAAAAAAATAAAAAATAGAGATATTGGTAGATCACAGATAGCAGATCATGGGTGTTCCAATACCAGCAATCACATGATGGATTGGAATGGAACAAAAAGCCTAATGACGGAACCTGATGGTTATAAAAGAAAAATCAAAGAGTCAGCTTGTATTCTGTTGGATGAGGCTAACAATCTTGCCAATTGTTCAGTAGGAATGAATCGAATTCGGATGGATTTATTGAAAAAAGAATTAGTTTCAGGGAATTTTTAAATAAAATAACGATATCAACATCTAGTAATCAATATTGATCTATGTTCATCATATATTGACAAATGTCAATCCAAAATAAAAAAAAATTATCACGATTCCACAAAGTTGCCTGAAAATCAGTTATTGTCTGACGAAGGAGTCTGATTTAGACTCCGAAACGTTACGCTTAAGATTTCAAAGTGTTTTCATTTTCTTTCTGTTCATTGTTAGGCACCAACTTTTGGCCCCTGTCAAATTGGCCTTTCTTATATTATTAAAAATTTTTTCTAATTGTTTCTTGTTTCAGAGACTGGGAGAGAAAACCCATATTAAGTTTTCAGGAAAATGCAACTCCCAAGAAAATAACTCAATAGATATAGAGTTAACTTTCATTAAGATTAAAATTTTCATAATGTGTTTTAATTTTTTTGAGCAGTGTATGATCAAAATACTACAAAAAACAAATAAAACATACGATACGGGAAACATGTTTTCTCGAATAAAATTCATAGCCGCTAGCCGCTGCAATAGATCTTACACAGAAGGAATCTGATATGGCTTACCGTACAATTTCCAGTTGATGACGGGTGCCACTGCCACAGCACACTGAAATACAGCTTTCGGATTGGCCAAAGCCAATGCAGCCACAAATCCCCCATAACTCCAACCCCAAACAGCTACTTTCTTCTTATCGATAAAATGCAAGGTGTCTCTAAGGTACCTTGAAAAAATAGTTATTTTTGTATCTAGTGCGCGGAATGCACGGGGCGCAGTTAAAGAAAATAGTCGAGAACACCAAAGTATTTCGCGCTTGAGATGCAAACGAAATTTTTTCTACAAACGTCGAAAATATTGTTCTGAAATAAGTAACATGCTTAGCTGAATATGAAAAATAGTATTGAAATGGCTTGAACTGTTTTTTCAAATCAAGTAATTACTGCAACTAAGTGAATATAATGGCACTTGTTGACAATTATTTCAGATAATAATTATTTTGGAGTGACTTTTAATTCGCGTCAATTTCGTGGGTGATATTCATAACTGTGAATTAATTGAAATTATTGTACAGTTGGTAGAACCTGCCTTGATGAGCTGTTATTCTTCCTATACAGTTTATAGGCAAAAAAATTAATAGTTTCTTTTCTAGGGGCCCAATAAAACTTCTGATTGTGTCTGGCAGAATATTGGGGGTATTAAAATAATCCCCTAAGGATAATATTCAAAATTGAAGACTTCGAAAGCAGAAACAGATCATTTTTTCAAAATGAAATTCAAAGCGTCTGGGAGGAATTAAGGCCCACGAAAACGGTCTGGCAATATGAAATATTTATTTTTTATGATATTTTGCGTGACATATATGAAAATCAGTGCTGAATCTGGCCATTTCGCAACAATGTTTCCAACTGTGAATTTTTTATTGAAATTCAAAGCGTCTGGGAGGAATTAAGGCCCACGGAAACAGTCTGGCAATATGGAATATTAATTTTTTATAATATTCTGCGTGGCATATATGAAAATCAGTGCTTCGAACTTAATAAAAGTCCTGAATCTGACCATTTCGCTCCAATGTTTCTGAATGTGATTTTTTTAATTGAAATTTAAAGCGTCTGGGAGGAATGACGGCCCACGTAAACGTTCTGGTAATATGAAATATTCATTTTTCATAATAATTTGCGTGAGATATATAAAAATCAGTGCTGAATCTGACCATTTCGCAACAATGTTTCTAACTGTGATTTTTGTTATTGAAATTTAAAGCGTCTGGGAGGAATTAAGGCCCACGGAAACAGTCTGGCAATATGGAATATTAATTTTTTATGATATTCTGCATGGCATATATGAAAATCAGTGCTTCGAATTTAACAATAGTGCTGAATCTGGCCATTTCGCAAGAATGTTTCTAACTGTGATTTTTTTTTATTGAAATTTAAAGCGTCTGGGAGGAATTAAAACCCACGAAAACGGTCTGGCAATATGGAATATAAATTTTTTATAATATTCTGCGTGGCATATATGAAAATCAGTGCTTCGAATTTATCAATAGTGCTGAATTTTTCCATTTCGCAACAATGGTTCTCACACTTATTTTTTTCATTGAAATTCAAAGCGTCTGGGAGGAATTAAGGCCCACGGAAACGGTCTGGCAATATGAATCATTTATTTTTTATAATATTTTGCGTGACATGTATAAAAATCAGTGCTTCGAATTTAACTATAGTCCTGAATCTGACCATTTCGCAACAATGTTTCTGACTGTGATTTGTTTATAGAAATTTAAAGCGTCTGGAAGAAATTATGATCCACGGAAACGATCTGGCAATAGAAAGTATTCATTTTTCATAATATTCTGCTTGACTCATATAAAAATCAGTTTTCCGAATTTAAGAAAAATTCGGTGTGTTCTTTATTACCTTTTCTACCAGCTATCTGTGAACCGCTTAGCCAAGCTAGCCAGTATTATTAAACATACAGGGAGGCCATTTGAAAACGAAACAGACGAGATTACAGACGAAATAAATTTTTTCGATAGAAATGCTCGGAGAGGTCGATTTCTGTTTCGAGGGGGACAACTTAAGATGTAGGTTACGGACGCATAGCGCTCACCCCATCTTCCCTATTCAAAAATTGGGGGTGAGAGTTGTAGTAGCAAGGGTTGAAGCGCTATGCGTCCGTAACCTACATCTTAAGTTGTCCCCCTCGAAACAGAAATCGACCTGTCCGAGCATTTCTATCGAAAAAATTTATTTCGTCTGTAACCTCGTCTGTTTCGTTTTCAAATGGCCACTCTGTGTATGAGACTATAGTCGATTTCGAATGGCTGTTTTGGTTGGTTAACGGTTGACCGCTCGGTTCATAAATGACAACGTCAAACGTACCGCGCTTTCGAATACGGTTCAAATTTCGGCGATACAGCTGATTCGAGACGTCACCAATATGTCATTCGAATGCGGTTGGTCCAAAACTGACGGACCAATCTATGAACCAAAGTCAATCGAAATCGCCTTATCTTTACTTCAAAAATAAGTAACGTCTGGGGACTTGGTATTTTAGATTATAAGTCATGGGAACTAAGGGAAATAAGAAGAAGGGTCACTTTTCATTTTGTTGTCAATTTTGACGTTTGTAGAAAAACAACATTCAACTCAACTCACCGCAAACGAAATGTACACTTACTCTGTAACTTCCAGTTGATCCGCAACTTCGATAGATCCTAGCTTGTAGTAGACCTTATGCAGCAGCTGTTGACCTTGACCTCCAGAGCCTCTCCCATCTATTTGAGCAATTATAAAGTCCTTATTACCGGTTAGATACGTGTTCCAATCGATCCTCCAACGCTCTGTAACGAGCTGGCTTCCTGGACCACCATAAACTTGCACCACCAAGGGGTATCTAGTGATTTCGTCTTCCCTCAATCCTGGCGGTAGATGAAGTCTCACGTGAGCCTGATAACCACCCGAAATTATGACCGGGAATGTTTTTATTTGTGGCATTGCCATCTTCTGCAGCTTATCTTTAATCACCGTGTTGTTCTGGAGACAAGCCAAGTACTCAGGTTTCGGCATTTTCGTCTTGTACAGCGAAGAAGTCGGTACGTTCGGTCCCAGGCAATCTAACACGAAGTAAGTGGAGTGTGGACTGAAGAAGACGTTGTGGAAGAGGCAGGGAGAATCCAAATCGGGAGCCTTCTGTTTTTTCGGCCTTTTTCTTCGCGGTGAAGGAGTGGTGATGGTGCCTGTGTCATCATCGTCGTCCAGTTGCTTCATCTTGGTGAGGTACAAGTCATCCATGAAGTATGGAGGTTCTGTGGGTACTGGCTCTGGGATGCAGGTGAGACATACTGGGGGTGGAAGAATGGCTCCTATGCGAGGAGGCACGGATGTTACTCTGTAGAGGTGCTGTTGACCAGGTTTGTTCTTAGGAACTCCAAGGAAATATCTGTTGGATTAGAATGAGATTTATAAGTTTGGGTGGTGTTCTAGTCATGTCAAGATCCGATGTCACATATCGCATCGCATGTGGAAGTTGCAATTCCGTATACAGGGCGGCCGGACGATTGACGTCAAAAAAAAAAAACAGGTCCCTCATGTCATGAGGTATTCGAATCACCCCCATGTATGTTATTCGATTTTCCACGGTTTCCGAGTTATGAATTTTTTTATGAAATTTGAGAATTTTCAACTTGAACATCTTAATTTTTTTTTTCCAAGTACAAGACTTTTCTGATATTTTTTTGTTGTAGATAGATCGCCAGGAATTGTACTTTTATACGTAAAATAACCAGCATCGTAACTCTGATAAAAATTATGAAAATGTTGGTCTCAAGTGAGAAAGTTACGTATTTTGGATCATGATCTAAATTTTCAAATTTAAATTAAAAATGTAAACAGGTTACTTCATGGTTTCTTAGTAGGCTTAAAAACTGCGCTCAACACTCAGCTTTCAGAATCTTTAATAAAAAATGGTACTCAACGGTCTACTTTTGCTAGAATTAGCCTTCAAAGTCAGCGAGGTGGGAAAAATCAAAGAACTAGACGTTTACTCAAAAATTCTTTTTTGCCGTTTTAAGATTTTTCCGATCAAGCTATGATAGAAAATGCTGAAAATCAATGAAAATTAGCTTTAGGAGAAAAATTTTAGATAAGAAAAAGAAAAAGGTATGGCAATAAATCACACATCATGTAGATAAAAAGAAATTTATTTATGAAATTTACAATAGGTTTTCAAAGTGGCCACCTCGAGCCTCAATACACATTCTACACCTACGCAAAAAATTTTCTTTCAGTCGCATAAAACCTATTGTAAATTTCATAAATAAATTTCTTTTTATCTACATGATGTGTGATTTATTGCCACACCTTTTTTTTTTTCTTATCTGAAACTTTTCTCATAAAGCTAATTTTCATTGATTTTCAGCATTTTTTATCATAGCTCGATCAGAAAAATCTTAAAACGGCAAAAAATAATTTTTGAGTAAACGTCTAGTTCTTTGATTTTTCCCCACCTTGCTGACTTTGAAGGCTAATTCTAGCAAAAGTAGACCGTTGAGTACCATTCTTCATTAGAGATTCTGAAAGCTGAGTGTTGAGCGCAGTTTTTAAGCCTACTAAGAAACCATGAAGTAACCTGTTTACATTTTTAATTTAAATTTGAAAATTTAGATCATGATCCAAAATACGTAACTTTCTCATTTGAGACCAACATTTGCATAATTTTTATCATAGTTACGATGCTGGTTATTTTATGTATAAAAGTACAATTCCTGGCGATCTATCTACAACAAAAAAATATCAGAAAAGTCTTGTACTTTAAAAAAAAAATTTTTGAAGATGTTCAAGTTGAAAATTCTCAAATTTCATAAAAAAATTCATAACTCGGAAAACGTGAAAAATCGGATAACATACATGGGGTATTTCTATTTCTCTCGAAACCTATTAGGTATTTAATATTTTATAACAACAATGAAAAATTCGTATACCTATTTGTGGATACCCACCTGATATTTTATGAAATAAAGAATTTATATTTTCGAATAATAAATGCTTTCGAAATTTCATTAAGTGGGTTGATTTAAGTTTTATTACGATTATAACAGACATAACGATAGGAGATTTCATTAAATTTGGCTTTGTAATTAGATCACATAATATGAAGAGCATCTATCCTTCTAAGTGTTTTCATAGTGGGGCAACTATATGTACATACCTGTAGGCATCTATCCCCAGAAATATTGTTCCACAAAAATCGAAATTCTGTGAAATCTGCTAATGCTAGGTCAGAAAAAACCCACAGTATTTCAACTCAAATAACAAGGCTAGCTACTTTCATAAAAATTATTCAGATAAAATCGATATTTTCGAAAATATGAGGCAATTTCAAAAAGTGGGGCATCTATCCAGGTTTCACCCTAATTGGTACAGTACCTTTCCTCCACGATTCATTAAATTTTTTCCAGAACAAAAGCCGAGTTCATGAGCTTTTATTGCATACCAACCCGATAATATTATCAATTTTAAAAGTGAACGAAAATGTAACTTTCCCGAGCAGTCCTTCAAAGCGAGATCTGCCTCTTCTCCCACGAATGAGCTTTACCCATAATATCCCGTCTTTGCCCATTTCCATCCCTTCATTCAATCTTCCCACGACAAATTCCGAAACAAAAAGTTAACGGATCTCCTGCAAAAAGTGAGATGAAGCTCGCATTGAACATCATCGCTCACGGTAATTCATTTTCCTATGGTGACGCTTCTGGGGCGCAGTAATCAGGACTAAAATGGGATAGAAATGAAAAAGCTCCGCTCCATCCGACATAAAAGGTTAGGGAACGCAGAGTCGAACGGATATTGTTCCTATTCCGTGACAACTTCTGCATGTATTCGCCACGAAATCATAATATCGACATCAGAGATTATAGTGTATAAAGATGGGAAAGGAAGCGACTACAGTGATGTGAGCGACATCTGTAGTTTCAAAGGTAAACGAGTTATGGTTGAAATATTTACTTAGGGTCCATTTGGCAAGATTATGTAGAGATTATTAGTAGGCTGTTGTCAATTTTGGAAGAAATACTTGAATGAATATTTTATTTGATTCTCATTTGTAAACGTCAGTATCCAAAAAACACAATATTGATCAAGAAAGTTTATTTTATCAAGTCACTAAGTTGTAAAACTGACAGATGAAGCTCGCATTGAACATCATCGCTCACGGTAATTCATTTTCCTATGGTGACGCTTCTGGGGCGCAGTAATCAGGACTAAAATGGGATAGAAATGAAAAAGCTCCGCTCCATCCGACATAAAAGGTTAGGGAACGCAGAGTCGAACGGATATTGTTCCTATTCCGTGACAACTTCTGCATGTATTCGCCACGAAATCATAATATCGACATCAGAGATTATAGTGTATAAAGATGGGAAAGGAAGCGACTACAGTGATGTGAGCGACATCTGTAGTTTCAAAGGTAAACGAGTTATGGTTGAAATATTTACTTAGGGTCCATTTGGCAAGATTATATAGAGATTATTAGTAGGCTGTTGTCAATTTTGGAAGAAATACTGGAATAAATATTTTTATTTGTTCCTGATTTCTGAACATCAGTTTTCAAAAACACAATATTGATCAAGAAAGTTTATTTTATCAAGTCACTAAGTTGTAAAACTGACAGATGAAGCTCGCATTGAACATCATCGCTCACGGTAATTCATTTTCCTATGGTGACGCTTCTGGGGCGCAGTAATCAGGACTAAAATGGGATAGAAATGAAAAAAGCTCCGCTCCATCCGACATAAAAGGTTGTGGAACGCAGAGTCGAACGGATATTGTTCCTATTCCGTGACAACTTCTGCATGTATTCGCCACGAAATCATAATATTGACATCAGAGATTATAGTGTATAAAGATGGGAAAAGAAGCGACTGCAGTGATGTGAGCGACATCTGTAGTTTCAAAGGTAAACGAGTTATGGTTGAAATATTTACTTAGGGTCCATTTGGCAAGATTATATAGAGATTATTAGTAGGCTGTTGTCAATTTTGGAAGAAATACTTGAATAAATATTTTATTTGTTTCTCATTCCTAAACGTCAGTTTTCAAAAACACAATATTAATCAAGAAAGTTTATTTTATCAAGTCACTAAGTTGTAAAACTGACAGATGAAGCTCGCATTGAACATCATCGCTCACGGTAATTCATTTTCCTATGGTGACGCTTCTGGGACGCAGTAATCAGGACTAAAATGGGATAGAAATGAAAAAAGCTCCGCTCCATCCGACATAAAAGGTTAGGGAACGCAGAGTCGAACGGATATTGTTCCTATTCCGTGACAACTTCTGCATGTATTCGCCACGAAATCATAATATTGACATCAGAGATTATAGTGTATAAAGATGGGAAAGGAAGCGACTACAGTGATGTGAGCGACATCTGTAGTTTTAAAAGTAAACGAGTTATGGTTGAAGTATTTAATTAGGGTCCATTTGGCAAGATTAAATAGAGATTATTAGTAGGCTGTTGTCAATTTTGGAAGAAATACTTGAATAAATATTTTATTTGTTTCTCATTCCTAAACGTCAGTTTTCAAAAACACAATATTAATCAAGAAAGTTTATTTTATCAAGTCACTAAGTTGTAAAACTGACAGATGATGCTAGCATTGAACATCATCGCTAGCGGTAATTCATTTTCCTATGGTGACGCATCTGGGGCGCAGTAATCAGGACTAAAATGGGATAGAAATGAAAAAGCTCCGCTCCATCCGACATAAAAGGTTGTGGAACGCAGAGTCGAACGGATATTGTTCCTATTCCGTGACAACTTCTGCATGTATTTGCCACGAAATCATAATATTGACATCAGAGATTATAGTGTATAAAGATGGGAAACGAAGCGACTATGGTGATGAGAGCGACATCTGTAGTTTCAAAGGTAAACGAGTTATGGTTATAATATTTACTAAGGGTCCATTTGGCAAGATTATATAGAGATTATTAGTAGGCTGTTGTCAATTTTGGAAGAAATACTGGAATAAATATTTTTATTTGTTCCTGATTTCTGAACATCAGTTTTTAAAAAACACAATATTGATCAAGAAAGTTTATTTTATCAAGTCACTAAGTTGTAAAACTGACAGATGAAGCTCGCATTGAACATCATCGCTCACGGTAATTCATTTTCCTATGGTGACGCTTCTGGGGCGCAGTAATCAGGACTAAAATGGGATAGAAATGAAAAAAGCTCCGCTCCATCCGACATAAAAGGTTGTGGAACGCAGAGTCGAACGGATATTGTTCCTATTCCGTGACAACTTCTGCATGTATTCGCCACGAAATCATAATATTGACATCAGAGATTATAGTGTATAAAGATGGGAAAAGAAGCGACTGCAGTGATGTGAGCGACATCTGTAGTTTCAAAGGTAAACGAGTTATGGTTGAAGTATTTAATTAGGGTCCATTTGGCAAGATTATTAGTAGGCTGTATTTTATTTGTTTCTCATTTGTGAACTTCAGTTTCCAAAAACACAATATTAATAGAGAAAGTTTATTTTATCAAGTCACTAACTTGTAAAACTGACAGTTAACTTGCAAAGTTTTTACAAGTAAGAAGTATTATATACATTAAAAAATTTTGTTTTATCGTCATATATGTTGAGAATCATGATACAATTGTTATTTCCAGTAACACATATTTTTGATGATGGAACGTTGATACTGATGATGATGAACCATGTGTTGACTCAGAAACTGCTGATCTCGAGGACTGCAGAATATTTGTACTCTCTTTACTACCAAATCATTGTTAGACAATTCGATTTTTTTCTTGACCGAATCATCGACATAACTTATCGCAATTTCGGTGCTCTTACACCCTCCTGCACGCTTAAGTGCTAAAATATGTCACAATAACGTATTTTTCCATATCTTCTACATCAATCATGTTTAAGAAGAGAATTTCGTCTCATCAACAACATCCAAAAATCCTAAATATCTTAACAATTTTCGCCAGCAACCACTGGTCATCAGGAGCATGTAAAAGAAATTGTTCAGCCTCTTCTTTACTTAACACCTTGGCCTTTTTTGGCGTATAACGCTCATTTTTTCGTTTCAGAAACGCTATTATCTTTTGGAATCTGCAAATGACAACTAAACGTCATATTCTTCAATAAATTTTTTAAGGAAAATAAATCTGCGAACAGGGGCATTTTCTTTCATTTCCAAGCAGCTTTTCAGCATAGACCATTTTGTCCATAAAGTATTAGGGCTGATAGTTGATTCAAGTAGACAAACAAAACATCTTCAGTTATCCCAATCACACTATTTTTGTTCCGCCACTTTTTGAAGTCGTCGTATTCTCGCTAGTACCTTGAAGCTGATTTTGCAGGTAATAAACTTGATACTACACTGTTGGCTGCCTCAATAATTTCTTTTGGTACATTCATTTTCGCTTTCGCCAAAACAAATGTAAAGAAAAATGCAATCATATAGAAATTTATGAGATGAACAATTCGAATATCAAGACTATTGAAATAGTTTTCTGTACTGAATAATGTTTTCAGCGCCTACTAGGTGTCAAAAGTAAGAAACTAGCCAAAAACCGTTGTCGGATTTTAGTTCAACAGATATAAGAGCGTTTCCTATCTTTCTAATCCTATAATCTTTGATTGACATACTAACCATGACGATAAATGAAAAACGATTTGAATGGAAAAAATTCAAATATTACAAAGTATAAAGACTCCATGAATACTATATCCAATGTTGATTTTGATTTAAATTACTTTTCAAGCAGTTCAGAAAAGGTGTAGGTACTAACAGAAATACATTTATTCATCATTTTCTATTAGAAAAAACTGACGCCGTTTAACAGGTGTTTGATTGTATTCTCTAGAATTCTTCTGACAGTTCCAGGTGAGAACTGGAATTTTGGAATAATTTATGCGTCAGAAAACACCTTGGAAAAGAAAATGATTATATACCTGAAAAACTAGCAAAAAGGAACTATATTGTCAAAAATATCTGCTAAATCCGTGAAAAACTCGCAGTAAAGATGATAAACTGCCTCATATTCCCTTGTAGTTGGGCGAGTCGAGAGGATTTTAATGAATTTCAGCCATTTTCAATTTGGTAGGACTCAACAAATATTCAAATAAAAAACTAACTTGTCGAGTTAATCAAGAACTTGAACATAAAAAAATATATTCCGAATATATTCAGTAGCTTGACTCAAACTTGAAAATTTCGTAAGTTAGTGTTATTTTGATCGGACAATCTGAAATTTCTAGAAACCCTCGTAATTCTAGAGAAATGATTGCGAGCGAAATTCGAAAATTAATCTTATACCAACAATAATTCGAACTATCTGCTGCATTACCTTGATCTCGATTCGAACGCTCATTCATTTTCTTCACTAAATTATCAAACAATACTTATTTCGGATAATGGGTATTCCGAAGGATTTATACGGGACCCTATCTAACTTCAACTAGAGTTATTTGACACAATTGATTTCAGCTTCCATTGAGGATAGTTTCCAAAGTCCATTCATACCGATTACACTTGATCGAATGCCCCTTCAAGATTCTCGAACCTCTATTCGGTTTGCGCAACACACATAATCGCACAGGTTTCGCAATTATATTCATGAGTATACTGAACAATTTTTAGTTGATGTCAAAAGATTAACCTGTAGAAGCTTTTTCTAGAGCATACTTACTGAAATATGAGGCTGAACCTATTAATATGGCCACCTATATACGGTGTTATTCGTTTTCGAAATGGAAGAAAAAGATGAATTTTTCTAAGTAATTTAAAACTATTGTCTTCATAAGAAAAAATACAACTTTATGTTATAGCTCAGCAAGGAAACCTCTTGGAGATAAACATAGTACGCTACTAAATTGCTATGAAAAAGTGTGTGTATAATGTTTTAATTTCAACATCCTAGCATAACAGACACGGAAATAATGATAAACGTTGAAATTCAGTTGATGCCATTATCAGTTTCTCTAAAAAAGACGAGCGTCATGCGTCCATTTTCATTTATCTCGTTGGGTTGAAATGTTGTAGTTTAGGTATTACCAATTTTGCTCATTTTTAACTACAAATTTTCAACCGTGAGAGATAGAGGAAAATGAATGATAAGTCAGTGGTCTTTTTAAGAGAAACTGTGATAATTCCATCCATCAACTGCATTCCTCTATCTTCTTTGGTTTTCGAGCTGCGCTCCTCCTCCAATCATTGTCAGATATCGGTAGTCCTTAACGTTTTCTGCACGATAGACACAATTTTTACTCAATGTTCAGGATATCCCAAATTGTTTGATTTGACTGTTTTAGGTACTTCTGGACTAGATAGATAAAAATTTCGTGAAGTGTCCAGGGCTCGATTTTTGTGAAAACACAATCAGTGAAAACCGCTTCACGATATCTTAATTTTTTTTTAATTTCGATTTCGGAAATGTGCCATAACTTTTTCATTCACGAAAATATCTGAGAATGATTAAAAATTTCTAGAAGCGCTTTTTTTTCCAGGAAAAGAGAAACTGTATTGAATACTTGTCTCGTGGAAAAAAACACTTTTTTGTATTAAATATGAACGCATTTTTCTTCATTTTATTTCATAAAAAAAATTCAGAAATAAAAGTATTTGAAAAAACGTTTTATTCCCAGTGAAAAAGTGCTTGTTGAAAGTTTTCATCTTAGTCAGATATTCTCGAAAATGAAAAAGTTATGGCACATCTTCTGAATCGAAAAAAATTCAGAATGTTGATATATCTTCAAAACAAATGAAGATAACGTGAGACGGTTTTCAATATTGGAGTTTTCACGAAAATCGGGCCCAGCACTCCTCAACGTTTTTACCTATCTAGTCTAGAAATCACAGAAACAGCTAAAATCAAGCAATTTGGAATACCCTGTACAAAATAATTATCTGACGAATTCATTTATTCGTGACTGTATCAATGCTGTGTAGGAATATAATATAGGGCGTTTTCTTGGTGATGAAAACTTAGAAGATTGTCAAAGAGACGATTATGAATTGAATATACTAGCCTGCAACCTTTTTGAATTTAAAAAATCCAAATGCCTATACTGGTTACTCTTCAACCCGAATAGATCTGAAATTTTTTTTCTTTCATTTCAGTGGGAATTATGTCAGATTATGGTTTAAATGGGGCCTTTTCATATTTTTCATCTTGATGTGGACTTATTTTCCACGAAAAGTTAAAATTTGTGGTTTTCTTTTGAAGGAACGGTTTTCTATGAAAAATGAACATTGAATTATATGAGGTGATTATAGAAGCAATTTTTCGGATGTATTGCTATTTTATATTTAATACATATAAAATATTAGTTTTATTGGCACACTTCACAATTTTTTAATTTTATTCTGGTAAACGATCAGGTGGTCTACTCTAACATATCTTGAAGATTGGTATACACTCTTTGTTTGATTAGATGGTCCTGTTTTTGTTGTTTTTCTATTAGTTTCCAGCAATCTTGTTGCGATGATAGCTAGTCTAGTTTGTTACCATTTCTGCGTTTTGAACAACCATGTCAAATCAGTGTGCAAGTAGTGGGAAAAACAATTTTTGTCCTTGTCGAAATACGATTCTAACTCATGTCTTTACGGGATCAGTAAACGCCCCCATATATTGTAATGTTACATGAGTTGGTCAATGATATTTTTTCCTCTAGGTCAATATCTCATTACTTTTTTTGGTGCATGGAAATACGAATAAGAAATTAGTAGGCGCATATGCAAAATTATTGTTATTTCAATTATAGAAAACTATTGAATTATGTGCAGAAGAAAATTTTGCTATCAGGTCGTTCTGAAATCATATCCAGATTATCTGCATGATGTGGTTTCTCATGCAGAGTCAGATTTTTTTACCAATAGTCATAACAAAATATTCAGGTAAAATAGAAGGTGACAATCCTACCGTTCCGTTAAAAGAACACCTTCATTTACGTAGCAAAAATCAGGATTTGAAATCATGAAGAAGATGAATTCGCCTCTTATATTATTTTTCCAACAAAGATATAATTATTTCATTCGCAGACTCGATGAAATAAATACATATGAAAAAATACACCATCGGACATAATGAGGTATTGCAGCCATTGATATTTATATTTAACATGGCTTTGAAGTGAATTCTAATACTGAAGCAAAGTTATATTCAGCGTTGAAGACAGCATTAATTTATGTGTTTATATTGACGCCTCCTTTGTTTCTTTATTTTGAGCATGAATTGAAAACTTTTAGATTGGTGTTGTTTATTCGTAACGGTAGGTCCATCTGGGTTAAGATGGACCTCGGCCACATTTTAAGTTCATAAGGGTGTGTATCTGAAAGTTACGTTAAGGAGATTATCTGGAAAATAAACTAGACTTTGCTGAAAAAATTTAGCATACTACGGAACGTAGCGAGTTGAAATATGAATTCGGATACTGCTCATACCAGTGGTATTTCCATCAGCAATTGTAAAAATTTTACTTTCACTTTCAATATTAATCTCAAATTGTTTGTGTTATTTCATCATTTCTAAGAATATTCAGACATTTTCACTTACCGTTCTGTTTACCTTAGCAATCAGTAAAAATGATCTACCGATCTAGCAACAAACGCGGTAACTAACAAAATTCATTTTATCCTACAAAACCATATTTGCCATCACCAGAACCTGACAAAATTGACAGAGCTAGTACAAAAATAATACTTCTCACTCACATCACGTCGTTCGAGTGGTCCCAAGTAAGTATCCTGGTCACTTCGTATTTTCCGTGTGTCAAAGGAATGATCCTTCGTTTCGGAATGTTGACGTACACAGCATGCCTGAAGAATCCCGCTGGCCCGTCTCTAACCGGAGCCACTGTGATGTAGCTGGAGCTGTCCCTGCCAAAGATGGGACTATCCCCCATGTCCACCCAACCATTGCCGTCGCTGGTTACACGCTGAGTCTGAAAAAAACTAGATGAGTTTGGGGATAGTTGCAACTGGAAAGGACACAAAAACCAGCGGCTAACATGGCAACGACAAGAGAATTTGATAGACGAAAGGAACGCTTGAGAAAAACAAAGCAATGACGACAGAGTGAAACTCTGATTTTTCTCCACTCCTATTGATGATTAAGAACATAAAAATTTCTCGATTTATTCGAAATTTCGTTCCAAGAATTATCCAATATATTGCTGTTTTTTTTGGGGTAAGAGAACGTGGGAGATTTAAGAAATATATATCAGCACCTCAGAAGTAAAGTGTGTTAAGTCACATTTTTTCAGACACGAACTATCTATAATATTGGATTTACATTGGTAAATTCTTGCTAGTGGAACACATTTTTGACTCCCTAGGTATATCAAGTCAAATAATGGCAGAAAACATTCTTTGAAACAATTATCGAACTGAAAAATCTATCTTTTGTCTAATTTTGATATTGTGACTTAACACACTTTACCTCTGGGATGCTGATATATATCGTCGGCGACACCGCAAAACCAAGTAACTGCAAAAACTGAAATTTTCAGGAGGCACTATAAACTTAATAGTTGTGGATTGATGGATTCGATTGAAAACGTTATAATTATCCAATCACTTGGATAATTAATAATCCACACAGTTTCCCACACAAGTGTGTCCAGAATGTTGCAGCGATTCAAAGAAGACAGGTATGAATGTCCGAAGACCAGGACAGGGTAGACCACCGGTAACAACTGCCATTGGAGAACGTTACTTGAGAGTTTCTTCGTTGAGAAAACGGTTTGCAAGCGGATTTCTTCAAAATCAGCTTGAGAGAACTCATGGGGCGCAAATTAGCACTCAGACAATAAGAAATCGCCTCAGAGAATATGATTTAAGGCCTCGCGTCGCGGCAAGAGGCTCAGCTCTTACCCCAGCCCATCTAAGGGTGCATTTGGATTTTGCGAGAGAGCATATCCATTGGGAAGAGGCCGATTGGGAAAGAGTTCTTTTCACAGAAGAGTCTAGATTCTGCCTCTACCATTGTGATCGACGTTCCCTTGTATACAGACGTCCACATGAAAGATGCTCAGTGCAATTTCCTGAATACTACTGGTTTCATGGAAGGATCGATTACTGTATGGGGTGAAATATTTTTGACTGCTCGCAGAGACCTAGTGGTCGTTGATAATGGGGCTATGAATGGCGATAAGAATATGAAGAACATTCTTGTAGTGCCATTTGCCCTATACATTGGTGAAAATTTCATTTTTATGGACGTAATGCCAGATCACATCGTAAGCGCATCGTTCAGGAGTAACTTGAAGAGGTTGAAGTCTCTCGAATGGAATAGCCAGCAAGAAGTCCAGATCTCAATCCGATCGAGCAAGTTTGGGATTACCTCAATAAAAGGCTGAGAAGTTCAGAAAATCATCCAGCTACTCTTAATGACTTAGAATCCAACTCGGAGTAATCTGAGAATGATTAGATAGGAACATTTTAGGATCTCTCATTTTAAGTATGAACCGTCGTTGCCGAGCTGTAATCAACGCAAGGGGTAAGAATACCAAGTATTAAATGACAACTAATTGTTCATTTCTCCTACTTCACATAAAATTCGGTGAAATCCTGAATTTTTCTTCCATTTTATGTATCTTGTTTCGTTCAAAACCTTCCCGAGATAACATGAAAAATAAGTTATAAAGTCAATGTAGAGTTAACTTTCATTAAAATTGAGATTTTCATAATTTGCTTTAAATTTTTTGCGCAGTGTATGTTTTCATTTCACGTCATACGAGTTTAATATTTCGATTTTATTAGATTTACAGGGCGAAAATGAAAATGTACATTATTTCCCGGGCCCTGAATAAGAAAGAGAAAATACGAAAATGCTTATAATAATATTTTTACGTAGAATTCAGTGGCGTAACTTATCATATTTCTCAAATCATTGTGTTTGAGATTGAATTGGAACGGAATGAAACTTTTCATATGGAACAATGAGGAATGTTCACATTTTTCAATTTCTACATATTCCTATTCTCCGTAGAAAATGAAAATATTGTGTCCAAAAATTATTTGAATACTTCAAATAGCGCCCGAGATATCGAGTTATAAACATGAGTTCGATGGATCCGTGTGACGTCACTTTACATCTAACGACTTGCGAGGTTAAGTACGTAGCCGGGTCCAATATAAGGGCCTTTCGTCTCACGGAGTGCGATTTGCGAATGTAGTATGACTTCACATCGCCGCGAGGAATTGAATATTCACGAGGTTGTAAAATCTGAACTACTAGGTCTTTTCGACTGAAACAAAAACTAGTGATTTCATATACATATAGGTTATACTGTGACGATCGATTTTGCATACCTGTGAACATTCCTCATTGTATCACAACCTATCCTTCGGTGAATTTCAGTTGAAAAAAAAGTCCCAAGCATTCAACCAATATTCACAAGCATCAAATCATTACTTTTTGGAAAAGCCATGTGAGCTGAACCCATTTATTGTATCCTATTTCCTATTTCGAACAATGTTTTTTTGATGCATGTGTGGAAGAATTCATGTCCCACTTAAAAAACAAACAGAAACATGAATTCTTCTGATGATTGGAGCTGAAATTTATTGAAGGTAAGATTGTGATACATCGATGTATTCAGAAAAAAATGAGAAAATTTGACGTTAAATCACACGAGGTGTTCCATTTGAAACATTTCAAGTTTCTGCTATATCTCAAAAATATTTTGAGCTACGCCACTGACTACTACGTAAAAATATTATCATGAGAATTTTTTTATTTTTTCTTTTTTATACAGAGCCCGAGAAATAAGAATATCCTCAAAATGTGGACATTTTTATTTTCAACCTGTAGTCCTGAAACAAAAGAAGATGGAATATTTTTGTTTCTGGATTTAAACGTTTCACAAAAAAGTGAAAAAGGGTCGTAAAAACCGCATGACTTTATTTTCAATAATAGCTGGGATTTAATGCAGTCTCAACCAATTTGGAACTCAGTGTTCTACGCTTGAAACGACTGTACTATATGATGAAGAAATATATGACATCATATCAGATGATGAAGAAGATAAATAATAAAATTTATTTTCAGCCTCACATTTTGTTCGTATTTTACACCCTTTTCGAGTCGCCTGGTAGGCACCTGTGCTCGTTGAAATAGCCTGTCAATTTTTTTTTAACTTCACAATGAATGAACAAAATCATATGAAACTTTCAAGCTTACAGGAACAAGTTCATTTTTTTAACACTTTCAAAAGATACAGAGGCTTTCCATATTCAGCATGCTATGAAGTACCACTATAAGAATTTCTAGCTTTACAGACAAAAAGTTACTCGGAGAGTTCACTAGCTCCCGTACTATTATTGCTTTGAATGTGCCATTGAGCGTGACATAAGCAGTTTTTTTTTTATATCTCAATAATGAGTTTCATTTATTAAATCAAAATAAATTATGAACATTCTCGTTGATATCAATTGAAAATTCGAATGCTACATAAGCTGCAGAAAATATTCATAAGTGATTTCGATTGATTCTGGTTCTTGGTTGATTCATAGATTGCGCAGTCATTTTTGGACCACCCGCATTCGAAGCACGAATTGAAGCATTTCATAGCTGCCATAGATTTAGACGAGAATATCTATATATTTTTAGAAAACCCTATGAAGTATATCTATTTGAAATCACCAGGAAGAGCTCTACCGATTTGGAAAATAAAATACAGGGTATACTTTTTGAAAAATAACAGTTCCCACGGAAATTCTAGGTTTACAATGCTTTCATGAATCTCCTAGTATCTACTGAATTCTCAAGAATAATGAAATTTTACTCAATGCTTATTACTTTGTCTTTCCGAGCATCAGAAACGATTGACCTACCTTGCAAAAATTAAAACCACACTGGCAAGAAGGAAGCAACGAATAGAAGAAGAGAGCTGGAAACCCTCAAAATACTCGAAAGTAAAACCATTGTTCTGAGATTTGGGAGATTTTAATATCAGGAGTATCTCACGCCGAAGTTTTCATAATGAAATGAGATCCATGAAGACAGAAATGAATTAACACCAACCCTGAGCTGGACAGAAAAAAAAATGACTCCATTTCATTTTCGTACAGATGAAAACTTCGACCGCCTCCTTGATTCTGGAACTTGAACAGTGGATTATTGCGTAGGACTGAGTTGAAGATAATTCATATTAAAATTTCGGTCATAATTATTTTTCAAAAGGTGAAATACATTTTTGGATTATCTCAACTCATTTTGCGAATTGATCTGAAGAATAGTCTAATGGAAACATTTCGAATGGGTTCCAGTATTTGCTGAAACAAAGGATCCAATATTTCGAATATGAACCTAAAGAAGCTTCATAGTGAGAAGGAAAAAAAGTTAACTCTATTGAGTCATTCGAGTCATTTCGAATGGCTATCGACCAAAATATTCTTCTCGCTCACAGCGATTTATTTCATGCATAGGATTTTAGAAATACATACGATTCTTCAATCATTATTCGTGCATAAAAAAAATTGGACATCGTGAATAACATCACTCACCTCTTTACAATCCCACTTAGGACTCGTGCAAATGGAGACGATAGATAAATTTTGAGGTCTGTTAATCCATACTACACTTATTTCTGTCAGACTTATCCACGACAAGGATGTGAAGTAGTATTCACTGAAACGTCATTTCAAATTCAGGATCATATTCACTGAAATATCAACAATATTTGTTAAAACAACTACATTGGTATCCATATTTTCACATGAGATCCCAAGAATGTCAAGATGGTCAATGATTCGTCAGCTATTGTTCAGTCAGTAACTGAAAAACAGCACATGTTGCACGTAAGGACTGCCGCGGTAAAGCAATTGCATAGCATCCTTTCAAAAAAAAGGAGATACTAATAATAATAATGTTGATTCAAAGAAAGTACTGCATTGAAATAAACAAAAACCAAAACTAAGAGATAATATTGTTGATTGAATATGTTTTTTATCTTCCAATACATGTAGGTTATTCAGGAATGTTTATCATTGAAACCTTAGGTTTATGGTTACTGAAATCAGAAACATAAGTTTGAGACTCAATGTCTGTAAATATCTGGAAAACACCGCGTCAATAGTGGTCCACATTTTGTTGTGGATTCTGTGGATCATTATTCATTTTTGAATTCAATTTTGCCGAAAGAAAAGTTGTCAACCGCTCTGATTCTTTATCAGCGAAGTTTATGTTGAGATCGCCAGCCAAGATGAGTAAAAATTTATTACCATTTGTACCAAGTTTTTTCGATCCTTCTTCTCTGTACTCCAGTACAGTGCGATTAATAAAATTCTCTACCTCGTCCATTTTTGGATTCGGAGAAATGTAAATTGCTACCATGACTATGTGTGGGCCATTTCTAAGTTTGAATAAGCATGCATAAATATCTTCAACAAATGAGCGTCTAACATTAACATCGCTAACGTCTTCAATATTTATTTCAATATTCGAAGTCATATTATTAGTAACATTATTACTATTTTGGAAAATAGCTACCCCACATTTTGGAACAGTATCTCGTTTGAATTGTACAATACGATTGAAATCAAGTATTTCATTCGGATTTTCACGAGTCATGCATGTTTCGGTAAGAAGTAACACATTGGTTTGTCCCGTAACTGAATCTTGTGAATCTTATTTGTGATTATGTAGACTTTGGCAAATGAACGTCATCATTGAAATGCCATTTTTATTAGTAATGAAATCTAAAATACTTTAAGCTATCGTCTGAACACTATTCAAGGACAGTCTTTTGAATTGTCTTAACAAAGCTGCAGTCGATGCAGCTTGCCTTCGATTATGATAAAACTTAAACGCAGAACTATCAGCTATACAATTTTTCCATATAAGTCACCCGAGAAAGTGCA
Source organism: Hippodamia convergens (assembly GCA_038502775.1). Taxonomy (NCBI): domain Eukaryota; kingdom Metazoa; phylum Arthropoda; class Insecta; order Coleoptera; family Coccinellidae; genus Hippodamia; species Hippodamia convergens. The sequence continues at coordinate 125,307,058 of CM076607.1, forward strand.
ACATAGACGAGTTCCCGAGAATGTGATTTACTATACTCATATACTATTTCGTCAAAAGTTCCACCTTGCGACTTATGTGTAGTTAGAGCAAAAGCTGAAAGTAATGGAAAATGTTTGCGTTTGGCTACACATTTTCTATCCGAGGTTGAAGAAATATTTGCCGTTAGTAATTCAAAGACAAATTCCCCCGCTGCTTGACTAAAGTTGAGATAAAAAATTTATTTGATTTCTTTCCATCAATTGAGATATAAAAATGACGCAATTTTCGAAACTTCATTAAAAAAAATGTAACGAAACAACCAACAAAAGGAATGAGTAAGTGAGTCAACCACAAACTGAATACTATAAACTTTATATTATATTTCTAAGGATTTTTTGTTAGTATCCAACATTAGTTTCTCACATTATTACTGTGATAATTCACAATGAACATAATGCATAATCCCGTAACTCATACGTAGCTAATATTGAAACTTCAAAATTCATAAGATGGTTGATATAGGTTCAATTTTGCGTTTGACTAACATGAACCGATTGTAAATGTGGAAATAACGAAACATTTTCTGAACAATTCCACTCGTATGAAGATAGGTATGATTTATATCGCTTAAATTTTTGCCTTTTACATTCTTGATTTTTAAATATGTTATTGAGGTAACTATCAAATTATATTTCATAGGTTGAACAAATTGTAGTGACTAAACATCCCCTAAACATAAAAACTATTCAGCAGAATGATATTTGTGTCCCAGGTTTATTCAGTACAATTTGACCAACTTATTTAATATACTTTGATAGTTACCTAAATGAAATATTTGAAGATCAGAAAGGTGAAAATAAGTTCATTAATTTTTTTGGAGTTTTGAAACGTCTGACAAACGTTTCGGTCCATAAAAATTATGATACTTTTTTGGAAATAATATTCTACAAAGCATATATGAAAATCAGCAATGCTAGAGCTACTTCATATAGCTCTAGGATCTTGGATTACAACGTTAATTGGTGTATTTTTGAACCATATTCTGAAGAATAAAATATTGAGGGAACATGCCGTGTATTAAGATCATAGATACATGAACAACTGCCGATTTCATGGGTGGCTGGACGGTACTTCATGCTTTAAAAAAATGCTCATTAAAAATTGCGTGCTGTTGAATCCTCGACTTCGAATTAAAACACATTCGCTCTTTCACCCTGATTTTAAGCTCCCATTTCACTAATTACTTCATCCCGCGCTCTATGAATCACTCGCCTCAAATTCCAAAATATGGTTGGAATTGAAAGGGGTCGACTGAAAATGAAAAAATATATTTCGACGGGCTGAAAAAACTCCAGAGCTACGAATATCAGCTGGTCTGGCTTGTGTATCCATGTGATGAAATACAGCTTTTAGGGGAATTCAAGCAATGAACAGGATATTTTTTATCTTTCATAAGCTGTAGTGTGTGAAATAAGTTAGGTTGCTCCAAATTTGGACAGTAGCATATTTTTCGACATTGCGAATGATATTGTGATAGGATGGTTTACTCTACCAATTGAGAAAGAGAATATATGAATATATTTCATTCGAGATATCGTGATATAATGAGAAGGAAGTTTTTTGGAATTTTTTCAGGGTTTTCTATCTGAAGAATTTTTCTAATTAACCTTTGTTCCAGAGAATGACAGAGAATATCCTTAGAAAACTTAGAAATATTATAATAAATTCATATATGCTGTATACAGGGTGACGCAGACTCATGGTACACCCCCATTTTCTTCCTTGTTTCTGTAACTATATTTCTGAAATTTGGAATATTGAATATACTCAGTATGAGGCACTTTTTGACATATTTAGAAAAAAATCCAATTTCCGGTTTTTCCGGAAATGACATCAACTTTGATAAGAAGATACCTGAACCTGTCTAAACTCCTTTATCGTGTTCGTATTGGTTATACAGAAAAATAGTTGATATGGATGGATACCCCACCGGTGGTACTTTCGAATGACGTCAGAGTACCATTATGCTACCATTTGACAGAACAGAGTTTCGAGTGAAAAAAGGTTTTGGTTTACTTTTTTGGCACGTATTTCGAACAACGATACTTTTTAAATCGGAATTACTATAGTGTATTTCGATTATTTGGAATAATTTTAGGGAGTTCATGGCTCTCTAGATCGAAAAATAAAATGGGCGTTCTGACGAATGAAATATCAACTATATGGTATCAGTAGATTGAGAAAATTATGGAGATTTGAAAAATTAAATAATATACCGGGTGTCCCATTTAAAAATCGAAAGTTGATGTCATTTCCGGAAAAACCGAACGTTGGATTTTTTTTCTGAATATGTCAAAAAGTGCCTCATAGTGTGTATATCGAATGTTCCGAATTTCAAAAATATAACCACATCAACAAAGGAGAAAATGGGGGTGTACCATGCGTCTGTGTCACACTGTATAATGATTTAAGTATATGTATCGCTGAAAAGTTAGACATAGAAAATTTCTTATAAACATGAATGAGAAATATTTTTAAGAAAAAAAATGAAACGGTTAACAAAAAAATTTCTTTGCCTTCACGGAGGCCACACCGGAAACATTTTCGTGAAAGAGGAAGTACAATTTCTTTTTTCGCATGTCATTGGAGATATGAAACTTCAGTTTGACGCAATTGGTCGTCACTGCTTTGTAATTTCTGCTCAGTACATCACACCCGATTGCTCGAAATATCGAAGTTTTTATGAAGATTCTGCCTCTGAGATGTATGCGATACTGATGAAGCCAAACAAGGCCGAAACCGGTATATCTCTCATTTCAGTGACAAAATCTAATATCATTTCTATATCCTCATGATGAAAGATCTCTGAGCTTGGGAATTCATTTCGATGATTATTATTTAGAATTCATCTATGTTTCGAAAATGAATGAGAAATCATTCAAACCCATGATTTAAATTATACAGGTTGTAACCTTCAGAAACTCCATATTGTTCCGAAATCCACCCGCTACTGTTTTGGATCAAATGTGGTTCAGTCAATGAGGATATTTGTTACGAAAGCATCGATTCACAATAGGCAGAAAATATAGCTCAAGAAACAAAATCTATCCTATGCTACGATATGCAGCTCAGATGTGAATGCGATCAATTATACCGTCAATTAAATTGATTGGGGATGGAATAATACAATAGATATTTGCAGGCCACATTTTATGCTAAAAGGGGGTGATACACACAATCTCAAAGACCGTCATTCAACTTCATGAAACGCTATTAGAGACCAAAAAACTACTTTTATTCACGTTACAATAAGTGTCATTCAGTTCTGGTATTAGAAAGTGGTTTTAACTTCAAAATAATGAGCATATATCGGCATATATTGAAGTAGGAGGTGAGTAGAGTTCAGTACAAAAATTTGTACAGAATTTAGAAGCAATTCCCTATTTATGGCCTCATTGACTGGACTAAAGAGGCTATTCGAGCTTTAGAATGATAGAATCTTGGAAACCGAGGAAAAATTTGGTAATAAATCGTCTCATAGAAAACAGAACGTCATAGGATCATTGATTGAAGAGTTTTTATGTCTCAATGCCTTGATCGATTATAAAATTTTTAGAAATTTCTTATGGGGCAATCCTAGGGATGATTTTTCTGACGACACGTTGACTATGTTGACCCAACCTCGAAATAAAATGTCACTTTTGATGAAAATTGCCAAGTCTTCAAAAATATTTTCCGAAATACTCACGTTTTAGCGAGAGCTGTAGGTGGTAGTACCCTCTTCATCTTGATGTTCGAAATGTCAGCTAAATCAGCGATAGTCAATGTTACTTGAGGATTTCTTGTTCCTGGTTTGGGGTATCGGAGAGATCTTATGTCAGGATACAATCTGTTGTCTTCATTTGACCCATACCATGGAAACCTGAGTTCCTCCACCAGACTGTCGTTGAATGAGGCGAATGCTAAGAGGTGTCCATCATTGGACATCCACAAGGCAGAGTTTGAGGCCAGAATTTCCTCTAGAAATGAAGAATAGTCGTGATCAGATCCAACATATTTCATGTAGGAAAAGAGTAATGAGTATCTGAATGAGTAATCATTGTTTAAATTGATATTTCATGATAAGAAGAATAATCGAACTAGTAGTGATTTAATCAACAAGTTTTTCAATGTGTGATCAGAGCGAGCGTATTTAAAGTCTAGATATTAATCGCTAGATTAATGAACTAGAAGATTGCGAAATTTCTCCGGCATTCAAAAATAATGAAAGAGAAAATTTTAACATAAGAAGTATTTCATTTTTCAAAGCATGATATACATATATGAATGAAGTATAACCAAATTGTATCTCACGTATCTCATCTATTATTATTATTATTGTGAACAGGGGTCGTTGTGGCTACGTTCAGCCTTCCAGGAACTTCGACCTTATGTATTTTACCCAACTCGTTCATTTAAGAAACATAGATGAATTCAAAATAGTAATCATCGAAATGAATACCATTTTCAATTCCCAGGCTCAGGGATCTTTTATCATGAGGTTGGAGAAATGATATTAGATTTTGTCCTGAGATGTGTGGGATACTGATGAGGCCCAACAAGGCCGAAACTCGTATATCTCTCATCTCTGTGACAAAATCTAATATCATTTCTCCAACCTCATGATGAAAGATCTCTGAGCCTGGGAATTGAAAATGGTATTCATTTCGATGATTACTATTTTGAATTCATCTATGTTTCAAAAAGGTTCTCGATGTAGCCTCCGTAAACGCAAATAATTTTTTTTTCGTTCATTTAAATCCCAAGGAGGCCATCAATGGCATTGATGAATCATATATCATCTAAATATTATAACTCGGTTCAGAAATGCAATTATTAGTGAGATTTCTGAATTTTCTATGTTCGGTTGCCCCTGACAATTGGGCATTAGAATGCGGAATGAAGCAAATATTGGGGACATAAATGAAAGATTTCGTGTGCGCTCAACTTGACTATTGTATCGAAAGTGTTGGGAAAATTTTAGTTGTACTCATATTCAATCGCACCAAGTCTGGTCAGGATATTCTTTAAAATTTCACACACATTTGAAAGGACACAGATAATACCGAAGCACTGGAAACATGTCCTCAGAGGTCAAAAAATCGTATGATATTCATATCACGTGTAGTGATTTGTTTGCGAACCGAATCTTCTTCAGTCTCATTTATTAGATCAAAAAGTTCCACTCAATGGTGGTTAGAAGAACGACTTGAAGAGGTGGATTTTCTCTTGACAACTGTTCACGCCGAGTGAACGAAAAATGATTTAATAAAATTCCCAAATTCTGAAAATCGGAAATAAATCAATTCGTCCGTTCGAATTCAAATTCGTAATATGTACCATATGCTACCAGCTGAAGGTTTTCTTGAGTCGAAGCATATTTCATTTCCATCAACACATTCTTATTCCTTCTTCGTTAGTAAGAGAGAACATTCGACTCACAAAGCATCTGCTACCATTTTCAACGAGTTCATTCCGTTCCCGATAATTTTGATTTAATTCAAACTTTCTATATTCATAAATCAAAGTTTCCATATACCTATTTCAATCTCGAGATCTCAATCCGAGAACATCAAATTGCAATTTAGTGCAACCTTTGTACAATTCACAGACTTGTGAATTTTCACTGCGTATTCGAGAGATCAGTAGCGTGACAAGCAAACGGTAACAAGGATAACTGAAGAAATCTTTTCTCTGCACGGTTGTTGAGCTGAATCAATCTGTTCATTGTGGTGGTCAATAGATCAAAATCCTTAACAACTACCCTCTGATGGAGAAGGTAAGATTTTTTCATTTTCGACTTGTTCATTTATCCACTTCGTATTGTGTTGGGACTTTGTTTCCTACAAACTACAGTCCATTGAAATCGCCTGTCAATTTTTTTTAACTAACAATGATTGAACAAAATCGTACGAAAGTTTCAACCTTACAGCGGCAAGTTTTTTTTTAATTTTTTCTACACTTCCAAAGATATAGAGGTTGATGATATGCAGGGGTAAGCAGTGCCAGGTCATGGTTTTCGTCCTCAGCATGCTAGGAACTATCGCTATAAAAATTTCTAGCCTTACAGACAAACCGTTACTCAAAAGGTTCGCTTTCGTACTATTCACTGAAATGTTTCGAAAGCAAATTGAGTTCTTCTTCTACACATTGCATCTCATACTCGTTTCCTTTTAAAACGTTTTCGCTGTCTGATTCTCATCTAATGAGTGTTAATTTAATTCCAAGAGGATCTCACCACCTGCTTCAACAGCAATCAATGGAATGCCGTTTCCAGTAATAACGTATTTTCCGTACATTTAATGGAATGCGCATGCATTTTCCCAGTCGCCTATTGCTTGGATACGTTTTCCCCAATTCCGCCTCTATCAAGAACGGGACAATCCCGGGTAATTCCTCATTCAAGCTGTTATATCGGACATTTTCAATATTTATAGTCGTCTCAGGTTATTCCTGTAAACCCTGAGTATTGATTTTCCATCAGACCCTTGCTCTTACGAGCTTACATTCGATATTCAGTCCTGAAATATCTGAACTGGAAGGGACTTGATAAAAAAACATGTCATAGAAACGGAAGGACAATCTGTTTCTACGTCGATGGAGTTGAGTGCTTGTTTAAAAAAATTATGGGAAATCTAAATATTATTCGTCGATCGAATTCTTGTAGGTGAATGGGATTTTTTGTTTTTTCATGTTTTACACGAATGGTTTTGATAACTTCGAACTTTTAAAAGAATCAGACATGCGTGAGACTGGATTTGGATCGAACGGAATAACTCAGGATCATACTTGGGTTGTGTCTTATCTCCTTTGATCTTCAATTCGCTAGAAAGTTTTCAGCAAAGCACTCAAGGGACTGAGCCAAGGTATCTTCTTGAACGGAGTCAGGTTGAACAATATTCGATACAGAAAAAAAACTAGCATACCCGAGAAGAAAAATTAACAAAGAGAAAACTAAAAAGAAAACTAAAAGATGGCGCATTCGCCATTTTGTAATCAAGAAAATTATTCCCGTGGAAATTGAAAGAAATTATGAAAACCAGAGGGCGTCAAAACCTATCCGAAATTTTCTTATCGAATTTTCTAGAAGAAAATTCACTCATACACTCTTTTATGAACTACAAAATTCGGAATTTCAATTACCGTACTCTGACTTCTGATTCTGAATGGTACAAAACCCGAAGTGAAAATGAAAAATGGACATAATTTGGAGAATTTCATTTCACGGTTCGCAAATTCTTCAATTAAACTTCCTCTTTGGGAGCTAGTGCTGATATTGTGGTGTATTTTATTTTCCTAATCGGTAGAGCTCTTTCTTCTGATTTCAAATACACGACGGTCTATCAGGCGTTTCTGGAGAACTACACCTATTTGAAATCTGAAAATTGGATTATATTATTGTTTGCCATTATCTACCGATCTAAAATATTCTTGGAGTCTGACCACTTTCGGTCATACAGGGAGTGAAAATGAAATTTAAAAAATTGTTTTTTTCCGTTTTTTTGTTTTTGAATTTGATAGGGTATGCAATTCTGGATTCATTCCTACTCAAATCGCTGCATTCGTCAGGATACTTTCCAAAATAACGAGAAAAAAACTAAAGAAAAAGGGAGATGAGTGTATTGGGTATTATGTTTGTTATTCCTAACCTAGATATTGAAAGCACAAACTGTTTTCACATTTTTGAAGGCGAAGACTGTGGAAAAATTGTACAATTTCAGAATTTTGAATAACCCGTCACAGGATGTTCCCAATGTTTGTTCAAAAATTGAGATCAAAATCAGATATTTCGTTTTTAAAATTAGAACTCTATTTTTCATGATGGCATTGGATTTTGCGAAGAAAAATGATGATAATGTTCTAACATGTTAATGCTCCTAAAATTTCTCATTCTTGAGTTATTAAGAATTTTCTGTTTCTATTCAAGAAATCTGTTTCACATCAACAATGATGTGAACAATAAGCGTGTAAATAAATAAATGATTAACAATAAATGAATTCAGAAAAGAGGAAGTCACTAGTGAGTTATTTGAGTAAGTTATCTTCGATGACCAAAGTCATTGTTGATATGAAACAGATTCTATGAATTTGACGGGTACGTACGACATGAAAGCCGGAAATCCTCCAGAATTGTTTATTTTGGGAGCATTAACATGTTGGAGAATTATCATCATTTTTCTTCGCACAATCCAACGGAATCATAAAAAAAATTCTAATTTGACAAACGAAAGTTATGGGTCAATCTTGATTCCAATTTTTGAACCAACATTTGCAACACCCTGTAGAGGGTTTTTCAAAATTTTTGAAAAAATACAATATTTCCACATTCTTCACCTTCAGAAATGTAAAAACGGTTTGTGCCTACGATCGCTAGGTTAGGAATAACAAGCATAATACCGAATAAACTCATCCCCCTTTTTTCTTCAGTTCTTTCAAATGAGGTATCACTCACCCCATCCTCCCTATTCAATAATTGGGGATGAGGGTTGTAGTAGCAAGGGTTGAAGCGCTATGCGTCCGTAACCTACATCTTAAGTTGTCCCATTCGAAACAGAAATCGACCTGTCCGAGCATTTCTATCGAAAAAATTGATTTCGTCTGTAATCTCGTCTGTTTCGTTTTCAAATGGCCACCCTGTATGTGTTCAATAGTGTGTGCATATTCGCTAGGTTGGCTAGGTCCGTTCACAGGTACCAGGTAGAAAAGGTAGACAAGAACATACCGAACTTTTCTTAAATTCGAAGATGATTTTTTTGATAGAGGTTTCGTAACTTTGGGTTCTGTTCAAATTTCCTCAAGTTGGTAGAACCTGCCTTATGAGCCGTAATTCCTCCCATACACTTTATAGGCAGAAGATTAATAGTTTCTAGGGATCTAATAAAAACTCTGATTGTGTCTGGCAGAATATTTTGTTCTTGTAATTGGTCCGGCTTTCTACAAAAGATATTAAAATAATCCCCCATGAATTTTATTCAAGATTGAAGACTTCGAATGTAAGAAAAGATAATTTTTTAAATTGAATTGAAAGCGTCTGGGAGGAATTACGGCTGAAACGGTCTGGCAATATGAAATATTTATTTTTTATAATATTCTGCGTGACATATATAAAAAGTCAGTGCTTTGGATTCAAGAAAAGTGCTGAATCTGGCCTTTCCGCAACAATGTTTCTAAGTGTGAACTTTTTATTGAAATTTAAAACGTCTGGGAGGAATTAGGGACCACAGAAACGGTCCGGAAATAGAAAATATTCATTTTTCATTATATTCTGCTTGACATATATAAAAATCAGTTCTTCGAATTTAAGAAAAGTTCGGTATGTTCTTGTCTACCTTTTCTACCTGCTACCTGCGAACGGGCCACCTAGCCAAGCTAGCGAGTATGCCAACACTTTCAAACACATATAAAACTATCTATACTGTAAAATTGGTCACTTCAAAAATAAGTAACGTCTGGTTGCCCTGGGATCTCAGACTGTTAGTATAATAATAATAATAAAAGTTTATTTCCCAAATTATCACAAAAATAATGACAAAGTTACGAAAATAGTCCAAATCACACATCAATTCGATTCTATAAGAAACAACAACTATCTTTTACAAAATTCAAAATATTCTTTCATATTATAAGGCTCACAATTTAGTTTCAACTTATGTATTTGGTTTTTAAACTCTCTGTGTACTCTTATTAATTGTATAGTTCTAGGTAAAGCATTAAATAATTTTAAAGCAGCATACTCTAGGTGTTTTTCAGTTAAGGATAGTGAATTTTTGGGAGAGAAATATGGTTCTAGGAGTCTGGAGTTGTTTGTATTTCTGAAAGAGCTATAAAGTTGATCGTTTTTATGGAAAAATAATAGTAGTCTGAATGTATGCAGACCATAAATAGTCATTATATTATTTTTCTTGAATATACCTCTGCAGGATTCTCTACCAGCAAGGCCAAACATATTCCTCATTATTCTCTTCTGAATTATGAAAATTGAACTCAAATTTGCGCTTCCCCAACAAATGATCCCATACGACATTATTGATTGTGCATTCGTGTAGTATATCGTTTTCAGAATGTTTTTATCCACTTGCTTTTTAACAACCCTCAAACTATAATCTACTGAACAGAGTTTTTTCACTACGAATGCTGTGTGTTTCTCCCATCTTAGCCGTGAATCTAATGTTACACCCAAGAATTTGCTCGAACTGCTGAAATTTATAGAAAAATCATTGAATTGTATCCCTTGAGCCCAATAATCACGATAACCAGAAGAAAACATTAGTAATTCGGTCTTTTTAATGTTTAACGCAAGATTGTTAGTGGCAAACCATTGACTCCCACGATTTGGAATATCCTCTGTCGACTCAATAGAAGAAAATGTATTCTCATTCTTTACCAAAATATCAGTGTCGTCCGCATAGGTAACCAAATGATATCGAGTCAAGTCAAATATTCCAGCAAAATCATTTAGGTAGACGACAAATAAGAGAGGTCCAATAATACTGCCCTGAGGCAAGCCCATTAGAAGTTTTCTTTCATCAGATAGATATTTTTTGCCATCAAATTTCAAGGTTGTTTTCTGCTTCCTACCACTCAAATAACTTCTAATTCTCTAATTCTCTGAACTCGACGATATAATTTCCTTGAATGCGATTGGAATAAACAGTTGCAGAGGCAATTGAACGGTTAATTAGAGCGTCGATATGAAATGCTAACGTCGCCCAAGGGAATTATGATTTACGGACATAGAGATAGTATATTATACTATCTCTATCTTTACGGACATCGCGGAATCGACCCGAAATGTCAACTGTGCCGTCCCTGTGCCTGTGAAATGTTATTGTCTTGAACGTGTTGAGTGCCGCAAGCTATACCAGAAGCCCGCACTAGGCCAAGTCATTCATCGCAAAAGTTCAACTACAAACACGGGTGTAATAATGCATTGCGGTTTTTCGGGACGTAATGGTATACAAAGGAATAATGCATGGAATCGGCCCTGGGTCCGTATTCTCCACAAGTGAACTTTCCATACGTATGCGAACTTTCAGAGTACCACACGCTCTGGGATTCTTGACTCGTGACTATACGTTCTCAAAGCGAGTGTTTACAGCGAGCGCTTTGTATCATTCGTTTTCGTGATAAACACTGCGCAAAAAATCAATGCACATTATAGAAATCTCAAATTTATTCTACAACTGAAGGTGTTCTCAATGATAATTATCTTTTTCAGAATTATGCATGCATATCTTATCCACTTTCAACGTTTTTCTTCAATACAGATGTTTTTACCAGCGGGAATAAAAAAAGATGATATGATCAGATTTTGAATGTATTGGCTCCATTCTGAAATCAGTAGTTCTCCATCAATTCTAGTGATCAATAGTTTTTCTTTCGTTTGATTTTCTACACTCGATCGCTATGCAACGCGAAACACGTAATTTGACCCAAGAGGAGTGCCCAAGCGGTACTTTTACGAGAAGAAGGATGGACACACACAAGAATTGCAGAAGGGTTTGGAGTTTCCCATATAAGTATGTCCAGAATGTTACAGCGATTCAGGAAGACAGGTATGAATGTCTGAAGACCAGGACAGGGTAAACCACGGGTAACAACTGACATTCAAGAACGTTACTTGAGAGTTTCTTCGTTGAGACAACGGTTTGCAACTGCTCGCCTCCTTCAAAATCGAAAGTTCTAGATCATACAACAACACCGTTTTGAACTTGCTCAAAAAATGCCGTTGAATCCTGGCATGAATAGAAAAAGTTTTGATCGTATATATGAAAATATCAAAGAAGATATTGATCGCTGTTGTGTGTTGGTTTTTGATGAAATGGACAGGAAAGAAAACCTATAATATGATGAGCGTCAGGAAGAAATAATTGGCTTTGGGAATTTTGGTAAAGAAAAAAGTGGGTGAAAGCACTGCCAGGAAAGTTTTAGTTTTTATGGTGGTGGGATTGAACCGTAAATGTGTTAGTTCTTGTTTAATATGTAAGTTGATCGAGTTTAAATATGAATCACAATAAATCAGCCACTTATAAATGGTATTTTTGTATTTTTTCCACGCAACCATATTGATAGCGAAAATTTTTGCTCACGACAATAATCCACATGGCAAAAATTCCAGCTTTCAGTTAATGGTTGCACGAGATCACTCCAATACATAAAATCATTAATAAAACAGAAATGAATAATTCGAAATTCCCGCGCTAAATGTATCACGGTGGTTAAGGAAATTTATCAAGGCTAATCTTAACCCCTGATAATAATTAAAAAAAAAAAAATGTGCCCCTCAGTCAGAGAGTAGGGGTGGGTCGAACAACAAAAGAAATTCCTCGAATTTTATGTTTAATCAGAGCGCCACGTAATTTATATTATTAACAATTTGTTTTCGCTTTGTTCGAAATTACGAAATATGCAAAGGGTATTGAGAAAGTTGAAAAGTGAACAAAAGTAGAGTAGACAAAATTCAGAGTACCTTTGTGTAACGTTACACTCAATTTTCATTCAGATTTTACAAGGTGATACTTATGTCAATATTGAAATAACTGAGGAATTCTGAATTTATATGGTGTTATAGGTACTTCAAATACAATTTTTTTTCTATCAGAAAAAAAGAAAAGAAAATATAGAAAAAAAGGGTGACGATCTGACCTCATGAACTCTGGATTCTATCCACCACGGTTGTCCCTGGATCTTACGGTCTTTGAAGAGCTCAGGAAACGTAGAATTTGGTCTCGATTTCCCCGATACCTCCGAAAATCACTATGCAGTTATGACATACAACGGGATCTCATAAAAAAGGTGCGAATCGCCCGTAAAAAACAGCCTCCTAAAATTTTTGATGGAATTTTGATTAGCAAATGAAATTCACTATTCTTAAATAACTCACTGGATGTTGTGCGGCTTCTTGTTGTGGTTTGTAACAGATGAATCCGGCAAAGTCGATTACGAATTGTCTTTCAGGTAAGAAAAAGGTGGCGTTCTTCGAAAAACAATCTGCTTTACTCCTTGTGAAAATACTTCGGTAAAAACGAATATGCTCATCTCACAGCGAAGCTAAACCATCTGATTATTATCGGGAAATTCGACATATGAATGTGAATTTAGAAAAATTGCGAATTATCAGGTTACTCGATTCCAAATTCCAGCGACGTCTGCACAGGGTGGCAAAAGGGCGAAGTTGAAGAACCGATTTATTTTTAAACCGTGACAAATGCTCGAAAAGCGTCTCTAGCGCCATCTCCGCATAAGTTCAATGCAGTGAGACAAGGATGCAAAACTTTGGATGAAATTTAGTGCGAAGATTTCGTGGTCTTCTTTCACACAGAGTTCTTCACTGTGCTCGAGAGAAGGCAAGAAAAATTATCAATGCTTGTGTCGGGCGTCATAATCTTTGTATCGGAGATAATGTTCCTGAACCAATGAAGCCTCTTCAGACAATAACTAGTTTTCATTCAACTTCGTAGAATCATGACAATTGTTTTCTTCTTGTTCATTGTTAGGCCACAATTATTCAAAAATGTTTTCTAATTGTTTCTTGTTTCAGAGACTGGGAGAGAAAACCCAAATTATATTTTCAGGAAAATTCCCAATATTTCGTTTATTCATTTCGAAAAAGTTGCAGAATGAGCTCATAGAGTATACTATTTGTCGCTATATTTATAAGAATTCGAGCAATCTTATCCTGAAGGATCGATTGATGCAAGGACTCAAATGTTTACCTTCATATAACCAATCAGGAACCCCATGACTGACAACACCAGGAATAGCAGTGTTGGTAATTCTGTAACCAGAATGGGAGATAGGTGTTTTTCTGTAGTAGATATCGTAGTCTTGTACCATGATCAGTCCTTGACCCTTAGGAGCCCATCTGGCGAGTAGAAGATATGGATGGTTGTCAATTTCAGGTAGCGGTCGCAAAGGAAAATCGTTCCTGAAAAAAAAAAAAAATGACCATAGTATTTGCTCTCAATTCGCAGTTGGTTTGAGAAGGAGAAAAAATTTTGCTCTGCCGATTCCATAAAGAATGGAACGTCCACCATTCGAATAATTCTATTGAATCATCTTATTTCTGACTCATAGAATATTGGAGACGTGAAAATTTTCAATATACTGAAATCTACATTTCCCATCAGTACCATGGAAAGTTTGTAGTTTTGATGCCCAATTTCTTCGAAGCACCCCTTTTAGCTTCTAGATAGAAGTATATAAGAAATATAGAAATTTTTGATTTCAATAATTATTGTAAATGAGTAATTTATGAATATTCAATTCAAATAATTGGTTTCATTCAAAATCCCCAAATTCAAAATGTCACCTACGAACGTGTATACAGGGTTGGGATAAAGTATGGAACCAAGTAAATATCTTTTAAACGAAAAGAACGATATTTATGAAAATTTGCAGGTAAGTGAAATGGAACAAAACGCATCTGATGTACATTTTTTTGATAATAATAAACTTCCGGTTTAACCGGAAATGCCATCAACTTTTTTAATTTAAATGGGACACCCTCTATATTTGTACAGATTTTGAAAGAGCTTGTTATTTTGAATTCATATATACTGAGTTTAGTGTAAAAAAATTTGTAAAAATATATAGGGTGTCCCATTTGAATTGAAGAAGTTGATGGCATTTCTGGTTAAACCGGAAGTATATTATTATCAAAAAAATGTACATCAGATGCGTTTTGTTCCATTGCACTTACCTGCAAATTTTCATAAATATCGTTCTTTTCGTTTAAAAGATATTTACTCGGTTCCATACTTTATCCCAACCCTGTATAATTTTATGAATTCAAGTTGAGTCATATGAAAACAATTTCAGAGATATTTGTAATACTAATATAGGAATGAATGAGAGTTTCATGTTTATCATCTTATTCATATGATACTAATATAACCTAATTTGTTCAAAACACTATTTAATTTCTTAGAAATCCTACAAAATTTTGAAAAAAGATGAAAAACAAAATATCAATTAGATATAATGAATAACAATATATAAAAAAAATTGCTAAATAAATCTGCCTGTAATTTTTTTTTTGAAATATCGACATTGGCCTCATATTCTATCGCAACCACATTCATATCATTATCTTCGGAATGTCTTTTTGTATCACCTGCTAATAAACATAATGTTAATGGGTGGACAGATATAAATAGAAATTAAGTGCCTACTAGAAATCATAGCTTTCCCCATTTTCTTTCGAAATGTAAACCGCATATTCTTTACTCTGAAAATTAATGAATGAGCATCTTGCTCTATTCATAGAGAACTTGCTAAGAGCAAGTATTTCATTCTTAGGGAACCCATGAAACAAATCTATCAAATTTCAATTGTCCATCCACTTCCAACATTGTGGTTGCTAAAATAAAAAAAGGTATACCTTCTAGCATCTATTTTATTAAAAATTGTATGTATTTGTTTTATCAATGAAAATTATTGATATCTGTTTCGAATATTTATAGTGAATTCAGGGAGAAACCTAACTAGATTGAAGAAATATTGTGAAACATGTCCGTTTACTATAAAAGGTTGAAAAATTGAAAAAAGTAAATAAATAACGACAACTTCGATTAATGTCATTATGATTAATCACACAACCCAAAAACTTTTGAAAAGCTGCAACCCATAGCTGATGAATATGATCAATTGGATAAATATTCGGAACAAACAACACCACTAAAAAAGTATAGATACAACTATGAAAAGGAACAGTTATAAATGCAGTGCAGTAAAGCAACGGTAACCCTACAAATATGTACAGGGTGTGCATATTTCGATGTTTTAGCACTACAACTTTTGAACCAGAAGAGATAGACAAAATCTGATACCCCATTCTCGATCTCTTTTTCGGAGAAACTAACAAGAATTTTATTCATTTTTGGCTACCTTTTTTTGTTTTCGAGTTATAAGCGAAAATTGGAAAAATGGCGATATCGAAAAAAATTTATATCTCCGCTAATACTGATGATAGAGCTCTGAAATTAAAACATTCTACAGGCACTTTTTTACGTAGAATCCAGTGGCATGCTCGTCTTTTCTGCACCATTTTCAATTACGAAGCTATGATCCAAAGTTATGTTTTTTTGAATAGAAACACTATATTTCAGTGACATTTTCTGAAAGCTTGATTTTTTCTGATTTCAAAAATATATAACATCGTGAAGTTTGTATCAATATGAGTATAGAAATTGGTCAAAAACCTATTTTCATGTGAGTCTCAATACTTTCTATGGTTTCAACTGTTGATGAGCACAGAAAAATGTAGCTTCCTATAACAAGAGCATAGAAATGAAAAGACAAATAGAAAGAAATTGTGGTAATTATACGATACTAAATTTTTCGTGCTTATCGACAATTGAAACCATAAAAAGTATTGAGACTCAGACGAATATAGGTTCTTGACCAATTTCTATACTCATATTGATTTATTGATACGAAACATACGATGTTATATATTTTTGAAATCGGAAAAAATTAAGCTTTCAGAAAATGGCAAAGAAATCTAGTGTTCCTCTTCAGAAAAACATAACTTTGTGTCATAGCTTCGTAATTAAAAATGCTGCAAAAAAGGCGAGCATGCCACTGGATTCTACGTAGAAAAGTGCCTGTATAATGTTTTAATTTCAGAGCTCTATCATCAGTATTGGCGGAGATATAATTTTTTTCCGATATCACCATTTTTCCAATTTTCGCTTATAACTCGAAAACAAAAGAAGGTAGCCAAAAATTAATACTACTCTCTCCGAAAAAGAGATCGAGAATGGGGTATCAGATTTTGTCTATCTCCTCTGGTTCAAAAGTTGTAGTGCTAAAACATCGAAATATGCCCACCCTGTACATGTTGAGTTCTCCGATTTCTAGGTTATACGGTCCAGTATTAAAATTTAATCCTTGCATTCATCAATAAATGATGATACAGCAACATTTCTAACATCTCGCTTGTACGTACATCCTAGGAAAAACGTGTAAGCAAATTCCCAGTGCATAAACAATTCATTGCGATTTCAGGGATTACCTTCAACCCTGAAACGCAGAATTTCAAGCCAGATGTCTGCTTCCCGTGGTTCATTTCAATTGTACGGTCCATTATTGAGAGCAACCCTCTTCAGTGAAATGAAATTTCGAATTCCTTTCGTGAGAACTGAAATACCTCCTTTGGCAATATTTCATGTAATCGTAGAAACAAATATATTTTGGTATGAAAATAGTGTTCCGGGCTTATTGGCCGTGGTTCATTAAGAATACTTTCACCTGACGTTTCGCCTACAACTTCGGTAGGCATCTTCAGAGGATTCTCGGTCTAGCGTTATACCTCGAACGCTGAATTTCTGAAACTGTTAGAATTTCTGACGCAAATTTGAATCATGAAATCAGTCTTCTCTTTCAATAAAACCAAGTGAACTTCTCTGAAGTATTTGAATGATCAATTAGCTCAAACATTGAACCGGATTGACAGTCTCAATCCCTTCTTCACCTTGAGCGGTCTCCTCAAATATTGATAGAACCATTCAATGATCTCCTCATTATACATAGGAAATTCTCGATTTCATTTATCTGAGAGATCTGTTTCCTCGAATCAATGGGTAAGTGATTTTAATTCATACATAGTACACTCGTATTATAATCCCCATAATTGTCAGCCTCTATTTTTCTGATGAACTTTAACCGTACTTACTAAAAGCAGTTTGTCACTGTGACTGTCGTCTCAATTGATTAATTAGCCTTCTCTTTACAGAGCAACGCTAAAGATCATAAATATTGAATTCTCAATCATGATATTCTCACATTTGTAATGATCTCAATGAAGAACAGAGTTAGACTACTAAGCTTCCAATACACTTTTCTCCTCTAAGGCCTGATCTCACTTTTATTACAACTCAAACAGTTCATTACTCAACCTTCTATTTTTCTGATGAAATAAAGAGGCTCTCGCAATCAATTTCAATTGCTTCATCTCTGTAAACGTTGTGTTTAATTTTGAACATTTTGAACATCTTCAGATTACCTCTGTTTTCAGTTGAATAATTCACTCTGAGTTTATAGATGACTTCAATATTTGTATTGTTTACTATACTAACTTCAATCGGGTGACTTATTCATTTCATGATGGTGAATGATGTCAATAAATGTTTTTACACTATCGTCTCCAACTCAATTATCTGGATACAGTCCTAAACACTATTTTACAAAATCAGAACAACCCCGATTTTGAACAAGTATATATATTTGAAAAATACAAAACAGGGTGTATCATTGAAAAAACAATGGTCCACAACAAATTTTCAGATTTTCGATGCCTTCATGAATTTGTTAAGTAATTCTGAATGCCCATGAAAAATACCTCAAATTTGCCTATTCAAACAGTTTTGTACGACCAATATTAACTGAGATAGCTACTGAGTAAAATATGAACAATCAACCTGTACATAATGATCTGAATGAATGCATGGGTGGTTCTCCATTCTCCACCTGAATTCATTGCGGATATCCAAGCGTCCCACAAATCGGTTAATTAATTTTGTATCGATTGATTCTAAGCTTTACCATCCATTAATTTCTATCAAGAGCTCACACGAATAATTTTGTTCGGGGCTATCACCAATTTTGCGCATATTGTTCTCTACATGTAAGCCGCTACATTCATAAATAATTTCCACGAATTTTCCTCCAGGTTTGATGCTAGATTATCTGGAATTTCCGATCTCATACCAGGCCCATTTAACTCCCTGAATAATTGAAGTTTATCGACCGAGTTAATCAAGGAAAGTTTCCAAAAGTCAGGGGCTTCTATTTGATGACGAACAGACGAATTCTGAACTCTTGCGTTAGTCGAAACACTTTCGAGTTGAAGATAATCGAATCCTATGATTCACTCCAGTGAAATTCTCGAATATACTAGGTATACACGAGATTTTGAAACCAACATCGAATACCTTACATCAAACGAACTGGGTCCGTATTCTCGACAAGTGAACTTTCTATGCGTATGCGAACTTTCAGAATATCACATGCTTTGGTATTCCCGACTCGTGACTATAAGGTCGCATACGTTCTCAAAGCGAGTGTTTACAGCGAGCGCTTTGTATCATTCGTTTTCGTGATATAGTTTGATTTTTCTGTGTTTGTGTAGAAGTTTGACAAGAAGGTACTTCAGAATATTTGTACAATAAATATCGCAAAACAATCAGAAGTTTTATTGGGATATACAATGGGGTCCTCAAGATGAGATTGCGTTGTCTGCTTACACACAGAGTTCTTCACTATGCTCAAGAGACGGCAATTAAAATTATAAATGCTTGTGTCACGCTTCATAATCTTTGTATCGGAGATAATGTTCCTGAACCAGATAATGATGGTGAGGACATAGCACTGGCTGTTTTTGAAATATATGGGTCTCCTATTGACAATGAAGAAAACATGATGAGAATCAACCCAAAATTAGCAGCAGAAGAGGCTCGAAAAAGCTGGAGGCAGGGATAGAAGAAGAAATGAGAGAACTTTTATTGGAGGGGAATCTATAAAAAGATAGGGATCAATAGACACTGGGTATCAATGACGTCGGGGAATGTATCAAAACCGATCATATTGTATATAGAAAATTACAAGCAACAATTATTATAACTAATCTATAAGATACCTGAGTGATAAGTCCGCTCACCTATGTAAAACACTTCATGAATATATGATTCATGAATTTATTGATATTTCATTTCTTTCAATTAACATATACACATCCATTATAGATTCATTCCAAAAAAAAAATAATATCTTTTCCAACAAATAATAAATACATCCTAAAATTACAGTAAACAAAAGAAAACTCCTCATGAGGTCCATTGCCTGTTCCTCTGGCTGGCCTTATCGCATTGCTAACCTTCGGTTTCGTTCTTGACTTAAGGTCTTGCAAAGGCTACGAATATATATTATGATTAAACAAAATGAGTTTGTGGAATATGTTCTTAACTTTCTCAAACTATTTCAATCTTTGGTTGCACTCAGCATGCTATTAGGTATGTTACCTATTCCTGAACATTTCTATTGGGCATCTTCTTTTGTGAATTGGTTGAAAACTTTACCAGATTGAAGATCCATGGTAGTTTTTCAATTATAATTCATAATCCTCAACGAACAATTTATGTCATTAGTGAAATGTGTCAGTGCTGCCGGCTGTTTCGATCATACGTTTTGAAACGTATACCTTTCATGGAACGAATGGTCGTCAAGAATACCGATCAAAAAGTACTCGCATATAAACCATTCGTTTTGAGACGTATGCGTTTGAAAGCCCACTTGTCGAGAATACGGGCCCAGAGATAGCGCCCCAAAACAACAAGGCGGGGCAAAATTCATCAGCCAATTAAAATATTGTTAACCCCATTTAGTTGTTAACTTGCGCTATCGCTTCCCGTTGGATGGACTATAGTTCTAATTATGGGGAGATAATGGAACATCATGACAACAAATATATGATTTGGTTTCTAGGCTGCTGTTTTTCTCTCTCTATAAAAAAAACTACATGAAGATGTTTTTCTGGATCACATAGATTCTTCCTTATGAATATTTTCTTCCAAACACAGGAAGTCAGGGATTTTTGTAATGAGGTTTTTCCCTGAGCTCCTGTGTCATACATAAGAATTGGAGTTTCTCTAGTATTTTAAATGAATATAGCAAGAGTCGATACCATAAAAATGAAGTATTCTATTTCAAAAACTTGAGTGACACCTCTTTTTCAATGAACGACACTATCGTGTTATAATAACGAACTCAATCTAGGCTCCGAATGGATAACTTCCGCAACGATTCCAAAGTTCTGGTAACTATCTATCACAACTCACCCTGTTTGGATGTCGTAAATCCTGTACTGGGCCAGATAGGAATGCCTGAACAGTTTTTGCACGTTTTGGGCCAACAGCAAATAACGTTGGTCGGGTGACAGTTGAAATCTGGCGGGATTCAGCCTGAACTGAAACAATTGAAAACTCGTTTTAGACACAAAGGATAGTTGTAAATGGGCTAGATAGATTATTGTGGAGATGATTCATACTGGATTTAACTTGAAATCACTTTGGCTACTTCAGGATTACCTACATACATGGTAAATTGATTGTCCCACGAGGAATTATACATACTCCTACATTATACCAAATTCGGCATCCTACTGAGGCGTTCCTGGAGAAATGGACCTGTTTGAAATCTGCAAATTGGGAATATGATATTGATGGACAGTATCTACCGAGTTGCAATATTCTTGCGTCTTAACATCTTTAAGTTATACAGAGGATGAGAAAATAAATTTCAAAATTTTTGTTAAATTTTTTTGGTTTCGAATTAGATACAGTATTCGAATCGTTGCATTTGTCATCATAGTTCTCGAAATATCGGGAAAAAACTTAAGAAAAAGAGGGAGATGAGAGTAGTCGGTATTATGTTTGTTATTCCTGATCTAGATATCTTAAGCGCAAACCGTTTTCACTTTTTTCAAGTCAAAGAGTGTGGAAATATTGTGCATTTTACTAATTTTGGAAAAATAGTCACAGGGTGTTTCAAATAATGGGTCAAAAACTGGTATCAAGATTGGCCGACAACTTTCATGTTCCTAAAACTGAAAATTCTTAAGTTATTCAGGATTTCCTGTTTCATGTCATCCGTAGCGTCAGAGTCATAGAATCTGTTTCATATCAACAATGACTTGGTCATAGAAGCTAAATTGTTCCAGTAACTCACCAGTGACACATCTCTTTTCTGAATTAATTCATAATTGTGGATATGGAACAGATTTCATGAATTTGACGCAACGTAAGACATACAATCAGAAAAACCTGAATAACTCAAGAATTATTAATTTTAGAAACATCAACATAATGAAATATTATGATCATTTTTTTTTCAGAATCCAAGGCAATCATGAAAAACTAGGGTTCCAATTTGAAAAACGAAAGTTATGAGTGAATCTTGATACTAACATTCGACCCAACATTTGGAACACCCTGTGAAGAATTTGTCAAAATTCAAGAAATGTACAGCATTTCCACAATCTTTGACTTCAAAAATGTGAGAACGAATTGAGCTTAAGATATTCAAAATAGGAATATCAAACATGATACCGAATACTCATATCTCCCCTTTTTTTTTTCAGTTTCTTCCCTATATTTTGGGAACTATTTTGACAAATGCATCGATTCGAGTACGAATGTATTCAGAATTGCATACTCTATGAAATTCTAGAACAAAAAATTCTTCGAATATTTTTTTTCGTTTCCTTTATAACTGAAAGTGGTCAGGTTCCAAGAATATTTCATCTCGATAGATAATGTCAAACAATAACATAATCCGAATTTTCAGAATGCAAATAATTCCAGTTCTCCAGAAACGCTTAAGAGGCCGTCGAATTTGATACACTCTGCATAGGGACTATATTATCAGCATCATAAAATGCACTCGGAAGGAAATTTCATTCGATTATATTTCCCCTGAAAATCAGCATTTAATGATTTCTCGAAACTTCATTACATTTTGTGACATCTATCGGATTATGTATAACGAATATCATATTTCAAGTGGTGTTCTCAGATAAATCAATTCAGACTGCTGATGTGAAAATGACCAAATCCATACATCACTTTCTGGATTTTTTTAAACTTATTCGTGCTACATAATCATGAAAATAGTTATGGATTTCATAGAGTCAGGATATGAAATCTTCATTCAAACCTAGAAAATAATACATATTCACGATACTCACATAGGTTTGATTTGACATTAATGTTCTCACAGTCATATTGGAAGCATGTAGAATACTGATACCACCTCGGTGATCTTTGAACAAGAGCTCTTCATCTGCAAAAAAAACATGGGAATTTCAAATTATAAATGGAAAGATATTTTATAATTGTTTCGTAATTCAGACAATCCGATCCTGGCCCAGTCAATGTTAAATTGGAATGATCACCGAATCTCGTACTACAATGGAAGAATCGAATCCTCTTTGTGATTCGATAACAAATAAGGGACTGGACTGTTGGAATGGCAATATATGTTAGAGTCTCAATTTAATGAACGAAACAGTTTTTTTCACTCACATAAAACAGTTATTTGTAATAGGAGTGCTTAAAGTGACGTTTTATTTTGTGAGTAGAAAATTTGTGAAATTAGCGAAGCGAATTGGACAATTTCACGAACAAAATAAAATTCCTTCTAACACAAATACCATATAATGTTTTTCGCACAACTGTCCTATTTTGATAATGAAATGGGCGAATTTGCACAATAAACTTCAAAATGCATCTTAATATTCGAATAAGGCAAACGTTGCCAACGTTATGAGTATACTAACAACTGTGAAAAGACGTTGTCATTTGAATTTCTTTCCCGTCCAATTTTCGTCTTGAGTTTTTAACTGCCTTATATATTTGTCGAGTGTCCAATTATTAATAAAAGTGAAGATTTGGTTGTTCCTCTGAATATTGAAGAGTCTGCAAGAAGAGCAAATCTGGCACTCCTACCCAAAAAATCTGTTCACCAGTGCGATTTTTCATATAACAATTTCCTGGTCTGATGTAAATTAAAAAATATAGAAGGGAACTCACTGTTTTCCTAGCATACTTAGAAGAAAAGTCAAAAATATGGAGTTCATCAACTTTGTGAAGGAAATGTTCAATGATAACGCCCTGTTGAAAATGGTGTATTTGTCAGTAAATATTTCAAGGAAATAGCATATTTAAAACGGAAAGTGAAGGATATCGTCCAAAGAAATCGAAAATTCTCGCTCATGAAAATGTTGAAAAGTTTATAAAGGAGGCACCAGATGAGAAATACTTGATGGTTAAGGTTGCAACTACTTTTGGATTATTTGGAGCCTGTCGGCGTGAAGAATTGTGTAATTTGTCAAAGGAAGACATCGAAATAACAAATAAATAATTGGTTATACAACTTCCAGATACAGAAACGAAAGCGAGTCGTTCTTTCAGTATTATTGGGAAGTATGTAGACTATTCTCAGTACTTTGCACTGCACCCTTGTATCATCGAACATCGTCGATTTTTCCTGAGATACATGAATAACACATGCACTGCCAATCCAGTTGGTATTAATACATTTGGGAAAATTCCATCTATTGTTGCCGAATTCCCCAAACTGCCAGAACCAAAGCACTACACAGGACACTGTTTTCGAGGACCCTGCGTTTCATTGCTAGCAGAATCAGGAGCTAATATAACGTATATAAAAAAACATTGTGGATGGAAGTCTACGACAATAGCCGAGGGCTATGTTGATCATATAGAAATGTCATTGCTGAAAAAAATTCTCCCAACCTCCACAGATTTTGTTTCATTATCATCCAAATTTGCAGGGCCGCCGCCAGACATTTTGCCGCCCCGGCAAAATGAAATTTTACCGCCCCGGGAAAATTATATTTTGCCAACTTGCTGTGATGTATTGAGTTTGGGACTCACAATAAACTCTCCATATCCAAAAAGGCCCATAGAGTCAGACGATTTCCTTAGAGAATGCAAAATATAGCGTTTTTGGGGGGTCTACCCCTTTGGGTTTTTTCGGCCAAAATTTTGAAATTTTTGATTGCGATTTTTTGTGCTAGAGAGAAGGGGTCCTCATCGCTGATCATCAGTCTGCAAACCTCATCTCAATCCGGAGCCAATTAGTCGAGATATGCAGAATCAAAATTTCCAAAATTTCAAAAATTCTCATTTAGCAGGTGAAAATTTTTAAAATCCGGAAAACTGCGACTTTTTTCTTCTGATCCAATCAAGTAACTTCGAAAACGTACATTTTCATATAAAACTCGAAAATATCTACCCTACTTTTCGAGAGAAACGATGATGAATTTTTTGCATTTTTCATTTTCGAGTTTACTTTGAAACGCTCTGGTGGCAAGGAAATGACTATAAGTGATACACTCTGTGTTTTTTCTGATAGTTCCCGACCGGTTCGAAAACCTCCATTTCCAAAAAGACCCATAGAGTCAGGCGATTTCCTTAGAGAATGCAAAATATAGCGTTTTTGGGGGGGTCTACCCCTTTGGATTTTTTCGGACAAAATTTCGAAATTTTCGATTGCGATTTTTTGTGCTAGGGAGAAAGTGTCCTCATCGCTGATCACCAGTCTGCAAACCCCATCTCAATCCGGAGCCAATTAGTCGAGATATGCAGAATCGAAATTTCCAAAATTTCAAAAATTCTCATTTTGCAGGTGAAAATTTTTAAAATCCGGAAAATTGCGACTTTTTTCTTCTGATCCAATCAAGCAACTTCGAAAACCTACATTTTCATATAAAACTCGAAAATATCTACCCTAGTTTTCGAGAGAAACGATGATGAATTTTTTGCATTTTACATTTTCGAGTTTACTTTGAAACGCTCTGGTGACAAGGAAATTACTATAAGTGATACACTCAGTGTTTTTTCTGATAGTTCCCGACCGGTTTGAAAACCTCCATATCCAAAAAGGCCCATAGAGTCAGGCGATTTCCTTAGAGAATGCAAAATATAGCGTTTTTGGGGGGGTCTACCCCTTTGGATTTTTTCGGCCAAAATTTCGAAATTTTTGATTGCGATTTTTTGTGCTAGAGAGAAAGGGTCCTCATCGCTGATCACCAGTCTGCAATTCTCATCTCAATCCGGAGCCAATTAGTCGAGATATGCAGAATCGAAATTTCCAAAATTTCAAAAATTCTCATTCTGCAGGTGAAAATTTTAAAATCCGGAAACTGCGACTTTTTTCTTCTGATCCAATCAAGCGACTTCGAAAACGTACATTTTCATATAAAAGTCGAAAGTATCTTCCCTAGTTTTCGAGAGAAACGATGATGAATTTTTTGCATTTTTCATTTTCGAGTTTACTTTGAAACGCTCTGGTGACAAGGAAATTACTATAAGTGATACACTCAGTGTTTTTTCTGATAGTTCCCGACCGATTTTAAAACCTCCATATCCGAAAAGGCCCATAGAATCAGGCGATTTCCTTAGAGAATGCAAAATATAGCGTTTTTGGGGGGTCTACCCCTTTGGATTTTTTCGGCCAAAATTTCGAAATTTTCTATTGCGATTTTTTCTGCTAGGGAGAAAGTGTCCTCATCGCTGATCACCAGTCTGCAAACCTCATCTCAATCCGGAGCCAATTAGTCGAGATATGCAGAATCGAAATTTCCAAAATTTCAAAAATTCTCATTTAGCAGGTGAAAATTTTTAAAATCCGGAAAACTGCGACTTTTTTCTTCTGATCCAATCTAGTAACTTCGAAAACGTACATTTTCATATAAAACTCGAGAATATCTACCCTACTTTTCGAGAGAAACGATGAAAAATTTTTTGCATTTTTCATTTTCGAGTTTAATTTGGAACGCTCTGGTGGCAAGGAAATGACTATAAGTGATACACTCTGTGTTTTTTCTGATAGTTCCCGACCAGTTCGAAAACCTCCATTTCCAAAAAGGCCCATAGAGTCAGGCGATTTCCTTAGAGAATGCAAAATATAGCGTTTTTGGGGGGGTCTACCCCTTTGGATTTTTTCGGACAAAATTTCGAAATTTTCGATTGCGATTTTTTGTGCTAGGGAGAAAGTGTCCTCATCGCTGATCACCAGTCTGCAAACCCCATCTCAATCCGGAGCCAATTAGTCGTGATATGCAGAATCGAAATTTCCAAAATTTCAAAAACTCTCATTTTGCAGGTGAAAATTTTTAAAATCCGGAAAATTGCGCCTTTTTTCTTCTGATCCAATCAAGCAACTTCGAAAACCTACATTTTCATATAAAACTCGAAAATATCTACCCTAGTTTTCGAGAGAAACGATGATGAATTTTTTGCATTTTACATTATCGAGTTTACTTTGAAACGCTCTGGTGACAAGGAAATTACTATAAGTGATACACTCAGTGTTTTTTCTGATAGTTCCCGAACGGTTTGAAAACCTCCATATCCAAAAAGGCCCATAGAGTCAGGCGATTTCCTTAGAGAATGCAAAATATAGCGTTTTTGGGGGGGTCTACCCCTTTGGATTTTTTCGGCCAAAATTTCGAAATTTTCGATTGCAATTTTTTTGTGCTAGGGAGACAGTCTCGTCATCGCTGATCACCAGTCTGCAAACCCCATCTCAATCCGGAGCCAATTGGTCGAGATATGCAGAATCGAAATTTCCAAAATTTCAAAAATTCTCATTTAGCAGGTAAAAATTTTTAAAATCCGGAAAACTGCGATTTTTTTCTTCTTATCCAATCAAGCGACTCCGAAAACGTACATTTTCAAAAAAAACTCGAAAATATCTACCCTAGTTTTCGAGAGAAACCATGATGAATTTTTTGCATTTTTCATTTTCGAGTTTACTTTGAAACGCTCTGGTGACAAGGAAATGACTATAAGTGATACACTCAGTGTTTTTTCTGATTGTTTTCGACCGGTTTTAAAACCTCCATATCCAAAAAGGCCCATAGAGTCAAGCGATTTCCTTAGAGAATGCAAAATATAGCGTTTTTGGGGGGGTCTACCCCTTTGGATTTTTTCGGCCAAAATTTCGAAATTTTCGATTGCGATTTTTTTGTGCTAGGAAGACAGTCTCCTCATCGCTGATCACCAGTCTGCAAACCCCATCTCAATCCGGAGCCAATTAGTCCAGATATGCAGAATCGAAATTTCCAAAATTTCAAAAATTCTCATTTAGCAGGTGAAAATTTTAAAATCCGGAAAACTGCGACTTTTTTCTTCTTATCCAATCAAGCGACTCCGAAAACGTACATTTTCATATAAAACTCGAAAATATCTACCCTACTTTTCGAGAGAAACGATGATGAATTTTTTGCATTTTTCATTTTCGAGTTTACTTTGAAACGCTCTGGTGGCAAGGAAATGACTATAAGTGATACACTCTGTGTTTTTTCTGATAGTTCCCGACCGGTTCGAGAACCTCCATTTCCAAAAAGGCCCATAGAGTCAGGCGAATTCCTTAGAGAATGCAAAATATAGCGTTTTTGGGGGGTCTACCCCTTTGGATTTTTTCGGCCAAAATTTTGAAATTTTCGATTGCGATTTTTTGTGCTAGGGGGAAAGTGTCCTCATCGCTGATCACCAGTCTGCAAACATCATCTCAATCCGGAGCCAATTAGTCGAGATATGCAGAATCGAAATTTCAAAAATTTCAAAATTCTCATTTTGCAGGTGAAAATTTTTAAAATCCGGAAAATTGCGACTTTTTTCTTCTGATCCAATCAAGCAACTTCGAAAACCTACATTTTCATATAAAACTCGAAAATATCTACCCTACTTTTCGAGAGAAACGATGATGAATTTTTTGCATTTTTCATTTTCGAGTTTACTTTGAAACGCTCTGGTGACAATGAAATGACTATAAGTGATACACTCAGTGTTTTTTCTGATAGTTCCCGACCGGTTTGAAAACCTCCATATCCAAAAAGGCCCATAGAATCAGGCGATTTCCTTAGAGAATGCTGAGGCGTTGGCGAAATTTACAACCTAACAGGGATTTTTATTTATAAGAAGAATGCTGCATCTTCCATCGTTTTCGTTCTGCCAATATTACTCTTTTATTGGTTTAAGTATATTTTTATCTGGTTATTCGTGTACAGGTGTGATATATTTGGTTGACCAGGCTCAAAAAGCCGCCCCTGAGTCAGGTCGTGTTTTCGCTTTCACTTTCAATACCAGGCGGGTTCTCGATTTCAAAGAAAAAAAAATCTAGTATGACGAAACCGATTTTGCCGCCCCTAGAATTTGCCGCCCTGGCAAACTGCCCGATTTGCCGGCCCTGGCGGCGGCCCTGCAAATTTGTACTTCCGGTTTCTATAAGTACTGATGGAGCTGAGGATTCTAATAATAATGTGTTGCGAAACTCCCTAACGTCATAGAGTATTAATGCTGGTAATTGTTCTACTTTTACGATTAATATTAATGTTCATAAGTAATGATTGTTGAATATTTATGAAACAATTTGCAATTGTGAATTATTCTCATTTTATTTCATAATATAAAAATGGGGGGCTAAAAATATTTTAAACACTAACGTTAAAAATATTTTTAACACTGTTCTACGTAAATAATCAATTTCAGCATTGTCTGCTGTTATCGAAAGTGCCACTTTTAATGGCAGTTGTTTAAAAAATCATATATTTTCCGAAATGTAAGTCGAAATACAGAAAATATACGACAATACCAATCAGGATTGAATGAAATTAGAAATTCACATTTGGGACGGGACTATTCATTCAATGAATAGTAACTAGACTTGACATAGTGCTGGTAAATTAATTCCCAACACAAAATTGATGTACTATCAGGTACTGATATCATAGTGATTTGTTCGAGAGGATAAAGGCGATAATTAAACGAGTCAACTACGTGCTCACAACTGGGTAACTCGAAGGACCAACGAACTATTGAATATGCATTTCAATTAATGATATGTAACGAACCTAATTCAGTCGGAGAAAGGGAATGAACATCAAATTTCAAAGTCAACAGGAATAATACCTGGGTTTATGCATGAACATAACATTTACAGGCAAGCAAGACGATGTTGTCCATTCTCTCTTTGACTATAAGTTTTCCTTTTTCATTTCATATCTTGTAATAACTGGAATTTTGATCTGAAATAAAGATTGTTGTTGTTGTTGTTGTTATTTGAAAAATAACATTCATCTTCTCCAGCTCCACTGTGAAGCATTTACTCAATCATATTTGAAAAATATTTTGAAATACACAAACACTCAGAAACTTCAAATTTCAAACTGTTTATCACTCAGTTGAAGCACGTGATGCTATAGCAACACGGAATGAATTCCTTGTTGCCACATTGGTTTAAATGCAAGAGCACTGATGAAGACAGAATTGCACTTTCGTAATAGAAAAAAGAGCTAATTTATTTTCAGCCATTTTCTGAATATTGGGATTATGTTATTGTTTGACATTATCTACCGAACTAAAATATTCTTGGAGCCTGACCACTTTCAGTTATAAAGGGGGAAAATGTTCGAATGTTTTTTTTCTGTTTTCGAATTTGATAGAGATTGCAATTCTAAATACATTCGTACTCAAATCGTTGCATTCGTCGAAATACTTCCCAAAATATGTGGAAAAAACTGAAGAAAAAAGGGAGATAAGAATATTCGGTGTTATGTTTGTTACTCCTAACCTAGATATCGTAAGCTCAAACCGTTTTCACATTTTTGAAGGCGAAGTCTGTGGAAATATTGTTCATTTTCAGAATAATCCGTCACAGGGTGTTCCAAATGTTGGTTCAAAAATTGGGATCAAGATTGGCTCATAACTTTCGTTTTTCAAATTAGAACCCTATTTTTTCATGATTGCGTTGGATTCTGCGAAAGAAAATTATGATAATGTTTCAACATGTTGATGCTCCTAAAATTAATAATTCTTAAGTTATTCAAGATTTTCTGATTTAATGTCCTACATAGCGTCAAATTAATGAAATCTGTTCCATATAAACAATGATAAATGAATTAAGAAAAAAGGTAGTCTCTGGTGAGTTATTTGAATAATTTATGTTCTATGACCAAGGTCATAGATATGAAAAGGATTCTATGAATTTGACTGTACGTACGATATGAAATCAGGAAATCCTGAATAACTCAAGAATTATTAATTTTAGGAGCATTATCATGTTGGAACATTATCATCATTTTCTTCGCACAATCCAACGCAATCATAAAAAAATAAGGTTCTAATTTGAAAAAAGGAAGTTATGGGCCAATCTTGATCCCAATTTTGGAACCAACATTTGGAACACACTGGGACAGGTTTTTCAAAATTCTTAGAATGTACAATATTTCTTCAGTTTCCGCCTCAAAAAATGTGAAAACGGTTTGTGCTTAAGATTTCTATAATTCTATAATACCGAATACATTCATCTCCCTTTCTTCTATTTGTTTTCTTGATATTTTGAAAGTATTCTGACGAAAGCAACGATTTGAGTACAATTGTAATAAGAATTGCATACTCTAACAAATTCGAAAATAAAAAAACAGGAAAAAAATATTTGAAATTTTTTTCTCTCTATGAATAACTGAAACTGTTCAGGCTCCAAGAATATTTTAGATCTGTAGATAATATCAACAATAACATAATCCCAATTTTCAGATTTCAAATAGGTCCAGTTCTCCGGAAACGCCTAATAGGCCGTCGAACTTGGTACAACCTGTATATTTTCAAATTTGGCAACGCCAACAAAAGAGTCTCAACCTGCAGGGCTGCTAAAATAGAACAAAGATATTTTTGAAACAAAGATGAATTCAAAATAGTAATCATCGAAATGAATACCATTTTCAATTGCCAAGCTCAGAGATCTTTTATCATGAGGTTGGAGAAATGATATTAGATTTTGTCACTGAGATGAGAGATATACCGGTTTCGGCCTTGTTGGGCCTCATCAGTATCCCGCACATCTCAGGACAAAATCTTCATTAAAAACTTCGAAATTTGTAGCAATTGGTTGTGAAGTAATGAGCAAAATATTTCAAGGTACTAAGGTGACTGTGAAGCCACAGTCACAAAAAAGAATTGGGCGTTTTCCATCACTTTGAGAAAGTAGCAAGCGGGCCCTGAATAGAGCAACTGCTAACATCTCATTCAGTGGAAGAGGAAGTACAGATTTCTTTTTTGCATTTGATTGGAGATGTGAAACTTCATTTTGACGCAATTGGATGTCACCACCTTAGTACCTTGTAATATTTTACTCATTACTTCACAACCAATTGCTTCAAATTTCGAAGTTTTTTATGAAGATTTTGTCCTGAGATGTGCGGGATACTGATGAGGCCCAACAAGGCCGAAACCGGTATATCTCCGTAAAGGCAAAGAATTTTCTTTTTCTTAAAAGAACAAAGATAGCTTCATGTGATCTGGAATGATATAGAAAAGGATAGGTGACAAAGCCCGAATCCGACAAATTTAGTGAAGAAGTTAATAATAATAATAATAATAATAATAATAATAATATTTATTTGCCATCAAAAAGTGAAAATTTCGGATTACATGGCTCGTCAATATCATAAGAAATAAATACAACAAACAATCTAAAAGAAAAACAAAAAAAAATCACATGTAATTGACTAACATCTTAATATCAATGGTAAACGTCCTCATAAACCTATCACTTATCGCCGTCAAGAAACTCGTCGACGGAATAAATAGTTCTCTGCAAGAGAAGACTCTTCATTTTCCTTGTGAATCTTTCGTAAGGTAAGTCCTTCAGGTACGTAGGGATTTTATTGTAAAATATCAAACACCAGTAATTCACTGCAGTTTGTGTAGCCTTCAGTCTATGGTACTCCACCACCAAGTCATTCCTGTTTCTTGTGTTGTATTGATGATAATCGCTATTCCGTGCAAACTTTTCTTTATTTCGATGGACGTACCTTAGGCACTCCAATATGTATACGGACGTCATGGTAAGTATTCCCTCTCTTTTAAAATATTCTCGACAACTGGTTGTTCTGGATATGTCACATATAATTCTCACGGCTTCTTTCTGTTTCAGAAGAATTTTTTGAAGTCCGGGGCTATGGCCCCACAAAAGGATACCATAAGATGCAATTGAGTGAAAATTGGCATAGTATGCCAATTTGCAAATATCCGATGTTCCAACTGCTTTCATTCTTCTTATAGTGAACAGAGCCGTGGATAATTTGCCAGTCAAAGTTGTTATATGTCCATTCCAGCTGAGGTTATCCTGAACAATAATCCCCAACAGATTCAGAGCTCGCGCTTCGTGGCCATTCAAAACAAATTTCAATTTCTGAGTTTTTGACGTATTCAACTTCAGGCCGTTTGCACTAAACCAGACCTCCGCTGACCTCAAGGATGCCTCCGACTGCCCTCCCAAGCTGTCATGGGTTGGTGCCGTGTTCAGAATACTGGTATCGTCAGCATACAAGATAGTAGCAGTAGATGGAACGTTTGATGGTAAGTCGTTAATATAAATCATGAAAAGGATAGGTCCAAGAATTGATCCCTGCGGCACACCTACATTGATACCTTTCACTTCTGAATTGCTATCTTTCCAAGTAACAATTTGAGACCTGTCGGTCAGATAGGAACTAAACATTTCGAGAGCCACTCCTCTTACTCCATAATGTTCCATCTTCATCAGCAATATCTCTCGGATAACACAGTCGAATGCTTTGCTGAGATCCAAGGCCATTATCTCTGGTATCTGCTGGTCATCCAAGGCTTCAGTAATTCCATCCACAAGTTCGACCAACGCTGTAACAGAAGATCTCTGGGATCTGAACCCATGTTGTGCATCACCAATGGAACCATTCACGTCAAGAAATGCAACCAGTCGACTCTTCAATACCTCCTCTAGTATCTTCGACATGACGGGCAGAATAGAGATTGGTCGGTAACTGCTACAGTCATTTATGTCTTCTTTCTTATGAATTGGGACCACCCTGGCCATCTTCAACAGTCGAGGAAACACACCCTGAGCAATACACATATTGAAAATCTCACAAAGAGTGAAAGAGACAATCGGAAATACACGCTTCAGTATCATGACATTCATCCCATATACATCTGATGTCTGCTTATTTTTGAAGTTCATAACGATTTTCGTTATTTCTGCCTGTGTTATTGGTTTTAAGAAAATTGATGTATCGGTAGGTGCTCTTTGACTCTTGAGCAGTTGTCTCGCTTGGTCTTTTGAAGATGTGCTCTGTGACGAAGCTTTGCTACCGATCTTCGAAAAAAAATCGTTAAGCTCGTTTCCACTCAGTGTGCTCTTACTTTCAACCCTAGCCTTTGATCTACCAGTATTCTGTCTAATGACTTC
This sequence comes from Hippodamia convergens, assembly GCA_038502775.1. Classification (NCBI taxonomy): domain Eukaryota; kingdom Metazoa; phylum Arthropoda; class Insecta; order Coleoptera; family Coccinellidae; genus Hippodamia; species Hippodamia convergens. The sequence continues at coordinate 125,340,893 of CM076607.1, forward strand.
CCAAATAGCCTTTGATTTATTCTCAGCAGCCTCAACAAACTTAGCATTCCGAATCTTCCTTGCGCTGATATAGTTACTTCGAAGGGTTCGTTTAAGTATCGACAACAACTCGTAAGAGGCGTTATCTCTCTTCACCTGATGAATCGTCTGGGCAGCATCAATTGCCCTCCTGAGACCATCGAATTCTGACCCGGCACGATGTCGGTCATGATTGCAACTACCCCCGACAGCAATCACAGGAAAGCACATATCAAAACCACGGTGGAACTCATTATGAAAATTCATATAATATCTGTCAGCATCTTCATCTCTTATATTTTGCCAGTTAACGCTACTCAGATGTTCACTGAAACTTTGTATATTCTTTTCTGATATTTTGCGCTTTATTCTAATGTCATTCTTCTTTTCAGACTGTCCGTGATCCACCACAAGCTCCTGAGCCAGATGATCCGATAAGCATGGTTCGATAGTTTCGAAGCTGTATGTCGAGTTTTCTAGATTGGTGAACACATTATCAATGCATGAGCTTGATCTGCTCGTGACACGGCTGGGCACACAAAAAACAATACCGAGACCATACGAATCAAGCAACTCTACCAGTTCCCTTTTATCATTACCATCCTTGAGAAAATCAACATTGAAGTCCCCCAAGATACACATATTGTTGTGCGATGACGACTGTATCTGACTTAAACTGTCTGCGAGAACAGAGAGGAAAAACCCAAAATCACCCCTTGGGGGCCTATAGACGCCAATGATTATCAAATTCACATCAGGTATCTGAATCCCAGACATCTCCGCGTGACCCTCCCTCGAAAGCAACCTGAGCATTGGCAACCTCTCAAACTGAATACCTTTCTTCAAGATAATAGCGGCTCCACCATATTTACCTGCCTCTCTAGAAAAGCTATCCGCCACTACGTAGTTCGGTAAGTTCATTCGTTGCAAAACCTCGTCAGAAACCCAGTGCTCAGTTACACAACAGACACTGACACCCCTTCTGTCTAAATAATCAGAAAACATGTCAATTTTACCTGTTATTGATTGTATATTTAGATTCGCAATAACAAATTTGTTCTTATGTTTTGTCACCTGTCTCACAGTTCTGTCGTGGATGATCATGTTAGTGAAGTTATTAGACTTTACATTTCTCGTGAATTTGCTGTCGGTTCCGACGAAAAAAGGAGAACCGCCTTATTGTTACACCAGAAGGCCAGTTGTTTCCGTCATATAGTTCATCTCTCAAATCTAGTTCTCCAGTTGACGTTGTCTCCAATAATATGTTGATTTCCAAACAGAGGAGAATTTATAATACAAAGGAGAATTGATTACATCGTCCTGCTTACCTTTGACAGGCTTGAGTATAACAATGTTGGTACACATAGAGGATGGTGCTTACAAAATTTCAAGATGATTAGCTACCGTGAGATTTAACATTGTAGTTTCGAGAAGGGGGGCTTAAGTTTTCAGCACAACATGATGGTTTGAAACTTTCATTCTATGACATTTCATTATAGAGATCGTCGCTCTGTTGGTATTTTTTTTTCATAGTGATAAAAGTGTTTTTTCAAAAAGTGTAAGAGTTTGCCATATTTCGAAGTATGCTTCCTATAAACCTGCTTGTTCAAAACATGATGACGTCATTTATCAGAAGCAGAATTTGATGCCCCGCGTACGAACAACTTTTGCTGTGTATTTCATTGAATTTCTTCAGAGCAACTGAATAGTTGCTTAACAAAAATGCTATCAGGGCACGTGGTCTCTGAAGCACATAATTATATTCCTACTGAATTCGTCAATGACTGAGCTGATAGAATAACACCCCATCAAACAAACCACGCCCAAATTTACCAAATGGAGAGATTAAAACTAGAATTCTACAAGTTGGTCTCAAGTTTCAGACGGGTGTGAATTCTTTCAATTCAATCTGGCTCTGATAGACAGTTCCATTAAGTTAGGGTTTGGGAAAATATTTGTTGAAGTTGGGGAGACAGACGAAGTTTAATCGATCTTTCCGGTAGTGAGAGATGAAGAAAAGTATAGGTCGAATGTGTATCGAATGTTTTTGCTCATCGAAATCACGAGGTGAAATAGGCTCTGAATTTTTGTCGGCGTCGAATTCGCTAGGGATACAACAGATCAATATAGTACTTTTAGAAGAGCTTGGAAAAATATCTTGTGTAGCAGAAACAGGTGTGATGTGACTAATATAACAACTGTTATACAGGAAAATGAAATTAATTCAAGGATACAAACAATTAAAACAAAAAGAAATACAAATAACAGTGTGTAACCAATGAAAATAAAAGAATATCCACACAAGTAAACTCGAGATGAAGCATTACAAAATAATATAAGGAATAAATCAAATCTGAACAAAGTTGAGGCCTGAACAAACAAAAAAGAAAAAGAAATCAACATCAAAGTCCAGTGAATCTAGACTCTGGTGAACACAAAAGGTCGTAAGTTATGTTTCTATTCTTCAATTGATGTCTAGGCACCGGGAAAATATCAGGAATATCTATAAAAATCGAAGACTCCCCTGTATATTGAAAAATGATATACAATTTCTGGATTGGCGCCTTTTTGAGTTGTTTGATTCGAAAGAAAATAATAAATCATGGAAATTTGACAAAGTTGATAATCTGTTTGACAACTGTATGTAAGAAATTGAAAAATAATGTTGCTACAATATATCATTATATTATCCAAAGTTATTGTTTATCTAATGCTTGGAAAAACTCTAGTAGTCAGGTCTTAAATAGAGGCATAGCTTATTGCGGAAATTCAAACTGACTATATTGTAAATATATATCAACAGAAACGAGGAGTTAAAAAAATACTCGTAGACAGAGCCCGACGATTATGCGAGCCGGAATTTCTGGAGGATGAACTTGAACATCTACAGCATGCATTCGTCGCTAACGGATATAATGCTGAGGAAAATCAGAGGGCAATAAGACCAAAAATTTTCACACGTGGAAGAGCTATCTTACTAATATCCCCAAGGTCACTGATAAAATTGGTAGAATACTAAACAGGCGCAATATAGGGACTGTCTATGAGTCAACTCAAAAACTTGACCAAATAATCAGAATTGCCAGAGACAAGGTCGATCCACTTTCTCAACTCGGTATTTACAGAATACCTTGTGACTGCGGCAAGTCTACATTGGTACATCGAAGCGAAGTATCAATAAGAGAATTGAGGAGCATGAATGATGCTTTCGACTCAATCGGACAGAAAAATCTGCACTAGCTGAACATGCTGTAACAGATGGACACAATATTGTTTTCTCAAAGGCAGAGGCTATTTCGAACATCAAAACTTTCTATCCTAGGATGAACATGAAAGCCATTGAGATGTATAAGCATAAGAACAATATGAACAGATGGGAAGAAACTTATATGGTACATAGCGCATGGTTGCCGGTGTTGGAAAAGACCCAAATCAAGCCAATACGAAGTGGGAGCGATGGATCAATCAACATCACGCGCGTAAACATACTACATTCTCCCGCTAATGATCAGGGTATAAGTTGAGCCAACGGAATATAGCATCACTTTCGGAAATTCAACGGTTGAGTTACAACCTCAGACCAAGGATCCTCTGAAGATGCCTACCGCAGTTGTGGGCGAAACGTTAGGTGAGATAATTCCTAATAGACCACGGCCAATAAGCCTGGAAGACTCTCTTTACGTCTGACTATATTGTTTCGTTCATGAAACAATCAAAGGATATTCTATGAATGAAAAGGTGATGTCAAGAGTCTAATGTTCAAAGTTGAAATATCTATATGTGAGAATTACTCTAGGCGCTAGAATTACATGATTCATTAGTTGAAGCATATGACCAGGAATAATTATTTTGAAAGTTTAATCCACATGAAAAGTTTTCATTTTATCTGAAGCTGCAGTTGGCTTGCGAATTTTGGAGATTATGCAAACTGAAGTTTCAGTTTTCTACAGTGAAATTGTAATAAATGATTTATATTTCCTGCATTATGCCGCAATCTCTGCATTGAAGCAGAAAAGTTGAAACTTATATCGGCTAATCCGCTCCAATTTGAGCAATGCAGATATCGCTGTGGTTTGGTTAACATTGATCATTTTGTCGCATGACAAGTTTCGATTAGTGACTGGTCTGAATGCTCATTAGATTCGATAAAGCACGAACTATGATAATCACGAATATTTTCTTATTAACTCCACGTCCCATAGTTCATGATATCCAACAAGCAGAAAATCGATTAATTGCGCATTCGCTGCGCCAAAATATTTAGTACACATCACTAAGGCAAAGTTCTACAATCGAAGGTTAACTTTTGGTTAAGGAAATTTTGTAGGTTTGGCGTTTTACAATCCCACGAAATGTGGTCAACTATCAGTTAACTTAACCAACACCGAAAGTGTGGGTTAACCTGAAGTTGATTCAAGAACCATAGAATCATGTATATGTATATAACCTTAAATGTTTGTCTGATTCAAACTTAATGCTTTGAAGAAATTGATTTCTCACTAGAAATTTGTTGATATGGATTTGATTTAAACACTTTGAGCAGTGATGAAGGGGAATGTCTTAGACCTGATGTGATGCGTTTTAGATCAAATTTTTTTTTAAGTACCGACGATTATGGTTTTTTTTTAAAGATTCAGATTATCGAAAAGCTGCGTTTAATTATTATTTATTCAGCGTATGCTGAATATTCTAAACCAAATTGAACATTGAATAGCTCGTCCAACCAGAAGGTAATTAAAATGCCAGGAGATAGTTGCTTCAAATTCTGAAGTTTTTTATGAAGATTTTGTCCTGAGATGTACGGGATACTGATGAGACCCAACAAGGCCGAAACCGGTATATCTCTCATCTCAGTGACAAAATCTAATATAATTTCTCCAACTTTATGATAAAAGATCTCTGAGATTGGGAATTGAAAATGGTATTCATTTCGATGATTACTACTTTGAATTCATCTATGTTTCAAAAATGTCCTCGATGTGCCGTCATAAAGGCAAAGAATTTTCTTTTTCTTAAAGGTTTCAAACTGCAATCTGATCAGTTTTTCTCACCTGATACCCAAGTACCATTGAATCGTAACGGTTGAAACTCCCTCCCAATGACGTCACTCAGCTCGAATCTCTGTCCCTTGATTCTTGGTCCATCGTCTGGTGGAGTCAGTAATACGACAGAAGTCACAATCAGCGCAAGCACTACTACAATAACCAGAAGAGCTATGAAGATGCCCCGCCAATTTCTCTGAGTCGTGTTACTGGACACCAGCTGAAACAAAGGCAATATATAATATATGGTTGGATTTCTGGAGCAGTTTTGCAGAGGAGATGTAAAAGTAGAATTGGTAAATCTAGATGATTATTAATATATAGAACTAAGTCGGCCATTTTGATGGTTACACAATTTATAACTCAAGAAAAACCAACAACCATAGATCAGCTATATTTACAGCACAACAAGGCACTCCTCAGGGCTCTCCACTGTCACCTCTCCTCTATAACCTATACTGTGCTGACATTTTCACAATAAAAAGCAGAATCCCCAGCAATATGTTTTGCAATATGCAAATGATACCATTCTCATTTCACATGAAAAGAATCTCAGTAAATGCATTCAGAAATTACAGGAACTTATGGACAAAACAGAAGTTTGGTTTCGAAAATGGCGTACACGTAAATCCCAGTTCATAATATTCAACCATAAGCCCTCAGCAAATTCCCCAACAATTGAAGTGTGGAACGAACATAAAACAACTCAGCAATCAATCAAATACTTGGGAGTATATATAGACCAGAAACTCAACTTCAACCAGCACACAAAACAGATGAAGAAGAAGACCATATCTAGAGCAAAGTGCTCCTCGAAATTAGTAATAAGAAACCAAGGTCTCACCACAAATAATGCTAGGAAAATATACGCAACAATCTGTAGACCAATCCTGGAATACGCTCATCCTATTTTTTCAAACTGTAGAAAACCAGCAATTAAAAATTTGGAAACAGCAGAGAGAACAGCACTAAGAAGAATAAGTCGAATAAGACACCCCAGTAACAGATTGCACAATCCACCGAATCACTTGCTGTACTCCATGACGAACATCGAACCAATTTCCAACAGAATATTCAAATTGAATGAAAAATTTTTCAAAAAACTGCAAGATATGAGGGACATAATGGACCTCTACTACAATGATAACCACACCAGACCCAAGAGAAAATTTCCTGCAACCTGCCTGTCCCAGCAGATGAAGAGCACATACAATACTTCCACATAATTCCAACATATTGAGCTCTTCATGTAGGTTATGTTTGTCGATAGTAATTAAGTATTATGTAATTTTTTTAAATATATATAAAATTTTCGATATTTCATTCAGTACTTCACTACTTATTCAGCACCCCAGAGGTAAAGTGTGTTAAGTCACAATATCAAAATTAGACAAAACAAAGATTTTCCTGTTCGATTATTGTATCGAAGAATGTGAACTGCCATTATTTGGATATTTGATATACCCAGGGAGTCAAAAATGTGTTCCAATAGCTAGAATTCACTAATGTGAATCCAATATTGTAGATAGGTCATGTCTGAAGAGATGTGACAAAAACACTTTACATCTGAGGTGCTGAATTGCTTCATATATCCAAGATTTCGTCCCTGGAGCGTATGGGATACTGATGAGGCCAAACAAGGCCGAAACCGGTATATCTCTCATCTCAGTGACAAAATCATTCATGCAATCTCATGATGAAAGATCTCTGAGCCTGAGAATTGAAAATGGTATTCATTCCGATGATGACTATATTGAATTCATCTATATTTTCAAAAAATATAAAAAAGTAGTTGCTCTCTCGGTGAAATAATCTCCATGAAGTCATCAGATTTTTATTTCGAACAGCCTGAAACTTTTCCGCAAAAACTCATACAGAAAACAGGAATGAAAACTTCCTTTACACCATTTTGTTTATCGCATTTCCAAAGTAACTCTGCATCTACCCCACTTACGGAATTGAATGTGAGAAAAGTTATAACGTATGCATCTTGAATGTATCTGTTATCGGAAGTTCAACGCACTCTAAAGTGCATAGAGGCGCCTCGGTAGATAAAGTTGCATCTCTTTGGTGGATTTTTTTGAATAACAATTTGAACCTCAACATTATATATTTTTGAAGTTACCTCATATCTGCCGAGGGGGCAAAATCGATCTTACCCAAATAAATCAGACCATTAAAACTATAACCATCAAATGTGTATCTCATTTTGAGTCGGACAGTCTGAAATTTAATGATCGTTAGAAGGAAAACAATCCTGTATGATAAAGGAGGAGTATCTTGATTTATGACTTTTCACAATTTGAGTTTGCAGCAATTGAAGGTAGCGGTAAATATGAGTTGTTTTTTCGTTCTTTTATGCATGAAAATCGATGCCGAATTGACATTACCTAAGAGGAGATTGGTACTGATATGACATATGAACGATTTTTTTTTCAAAGCTTGATATCCCCGGTAAGGTAGTGAATGGAAAATCCCAAAGAATATATATCCGTGCATCAGTTAGAGGTTGCTGCTGACGAAAAATTTGATATCAAAATGATCAATAACCTTTTTTATTAATTTTAATTATCGGTCTCCAAAGTTACCATACGACCGTTGATACTTCGAACGACTATGAAGAAACTAGGCGATTTCTATTCAACCTTCTTGAGAGAGTTTCTTTGAACACCTCGATACTAAAAATATTTAAAAATGCTTGATGAAAATAATGTGCAATAGAAATATGTGCATAAAATACTAAAAATAATTTTTTTCGTAATTGTATCAAGATTACATTACCACAAAAAATGAATCAAAAAACCGAAGTTTTCTTGAAAAATTAAGTTGGTTTAAACAAATTCTTTGTAATAATAGAAAAAATAGGTATGAGAAAACAATAAGTAGGACTGAAATATCTAGTCCCAACTTCTCAGATATGGGCGAAGATGATTTACACTAAACAAGAGGGCTTCTTCCTTTTCTGCCTACCTTGAGGTCTTGCCGAACTGTGAATAATTCGGTTATTGCCAGGAAATCTCATGCAAAGAAGAATTTTCGCCTTGAATTTTTTTCATCGGGAGCTTTCCCTGAGATTTCTGAACCTGAACTATAAGTGGTATATTTTCCTGCACCATGTTTTCTTTTGTAAGAGCGGAACATTTTCTACAAGAAAAAACCGAGTTACTTTCGGAACTTGAGCCTCATTGAATACGTTCAATGAAAACGATGACAAAGTAAATTGTTCTCTGAGAGTATAAAGAGAACAGAATGTGTTGAAGTATTTGAAATTCCTTTGCTATACTGTTGCTAGGATAATGTATCATTGTATCAGATATATTTTGCGAGCATGTAGTGCAAATACTCAGGGTTACAGCCACAGTTTGCAGAACATATCGAACGTGGATATTTTAGCTTCGAAGTAAACATGTCAGGATTCCTAACTCTCAGGACTTATTTTCATGTGAATGCTGTCATTACATGACCAGATGTCGATAAATATAATGGTTTTTTTCATCAGTCGATATAATAAAATTAATTTTATGTTCAAAGTTTCCCCGCGGTTCAAAGTTACCTCATTTTACTGGTAAGCAGGGGATCGTCTGAGTTTCATGATGCGATGTTTGAATGAGCCTTCGATTGAGTGGGTGTTTTCATTAGAAATGAAAAAAATCGAATGGCATATTATAAAAAAAACTGTTTGTTCTCGGACCCCTCATATGTATATCTCATCCCATAGAGCTTTCTCATTTAGTTTTTGACATGACGTAGTAGGCGAATGCTTAGAAGTGCGTTTAAGAAACACAGGGTGTGTTTCCAATGTTTTTTTTTTATTTGAACATATGCGTTACAAATAGTAAATGTTTTAAATCATTCTTATATCATGTTCTTCTATATTTTTTATAAAAATTGAAAATTTCTGATTCTTACCCAATAATATAGTGCTGGCCACAACTGGATCACAAAAAAGTACGATTCGCTACTTGTGGCCACTAAGTGGCCAGAAACGGAGCGTACAAACCCAGTTGTGGCCACTAGATAGTAAAGGATAGATAATACTGCATCGTATGTAACAAACAAAGATGAAAAACTTAACAATATCGTCCGATGAATGAATTGGAGTATCTGGAAGCGAATGAAAATGATAAACTTCATAAAAAAAGGCTTAATAATAAAACACAAAGTTGTTATATTGACGAAATGGATGAGACTGAAAACTAGAGAAATTTGAGAAAGACTAGAAAGAAGATATATTGTAATATCATTGTAAGGATGGGGCTATGAATATAACGAGCTGGAGTCGAGCAAGTCTGCTAACATTTTTGCGAAATTAATCTTAATGATAAAATACTTTGCACCCTACAAGAAAAAAATATCAATGATCACCAATCCTAATTTGAATGTGATTAATCTCAATTTGAAGTTGAAAGGGTGTAGTTCTGTGCAATCCCCAGAAGTGGAAAACTGAAAATAGCATGAATCTCCAGACCTTCTGTGGTATTAAAAAAAAGATCATCACGAAAATTGAAAAACATGGGGCTGCTGCTGATCGCAGACCATGTTTTGTTTGAAAAAAATTTTTTTTAGAAACCTAAATATTTCGATGAATTTTTTTATTCAAGTATAAAAAAGATTATAATTTTTTTATTATTTGTATCTATATTTTCATAAAATTCTAATATATTTTTTGTTATTTATGAGAAGGTTTGTTGAATTTCGATGGAAGTGAGTATCAAACTGTGCAAGTTTAACCAAAACCGTGACTGGCCACAAATGGAAAATTGTGTGGCCACAACTGGTGGAAAATGTGGACACAACTGGATAAATTGCACTCGCTCTCCTTTTCATTTTTTAATTATTTTATTCGCCATAAAGGCAATTTTTGTTTGGCAACCCACTAATCACAATATTCATACGGAGCGTTTTCATATTTTTAATTGTGAAGCTGTGCATGAATAGTGAAATGATCACAATGTGAAGTTGGAAAATGTCTTAAACCGGTGCACTTACCCTAATGATTTTTTGAGGGACATCTTTCGAGGTATACTTGAGACTTGAAAAAGCAACAGCCCTAAGAGATGGCACTTCATTCCCTCAGAATTGAAAAGGGGGATGGGGATACTTCATTTGTGACTTCTTGAAAATCCTTTGATGCGCTGAATTGTGACGATATTTGAACGCATAGAATGTACGTCAACTGTTACATGATTTCTCATATTCATTTCCTATTGGTCAAAAAATCTCTACAGATAATGATATATTTTGAAACGAGTTGCAGAATGGGCTCCTATTGCAAATGCCAACAGGAACTCATGAGTGTTGTAATTGTCTTCTGCAACCTTTCTCTATTTCTCTCAAAATTCCAATAAGATTTCAGGGTCTACATCCTAGTGACGGAATTTGACAGATTACGAATTTCAATAGATTTCAGTTGATATTCGATGGGAACGGAGGTCAGTACTGACAACTAAAAAACAAAAAATTTAACCCTTAACTACTAACGTACTGAATATGTAACGTTGTCACTACCTATACGTCTCACAGACGGCTAATTATGAAGGGACATATTTTTGTAAAGGTTCCATAGTTTTCACTTTGTGAACTGTTTATATCTTCCTTGATTATTCCATAGATGAAACTTATTCTTAGATATGGAATGAAAGTTCAACATTCAATGAAAATCGCAAGTTTCCAATGGAGTCTGAATTATTCAACATTTTGACATTGATCTTTGCAACAACTGAAATTCAATTGAAAGACTGTTTGAATAACTGAATTTTTTATTTTTCTAGAAACAATAAGAGTTGAACTGAACCATATTCACAAAAACTTATCAAAAAGAAGTACTCAGAAAAAACTGACAATGCCTCTTTAACATGAATTCAGTGCACATTCCGGACATACTTTTTTCGCACATTCTAGGCAAATTGGGTTCTGGCATTCGTAACAAACATATGCCGTTCTTCTTTTCTTCTTATAAATGCAAATAGAACAATTTTTTCTTTTTTACATTTTTTCCGCACTCATTTCAGTTATATTTTCAGCCCTTTTTTCACCTAGTGTGTCCAAAATACAAAGTCGTAATTTTCGCGCCAGCTTTGGATTTTTCGACCTCCTCTGTAAATGTGGTAACACTAGTTTTTGAGCGAGTTCTTTCATGAAATCAGATCTTTCTATCTGTGAATTTTCGGGATAACTATTATATAAAACGAACTAGTTGACCGTGCTTATATCGAGGAGTCTATAAAATATCGTGAGTGGCCACCGACGGGACCTACGACTGCAGGAAAATTTCGAACATTTCTCGTCTAGTGCGTCTACTCCTCCTTTTGTTGAATTGTAATCGATAATTATATGTGGTTTTCCAGACTCTGGATCTTTGCTCTTATTGTGGGGGGAAGATGATAATAAGATGACAGCCTTATTTCATCACATTCATCTTGGGAGTCACTCAAGTCACTTCCACATTCATCAAACCATTGCAGCAATTGTTCTTCAAACTTTTTATGACACGGATTCACACTTTTTGAAGAAGTAGGTCGGCAATCCATCGTAATTTTAATTCACTAATGATACGACTCAGAGACGGTCTCTTCTGTTTATTGTTACACTAACGCTAACTATACGTCTACGAGACGGCAATTGATCTTTCTATTCAAATATCTTAAAAACTAGACGATACACGACAGTCAAATTTTGGGCATTGAGTGAGTGTGGTACAATGATAAATTACGTGGAAGGACAATGTCGTGAGTTGAAAGGGTCGGGTTATCTGACCAATGGGAAGAGGTCGTGCCGTCTCTGAGACGTATGATTAGTGGTTAAGGGTTAATGAAACCAATGCCGTTATGAGTTACTTTCACTTGTGATTTTAGTTATCTAATGAACTCATTACGATACTGAAATAGAGAAACATTATTTCGAAATTGATCGGGAATTATTCCATTGGCTAATTCAGGTTCTATTCCTGGAGGCTGGATGTTCATTAATAAAGCCTCACAAATTTTTTTTAAGGAAGGAACTCATTCCAGTTCTATCGAGATCAAACTATTAAATTTTTCATTTATCACAGCATAGTGAATACAACACTTGGAACCTCGAATACCTTTACATTATTGATTTGTTTGTGATTAGGATTATGAAAAGTTCAATAAAAATTGAACGTCCCAAACTATCAAAACTTCAATAACTCGATCTACGAGATACTCCAAACGAGTTTCTGATATTCAATTTGAAGCTGATAAAAAATCTTCAGCTTCCGAGGAAACATATATGTGACATCTGATATGACTGTCAAATATATCAGGTTCCAATCGACGTTTGTCCTATTCTTTCTCGCTTCAATTCTGAACACCATTGTAAAACACCACTCACTTATCTTGGCCTACAAATGAGAATAAGGATTTGATGTGAACTAGAGAGGAAACCGATTTTCTTTTGTAATCCTTGCAGCTTTGTGTCTATTAATCGGATCCCAAGTTCATCTGAAGACTATTATTTCACTCAGCTCTACGACTACCTAGAAGTGATTATCATGAGTCATTCATGGAAGATCTTAAAAAAAGGCTTGAATTTTCTGAATATACAGGGTGGCCATTTGAAAACGAAACAGACGAGATTACAGATGAAATAAATTTCTCCAATAGAAATGCTCGGACAGGTCGATTTCTGTTTCGAGGGGGACAACTTAAGATGTAGGTTACGGACGCATAACGCTTCAACCCTTTCATAATTATTTTATTGTAGTTGATTTTACTCAATCATTTCAAATAAAAATATAAAAAATTCATAAGCTTATTTTATTCGATTCAAACCAATATGAACATGGAAAATATCATCCTAATCAGAAAGCGGAGCCTTTAGTTTTTTCGATCAGGATGTTTCTTTGCAAGTTCGATAGAGAATACTCAATTTAATGAAAATTCGTGAAACATATGTTTCGAATTTCGAGCCCTCTATAATAGATTTCTCCACTGAATAATGTTTTCAGCGCCATCTAGGTGTCAAAAGTAAGAAACAAGCCAAAGTCCTAGTCGGATTTTAGTACCACATGCTTTTTTGTCGTATGATCGAAAATCTCAATTTTTGTACAAAAAAAATTAATCACTTGAGGGTGGCTGCAGCCCCTTGACCCCCCCCCCTGGGTGTGCTACTGGAACCACAGATATAAGGGTGTTTCCTATCTCTCTAATTCTACAGGGTTGGGATAAAGTATGGAACCAAGTAAATATCTTTTAAACGAAAAGATCGATATTTATGAAAATTTGCAGGTAAGTGCAATGGAACAAAACGCATCTGATGTACATTTTTTTGATAATAATATACTTCCGGTTTAACCGGAAATGCCATCAACTTCTTTAATTTAAATGGGACACTCTATATACTTTTACAGATTTTGAAAGAGCTTGTTCTTTTGAATTTATACATACTGAGTTTAGTGTGAAAAAATTTTGTAAAAACGAGGAATAACTCACTGTTAGTAGTACAATAGATGTACATTTCATTATTTTAGAATAAAGAGAAACAAAATTACTTCAAATGTTCAAAATGCTCGCCGTTTACTTGCTGACAATATGCCATCCTATTAACACATTCTTTAGTCACTCTTTCCACGTATTAGTTCACATTCATCAATAATTCTTTGTCTCAATTCCTGTAAGTTTGTTGGTCGTCTTACGTAAACACGTAATTCTAGATAACCCCAAAGAAAAAAATTTAACGGGCTAAGATCCGGAGAACCAGCAGGCCACTCTATGAATCCTCTACGCCCAATCCATCGATTTGGAAAATTCGCATCCAGAAAATCCCTGACCCGTCTATCATAGTGGGGAGGTGCTCCATCTTGTTGAAACCAAATATTTTGTGGTAATTGCCCATTCTGTTGAAGTGCAGGAATAATTTCGTTATTTAGTAGATCCAAATTCTTGTCACCATTCAAGTTTCCGTCGATAAAAAATGGGCCTTTAAGCTTATTTTCGACAATTCCTATCCAAACATATAACTTCTGTGGATGCTGGGTATGTGCTTCATGAATCCAATGAGGATTCTCATTTGACCAATACCTTGAGTTGTGGCGATAAACTGTTTCATTTAAACAAAAAGTTGCCTCATCGGAAAAAAATATGCAAGAAGCAAAATTTTCGTCGACATTACAGATGTCCATTAGCCTTTCGCAAAATTCCAGCCGTCGGTCAAAATCATCGTATAACAATTCTTGAACCAACTGTACCTTATACGGATGATACTTTTCACTTTTTAATATCTTTCCTACAGAACGTCGACTGATACCATGGTTTAGTTCCAAATTTGTGGTGAAAGTTTGAGGTGATTCTTCTAAATCGATTGCAATATTTTGTTTAACAGTTTCGTTCGTTGCAGTCCGCGGTCTTCCAGGTTTTAGCAAATTTTTTACCATCCCAGTAGTATCAAAACGTTTTAATGTTTTAGTTACTGTTGTGGGATAAAGGATTTCTCTCCGGATGCAAATTATTAAAAATATGACACACTTCTTCATGAGTTCTAACACGATCACCATAACCGATCATCATTAAAATTTCAATACGCTCTTTTTCACTTAATTGAACCATTCTAAATTGTTCGATTCCGTCAATTAGAGTTTGACACTTGAAGAACAAAGACGTACTAAACAGTACTTGTTTATTTATTACTATGCATACAAACAACATCAATTAGTTTATCAAATAGGTTTTTGCTCTAATGCAAAAAACTCAAAGGAGGTTGGTTAAAGTGCTATATTCCGCGTTTTTACAAATTTTTTTACACTAAATTCAGTATGTATGAATTCAAAATATCAAGCTCTTTCAAAATCTGTAAAAATATATAGGGTGTCCCATTTAAATTAAAGAAGTTGATGGCATTTCCAGTTAAACCGGAAGTATATTATAATCAAAAAAATTTACATCAGATGCGTTTTGTTCCATTGCACTTACCTGCAAATTTTCATAAATATCGTTCTTTTCGCTTAAAAGATATTTACTTGGTTCCATACTTTATCCCAACCCTGTATAAAGTACGTGCGCAAATCACGGCAGTGTTGCCAGCAGCTTCTGATTTTTCGTACTAAATTTTGTTGAATTTCGTAATAAGTTAGGACTTGTTCGTAATAGATTTTTTTTTTGAAGTTTTCTGTACAATATGTGGTGTCCATCCAAACGGTTAACGGAAAACTAACATAGATGTCTCTAAAGTTGAACGTGTTTCTGTTGACATATTCTTGAAATCAAAATTTCCAAAAGAAATAAAACTTTTATTGCATAGATTCAAGAAAAAAATATACAAAAAAAAACGAACAGAAATTGTAAAAATAATATCTTATTGAGAAAAACTTCTCATAAAATCGTTTTTAATACTAGTGGAATTAGATAATAAAAATATTCTTAGAAAAAACGTTAACAAAAAACAAATGTCTATTATTTCGATTTGTTGTTCTCTGGCCAAAATAATAAAAACGTATTAAATTGCAAAGCGGCGTAATAGCGTAATGAATGAATCCTTTTGGTAATAGATCTATTACGAACGTAATAGTGCTGGCAACGCTGAATCACGGACTGAACAACCGCAGGACGAGATAAACTAACAATTTTCATCGGCCTCCGATCGGTTATTCACTTCGGGCTCAATTTCATGGGGGTATCGGATTTCTATTAACACAGATTTCGACCGACATCGAGTGCGGAACTGTGGATATCCTCGGGCTTCCATGTCACAGGTTATCGCATTCGATATGCGGCATTTTGGAGAGCGAAGCCGACAGGTTTCAAAAGCGGTCCATTTGCTAGGGGATCTTGAAAAATGTTCCTACTTGATGTTCATTGTTGAGACTGATAAATCGCTCTGCTTGGTTTTTGCTGTTGCCTCCGCTAGTCCCTCATCATCAGGGCAGCGTTCACAAACTTACTCAGAGAGTAGAGTAAAAGTATGGCCATATGATCAGAAATATACTTCAGTCTTTACTCCACACTCGTCGTTTACAAACTTACTCTGACAAATGTCATTCAAAATTCAAACATGTGTATAGGTTATGAATAATACTTTCGCATCATATACATTTTTTATATATCATCTTCATATTGAATTGTTGCTATCATGAATGAATAATAGAAGTTTAAGAAAAAATTCTCTCTAGTCGTACATTTTCAGTTGTGTCTTCGCAGTATAGTCAATTTTTCTTTTATTTGAAATCAGAGCACAAACGTGTTTTTTTGATGTTTGTTAGGAAACTGATAAATGTTCTCAGGACTTTGAATTACTTTTAATGAGACAGAAAGATTGAAAAAGGATATTATTGTCTATAATCTTCTCTTGCAAGCAGAAAATTAACAATGTTATTACATGTTTTGTTTTTTTATTGACTCTACGCCAGAAAAAAATTAAATACTTCGTAACAAAAAATAGTTTCATTTGAGGAAGCTAACAAGAAGAAGTTAAAAAAATATTTTATGAAAGATGAAGCAAAATATATGAATGAATCTTGACAGATCTAAACTCTCGAATATAACAAAATATCAACGTAGATTCCAAATCAGGTACAAAAAACAGTTATTGTGGGACTTTTCATGTCTCGATTTATTTGAAATTGAACGGACACTCTAGGTTCTGCAATACAGAGAAAAACTCTTTTTTTCTTTACCGTTATCTCTTGGTAAAGTTCAGTTTTTCTGCGTTAATTCACTGCTAGCTATTTCATTAAATTTATTAATCATTAAAGTAATTCTTTCCAATATTTCTTTATTTCACAGAATAGTTGTTTCACTTGGAAAATTTATTGTTTCGTATTTCGTTATTGAAATGAAACAAAACCAGAAATAAATACTTATTCGAATAATATTCAAGTTTCAAAAAGTCTGCGGGAGCAGGACAGAATGAAAATCGTACGTCATAACTGTCAGAGTATGTGTTTACTCTCCCAAATAGCAGAGTATGCAGAGCTTACTCAGAGGAAGTTTATGAACGCTCACAGAGTATACTCCGAGGAAGACAAAGCAAGTTTGTGAACGCTTCAGAGTAAGGGGAGCTTACTCTGAGTAAGTTTATGAACGCAACCCAGGGATGCAGCAAGACATTTTGCCGCCACTGCAAAATAAAATTTCGCCGCCCCAGCTCTGAGTAGAGGTTGAATGAATAAATTTCGTTTCAAACTAAGTCGGCCATTTGTTCGATATATCACTTATTACTCAAGATTGGATGAACTGTTTGTTATGGAAGATTTTCTGTTGGATTCTTCTACGGCGGGGTTAACATAAAATACATTAAAGCTCCGAAAAATTTGATGAAAAAAAAAATATCGGCTCAATTCTGAAATCAGTAATTCTCGATCAATTCTAGTTTCTTTCGTTTGATTTTCTACAACGATCGCTATGCAACGCGAAACACGCAATTTGACCCAAGAGGAATATGCCCAAGCGTTAGTTTTGCGAGAAGAGGGGTGGACATACACAAGAATTGCAGAAAAGTTTCCCATGCAAGTGTGTCCAGAGTGTTGCAGCGATTCAGGGAGAAAGGATGAATGTCCGAAGACCAGGACAAGGTAGACCACGGGTAACAACTGCCATTCAAGAACGTTACTTGAGAGTTTCTTCGTTGAAACAACGGTTTGCAACCCCTCGTCTCCTTCAAAATCATTTTGAGCAAACTGATGGGGTGCAAATTAGCACTCAGACAATAAGAAGTCGCCTCAGAGAATATGATTTAAGGCCTCGTGGAATCATACAGCCAGAAATCTCGGCTGACATATGAATGCCGTAATACCATAAAGCAACTGGCCAGAGGCAACAAAGTGACTCTACTATGGATACCAGGACATTGTGGTATTGATGGAAATGAAACAGCCGACGAACTGGCGAAGAAGGCTTCAAAGCTGAAGCCTGTTGGACCTGAACCTTTCTGTGGGCATGGAATAGAGCAATACCAGAAAGCGGTCCAACAATGGGAAGCGGCAAATAAAATAACGCTTTGGAGAAATACTCCTAGACTTGCGCAAGCCAAGAGATTTGTGGAATTCTCGTCGACCTACACCAGGAAGCTCATAAAGCTGCCACGAGCTGAGCTTCGAGTAATGGTGAGTTTGCTGACGGGACACTGTCGATATAATTATCATTTGTATCGCATGGGAAAGTCAGCAGATGAAACCTGCAGGCTATGTGGATCAGAGAAAGAAACGGCTGAACACATGGTATGCAAGTGTCCAGAGCTGGCGGAACTAAGAACCATTCACATGGGGAAGTCGGTTCTGGATCCACATGAAATAACTGCCAAGGCTCCTAAGGATGTCGTTGAGTTCATCAACACCATTGATGGCCTCCTTGGGATTTAAATGAACGAGCTGGGTAAAGAACAAAAGATCCTTGTGGTCGAAGTTCCCGGAAGGCTGAACGAAGCCACAACGACCCCTGTTCATGATAATATTAATAATAATAAAGGCCTCGTGCGAGAGAGCATATCCATTGGGAAGAGACCGATTGGAAAAGAGTTCTCTTCACAGATGAGTCTAGATTCTGCTCCTACCATTGTGATCGACGTTCCCTTGTATACAGACGTCCACATGAAAGATATGCTCAGTGCAATTTCCTGAATACTACTGGTTTCGGGGAAGGATCTATTATGGTATGGGGTGGAATATATTTGACTGCTCGCACAGACCTAGTGGTCGTTGATAATGGAGCTATGAATGCTAATAAGTATATAAGAAAAATTCTTGAAGGGCATGTAGAGCCATTTGCCGCATTCAGTGGTGAAAATTTCATTTTTATGGACGCTAATGCCAGACCCCATCGTGCAAGCATCGTTCAGGAGTACCTTGAAGAGGTTGAAGTCTCTCGAATGGAATAATCAGCAAGAAGTCCAGATCTCAATCCGATTGAGCAGGTTTGGGACAACCTAGATAGAAAGCATTAAGTTCAGAAAATCATTCAGCTACTCTTAATGACTTAGGAATCCAACTCGGAGAAATCTGGGAAGAATTAGATCAGAACATTTTAAGATCACTCATTTTGATTATGAACCGTCGTTGCCGAGCTGTAATTAACGCAAGGGGTGGAAATACCAAGTATTAAATCACTTATCAGCATTTCAGTATTTCGAAAATTGTTCATTTCTCTTCTTTCACATAAGATTCGGTGAAATCCTGAATTTTGCTTCCATTTAATGTTTCGTTCAAAACCTTCCCTGGAGAACAAATACGTTATAAAGAGAACATAAAAAATATATCATAAAATCAATGTAGAGTAAACTTTCATTAAAATAGAGAATTTCAGAATGTGCGTTAATTTTTTTCTGAGTGTATTTTTAATATTTTCTCAATTGAGGCAGTAAAAACTCTGCCAGGTCATCTAGTGTACAATAAGAAGCTCTATCTTTTTCTCTGATGACCGACACTTCTCATCCATCATCCATATAAAAAATAACAGACTCGAAATAATAAAGTTTTTGTGTCGACGGAAAAATTCTCGAGAATATCATAGCAAAGGAACAGTCCCTTACGTCCTTTCCTACTTAATGAACATTGGAACTCCAGACTTTTTATGGTGCGCGTTCAATTCGTCTTTGCGGTGTTCATTTCATGCAAATAACGGTTAGCGGTGAAGAAGTTTGAAAATATTAATTGGGGTGATTATTTTGATGCTACTCTGCCCGGATGCTTGCAGTTACGGTGAAATATCGAAGTCAAAGTGTAGTTTGCTTGAAGGCACCCTGAAATATTGACAGTAATTAAAAGAATGCCCCTAAGTTTTCGTCCTGGGATGAAATTTTGTCATTCTCGGGTCGGAGCAAGCCGCATGAAAATTCTTCACGAAAACAGGGGAATAATTCGAAGAATTTCATGAAGCTTGAATTTAAAACAACATATTTTGGGTGGTTGTATAATGAATTGTAGAACTAAATACAGAGTGATAGAAAAGTAATATTATTCGTCAATTATTCTTGTTCGACAAATTATTGAAGAAAATTCAATTTTCAATTTCAACAGCAATTTATCGTATCCTTTTTTTCTAATTTCATATTTCTCACCCTCTACGCTCCATACCCTTTCACTGTTTTCTTTATTTGAATAGGAATATAAGGGTTGTTTTTATTTGTTTGCTGTTTCATTTTCAATCAAACAGATTGAATTGCAACTGTTTTCAACTTGTGTATTTTTTTTCCATTTTTATTCCTAGAATTTTTGGGTAAAAATATTTTATCGTTAACAAAACTGAATTGGTTATCGAATGACTTTTGATATGATATAAACATGACGTAGTTACTATGTAACCTAGTACAGGGTGATTCACTTATTCTGGTAACCCCAATTTTCTCGAAAACGCCCGAATAATTTGTCATTCTGTGAATGACGTTTTAAACAAGTCAATGTCGACTTAAGATGCGCATAAAAATCTGCGGAATAAATGAATTTTTATCCATTTCTTACCTTCAGCGATCTGCAGCGTGTTTGATGTCAATTCTATTTCATTTATTTTTTTCTGTATTTCGGTAGTTTGCCTTTTTTTGGAGACATAGATATGATTTTGTGCCTTGAATTCAGGAAGTTTTCTAAACAATCTGCCTCCTCAAATGATATTAAATATGTGGCTACAGCAAGATGGGGCTCCATGTCAAAACGCTGCCATTGTGAAGAGATATTTAGATCAAGAATTAGAAAATGAATGGATAGGAACCAATGGTCCCATCAGGTATCGCCAGACCTAAAGCTCATGGATTACTTTCTGAGGGGTCCCCTAAAAAATATGGTATACCAAACTGATTCTAATAACTTGGACCATTTGAAAATAAAGATAAGAAACGTATGTGTCTGAGTATTAGACCCTTTTATTTTGACCAAAGTAACTTATGATGAAATAGGGGAATGATATAATTTATGTATGGATCATAATGGCCACTGAATAGAACATATGATTTGAATTGTTTCGTTTGTTATTAAAAATATGTTTATTGCTATAAGATATAATATTCAATGAATATAATAAAAGAGAAATAGTTTGTTACAAAATCTCCGTCATTTCACGAAACAAAATCATATCTAGGTCATCTAGCCATTTTCATCAATACATAAGTTATATCATTTCCCTATATCACTCATTATAAGTTTCTCTGGTCAAAATATAAGGGTTCATTTATTTTCGAATTCTTGATGTCAATATCTCTTCACAATGGAAGCGTTGTGACATGAAGCCTCATCTTTGCTGTATCCACATATTTAATATCATTTGAGGAGGCAGATCGTTTAGAAAACTAGCCTTCTTGAATTCAAGGCACAAAATCATATCTATGTCTCCAAATAAAATCATACTTTCACAATACAGAAAAAAATAAATGGAATAGAATTAACATATAACACGCTGCAGATCGCTGACGGTTGGACATGGATGAAAATTGTATTCGAAAAAAAACTTCAGATTGAAATTATCTTTCGAATGACATGATAAAGAAAGTATGTCCCTGGAGAAGAATATTTTGATAGCGCCGCGACGCCTGGCGTCTTCATTTATTCTGCAGAATTTCATGCGCATCTCAAGTCAACATTGACTTGTTTAATAACAAGCCATTCACAGAATGAAAAAATATTCGCACGTTTTCAAGAAAATTGTTGTAACCAAGATAAGTGAATCACCATGAACATATGTAACTTATCAAGTTTGAGTCATTAATTCATATAATATCTACGTATAATCAATAACAATTTATGATTTGAAAAAAAATACAAAAGGAAATGATCATCTAAAAAGGAACTTAATATATAACACAAAAAGAATGAAGTCCAACGAAAATCCTATATTTGTAAAATGTAACCAAGACAAGACATTATCAGAAATTTAACAAATCTCATTTAGAGACAGGTTCAGGTCTACTTTTTTTTGACCGTGTAAAAAATTCAAGATGCCGCTTCCCCACCCCCTCTGAGGTTGAAGATGATAATTTCTTGGTTGAAAAATGAATATCTACACATACTGAAATGAATGAAAGGATGGAAATGGAATCGAACTTTTTTGAGCAATTTCAACAGGCCATAACTTCGACAGGAATGATCGTAGAAGAAAAAACGGGTTTTTGGTTTTTTGACCATAACTTCAAAACTCTGTACCAACCGTCAGAAGTTTTTGAGTAATATTAGAAAAACCAAGAACAGAAAAGTTTTCGAGATTAATAAAGATAAAGATTCATTTTTGCGATCACAGGCGTGGAAACTTTTTTTGTTCAACCGCTGAATTCTCCGAATACTTCGTTCATTAAGCTTAATTTTCCTCATTATAGATCTTGATACTTCCACTCATCATGAATTTATCCACCCTCGAATGAAAAGGATCCTTTTTATCCTTGATTATCGATATCTCGATAATTCGAGAACCTGAATAAATTCCCTTCGAAGGCAATTATTGCTCTTCTGAATTTTCGTGTATAAATATTAACTGGGTAACGAGAGAATTAGGTGTCAGGGAGTCTGGTGCTCTCTGAGTAACTACATTTCATCTGCGAACCTTTCTTGTGATGTAATGGTCAAGAAAGTAAGTACTGAGAAAACCTTCAGGTTAATGCTATGCAAAAAAAGAGCCAAGTGTGCAGTAGCGTTAGGTTCCTGTGTGAGTGTTCTTCAAGCAGGAAAATTAGCAATCGAAACATCTCTAAATATTAATCTAGAGTGAAACTATCAGAATTGCGACATAGCTTTTCACTCAGATAGTCAGGCTGCTATGTGATCGACTCAAAGTCAACATGGGAATGCCGGAGCAAACTCAATGAGGTAGGCAAGAAAAAAAAGGTCTCTTTAATCTGGGTTCCTGTTCATTCGAGAATCACAGGAAACTCGCCAGAGAGGGTGCTCGGAAACCACTCACTGGCCCAGAACCTTCCTGTGATATAGGAAAATGTATATATAAAAGAGAGTTTCTGGAGAAGGAGAAAACTGAAACAGAAACACTCTGGGAGAATCTCCCAGGGTTGGATCGCTCCAAAAAGATCCTTCGGAATTTTGAAACTGCAGGATCCAAAAGATATTTGGATCTCAGTAAGACCAATGACACCCCCTCACTGGCTTTCTTACAGGGCATTGTCGCCTCAGAAAGCACTTGCTGAGAATGGGCGTATCGGACACTGACGAGTGTAGATTCTGTGTATTCACCTAGTCATAGAATGCTTTGACATTGTAAGCCAAAGAAAACAATGCTTTGGTCAAGAGACCAGTAGGAGTGAGGAATTAGCCTCACTGAAGCCTTCCGAGATATTGGATTTCATAAGATCTCTGGGACTGGAAAGCGAGCTGAAAGCTTTGTCAGGGGGCACAATAGACCAGGGTTGCGTTCATAAACTTACTCAGAGTAAGCTCCCCTTACTCTGAAACGTTCACAAACTTGCTTTGTCTTCCTCGGAGCATACTCTGTGAGCGTTCATAAACTTCCTCTGAGTAAGCTCTGCATACTCTGCTATTTGGGAGAGTAGACACATACTCTGACAGTTATGACGTACGATTTTCATTCTGTCCTGCTCCCGCAGACTTTTTGAAACTTAAATATTATTCGAATAAGTATTTATTTCTGGTTTTGTTTAATTTCAATAACGAAATACGAAACGATAAATTTTCCAAGTGAAACAACTATTCTGTGAAATAAAGAAATATTGGAAAGAATTACTTTAATGATTAATAAATTCAATGAAATTGCTAGCAGTGAATTAACGCAGCTCAAAGTGAACTTTACCAAGAGATAATGGTAAAGAAAAAAAGAGTTTTTCCCTGTATCGCAGAACCTAGATAGTGGTCCGTTCAAGTTCAAATAAATAAAACATGAAAAGTCCCACAATAACTTTTTTTTGTACCTGATTTGGAATCTACGTTGATATTTTGTTATATTCGAGAGTTTAGATCTGTCAAGATTCATTCATATTTTGCTTTATCTTTCATACAATATTTTTTTAACTTCTTTTTTGTTAGCTTCCTCAAATGAAACTATTTTTTGTTACGAAGTATTTAATTTTTTTCTGGCGTAGAGTCAATGATACAACAAAACATGTAATAACATTTTTAATTTTATCAGTTTCCTCACAATCATCAAAAAAACACGTTTGTGCTCTGCTTTCAAAAAAAAAGAAAAATTGACTATACCGCGAAGACACAACTGAAAATGTACGACTAGAGAGAATTTTTTTCTTGAACTTCTATTATTCATTCATGATAGCACCAATTCAATATAAAAATGATATATAAAAAATGTATATGATGCAAAAGTATTATTCATAACCTATACACATGTTTGAATTTTGAATGACATTTGTCAGAGTAAGTTTGTGAACGACGAGTGTGGAGTAAAGACCGAAGTATATTTCTGATCATATGGCCATACTCTTACTCTACTCTCTGAGTAAGTTTGTGAACGCTGCCCATAAGGTCGCAGTGGACAGTAACCCTCTTTTAAACTATCAACTGGCTCTTCTAGTAAAGATTGAAGAAAAAAAACCTACCTCATCGTCGAAGGGATCGTGATCTGCCATTCTTTTGTCGAGTTGTCTATGTTAGTGAAGAAGTAAGTCGTCTCCTCATTTCAGCACCCAGAACGCCATCAAGTTCTCCGTTGCTTCAGCTCACTCTGCCTTTCACGTATTCCTTTGGAGATCCCAGGAAATTGCTTCATGTTCAGTCTGAACTTCCAGACCTATCTGTAATAAAGTTAATTCCAGTTCAACATTCAACAGTGATAATCTGATTCTTCAGTCTGTTCATGATAGGCAAGCTTTTGTTCTCGCTTTTATTACACCGAAATGAGGAATGAGGAAAGCAAATTCAAACAAAAATCTCATGAATAACAAACTCATTTCGATTCTTCTAATCAGTCAATATATCTCCGAAACATTTGGGAACAATATATGAAAATGAAATGGTTTGTCGTCTTGAGATACTCACCCCATTGTCAATATCGGGCATGAAATTTTGAATGAATTATTGGAGAAACCCCTTACATTAATCCTATTCTCACCATGGACTCATAAAAAAGTACATATATGGTGCAGAAACTGTTTAGAATTAGTATGCGTCTGAATTTTTTCATTTTGTTGCATTATGAAATCATTATAATAAAGATCACTTATAAAAACATACTGATCTTCTACAGATTGACTGTGAATCTTTATTATTTCCCTTTCGGTCTTTTCAAACTTGATATTTGAAAAAAAGGCACCAAGGCATGAAGAATAAATTCCTCACTTGAAATAGGCATAGTCAGACACAATATACAAGAGGAATTTCCCATACTCTTGATGAGTCCAATGTATGGCACAGAATGAGCAAAAAAATGTTCACTCTTTTCATCTCGAAAATTAACTCACTATATCTCAATTCTTTTATTATATATAGTATATATATTATAATGTTCGTTTGATGTTCCATGAAGATTTTTCTTGAATTCGAGCTTCTCAGGTTGGGATAACAATTAATAATTCTCGTAATGTTTCAGTATTTTCAGACTGTTTGATCATTGTAACACATTAAGGGTAGGTTTCACAAAACTTCAGTTGTGCTATTAACAGAACCTCATGTGAATTCGAACCAATCGAATCACTCGTTATGAAATTTCAGCGAATCGCGGTGGCTCCAATTAATTTAACGGTGCCGTTGAATTAATTGGTTTTTGTAAGTTTTGTAAGCCGACCCTTAGAGGTGTCGCAGAATTTGAATCATTGAATTTCATTCCTGGGTTCATCTATTTGGTATTAATCTAAAAATTGGTTGGTCACCTGCGTTGACAGAAACTTTTTGTATTCTATTCTCGAGATAACTGCGTATCAATTCAAGTTGGTAATCACGAATGCCACATGAATACAATTTTTCTAGGAGCTTTTCATGGTTCACACTATCAAAGACCTTGGATAGATCCATAAAAAGTCCAAGAGATACGAAAAAGTGTCACAAATTCTAACAAAATCATTCAGAGAATGAATAGAATATCCTATATATTTTCAAGGAAAGATAGGAGACATTTTTGAGTGGCCATGCTGATGATAGACCCTGTATTTGGTAGGAGTTTGTGAATATCCTCGTGAGACATCCTGTATAATAGGTTGAGACATTTTTTATGGAATTACTGTCCATTCTATTTCCTTTTCTTTTCGAGAAGCTTCAAAAATTACTTGGTTTGAATACCGAAGTTCAGTTTTAGGTACAGTAAAAGAAGTCTTTCAAGGCAATGCCGCATTACACAAATTTTTCACCAGGTATCTTCTGTCTTGTTCAAAGTATGAAATCCAATGGAAATGAGCACGTTCTCATTCACCCTAAGAAAAAACGGTAATTAGAATTGACATTTACCTGTCACTCATGCCGTTCGCTCTGCAGTAACAGGTAAGTGATTGGCAGAACTGATCTTGAGATCTCAATAGAAGGCTGAGAAGTTCAGAAAATCAGCATTTCAGTATTTTGAAAATTGTTCATTTTTATTCTTCTACATAAGATTCGGTGAAATCCTGAATTTTTCTTCCATTCAATGTGTCTTGTTTCGTTCAAAACCTTCCCGAAAGAATATAAAAAATAAGTTATGAAGATTAACAGTCATTAAAATTGAGATTTTCAGAATGTTCGTTAATTTTTTGTGTAGATAATTGCAGATAATTCTGTCACCTGTGTTGACAGAAACTTTTTGTATTCTCTTCTTAAGATAACTTCGTATCAATTCAAGTTGGAAATCACGAATGCCACATGAATACAATTTTCCTAAGAGCTTTTCTTGGTTCACACTATCAAAGACCTTAGATAGATCCATAAAAAGTCCAAGAGATACGAAAAAGTGTCACAAATTCTGAAAAAATCATTCAAAGAATGAATAGAACATCCTTTATATTTTCAAGGAGAGATATAGGAGACATTTTTGAGTGGCCATGCTGATGATAGACCCTGTATATGGTGAGAGTTTGTGAATTTCCTCGTGAGACATCCTGTATAATAGGTTGAGACATTTTTTATGGAATTACTATCCTTTCCATTTCCTTTTTTTTTTCGAGAAGCTTCAAAAATTTCTTGGTTTGAATACCGAAGTTTAGTTTTAGGTACAGTAAAAGAAGTCTTTCAAGGCGATGCCGCATTACACAAATTTTTCACCAGATATCTTCTGTCTTGTTCAAAGTATGAAATCCAACGAAAATGAGCAAGTTCTCATTCACCCTAAGAAAAAACGGTAATTAGAATTGACATTTACCTGTCATTCATGCCGTTGGGTCTGCAGTAACAGGTAAGTGATTGGAAGAACTGATCTTGAAATCTCAATAGAAGGCTGAGAAGTTCAGGAAATCAGCATTTCAGTATTTTGAAAATTGTTCAGATTAACATTCATTAAAATTGAGATTTTCAGAATGTTCGTTAATTTTTTTGTGCAGATAATTGCAGATAATTCTGTCACCTGTGTTGACAGAAACTTTTTGTATACTCTTCTTGAGATAACTTCGTATCAATTCAAGTTGAAAATCACGAATGCCACATGAATACAATTTTTCTAAGAGCTTTTCATGGTTCACACTATCAAAGACCTTAGATAGATCCATAAAAAGGCCAAGAGATACGAAAAAGTGTCACAAATTCTAAAAAAATCATTCGAAGAATGAATAGAACATCCTGTATATTTTCAAGGAAAGATAGGAGACATTTTTGAGTGGCCATGCTGATGACAGACCATATATTTGATAGTAGTTTGTGAATTTCCTCGTGAGACATCCTGTATAATAGGTTGAGACATTTTTTATGGAATTACTATCCATTCTATTTCCTTTTCTTTTCGAGAAGCTTCAAAAATTTCTTGGTTTGAATACCGAAGTTCAGTTTTAGGTACAGTAAGATAAGTCTTTCAAGGCGATACCGCATTACACAGTTTTTTCAGCAGATATCTTCTGTCTTGTTCAAAGTATGAAATCAAATGAAAATGAGCAGGTTCTCATTCACCCTAAGAAAAAACGGTAATTAGAATTGACATTTACCTGTCACTCATGCCGTTCGCTCTGCAGTAACAGGTAAGTGATTGGCAGAACTGATCTTGAAATCTCAATAGGAGGCTGAGAAGTTCAGGAAATCAGCATTTCAGTATTTTGAAAATTGTTCATTATTATTCTTCCTCATGAGATTCGGTGAAATCTTGAGTTTTTCTTCCATTCAATGTGTCTTGTTTCGTTCAAAACCTTCCCGAGAGAATATAAAAAATAAGTTATAAAGTTTAACATTCATTAAAATCGAGATTTTCAGAATGTTCGTTCATTTTTTTGTGAAGATAATTGCAGATAATTCTGTCACCTGTGTTGACAGAAAATTTTTGTATTCTCTTCTTAAGATAACTTCGTATCAATTCAAGTTGGAAATCACGAATGCCACATGAATACAATTTTTCCAAGAGCTTTTCATGGTTCACACTATCAAAGACCTTAGATAGATCCATAAAAATTTCAAGAGATACGAAAAAGTATAACAAATTCTGAAAAAAGCATTCAAAGAATGAATATGACATCCTATATATTTTCAAGGTAAGATAGGAGACATTTTCGAGTGGCCATGCTGATGATAGACCCTGTATTTGGTAGGAGTTTGTAAATTTCTTCGTGAGACATCCTGTATAATAGGTTGAGACATTTTTTATGGAAATTCTATCCATTCTATTTCCTTTTTTTTTCGAGAAGCTTCAAAAATTCATTGGTTTGAATACCGAAGTTCAGTTTTAGGTACAGTAAAAGAAGTCTTTCAAGGCGATGCCGCATTAGACAAATTTTTCACCAGATATCTTCTGTCTTGTTCAAAGTATGAAATCCAATGAAAATGAGCACGTTCTCATTCACCCTAAGAAAAAACGGTAATTAGAATTGACATTTACCTGTCACTCATGCCGTTCGCTCTGCAGTAACAGGTAAGTGATTGGCAGAACTGATCTTGAGAACTCAATAGAAGGCTGAGAAGTTCAGAAAATCAGCATTTCAGTATTTTGAAAATTATTCATTTTTATTCTTCCACATATGATTCGGTGAAATCCTGAATTTTTCTTCCATTCAATGTGTCTTGTTTCGTTCGAAAACTTCCCGAGAGAATATAAAAAATGAGTTATAAAATTTAACATTCATTAAAATTGAGATTTTCAGAATGTGCGTCAATTTTTTTGCGCAGATAATTCTGTCACCTGTGTTGACAGAAACTTTTTGTATTCTCTTCTTAAGATAACTTCGGATCAATTCAAGTTTGAAATCACGAATGCCACATGAATACAATTTTTCTAAGAGCTTTTCATGGCTCACACTATCAAAGACCTTAGATAGATCCATAAAAAGTCCAAGAGATACGAAAGAGTTTCACAAATTCTAAAAAAATCATTCAAAGAATGAATAGAACATCCCATATTTTTTCAAGGAAAGATAGGAGACATTTTTAGTGGCCATGCTGATGATAGACCCTGTATTTGATAGGAGTTTGTGAATTATACATCCTGTATAATAGGTTGAAACATTTTTTATGGAATACTATCCATTCTATTTTCTTTTCTTTTCGAGAAGCTTCAGAAATTCCTCGGTTTGAATACCGAAGCTCAGTTTTAGGTACAGTAAAAGAAGTCTTTCAGGGCGATGCCGCATTACACAAATTTTTCACCAGATATCTTCTGTCTTGATCAAAGTATGAAATCCAATGTAAATGAGCACGTTCTCATTCACCCTAAGAAAAAACGGTAATTAGAATTGACATTTACCTGTCACTCATGCCGTTTGCTCTGCAGTAACAGGTAAGTGATTGGCAGAACTGATCTTGAAATCTCAAGAGAAGGCTGAGAAGTTCAGGAAATCAGCATTTCAGTTTTTTGAAAATTGTTCATTTTTATTCTTCCACATGAGATTCGGTGAAATCCTGAAGTTTTCTTTCATTCAATGTGTTTTGTTTCGTTCAGAACCTTCCCGAGAGAATATAAAAAATAAGTTATGAAGATTAACATTCATTAAAATTGAGATTTTCAAAATGTTCGTTAATTTTTTTGTTAAGATAATTGCAGATAATTCTTTCACCTGTGTTGACAGAAACTTTTTGTTTTCTCTTCTCAAAATAACTTCGTATCAATTCAAGTTGGAAATCACGAATGCCACATGAATACAATTTTCCTAAGAGCTTTTCTTGGTTCACACTATCAAAGACCTTAGATAGATCCATAAAAAGTCCAAGAGATACGAAAAAGTGTCACAAATTCTGAAAAAATCATTCAGAGAATGAATAGAACATCCTTTATATTTTCAAGGAAAGATAGGAGATATTTTTGAGTGGCCATGCTGATGATAGACCCTGTATTTGGTAGGAGTTTGTGAATTTCCTCGTGAGACATCCTGTATAATAGGTTGAGACATTTTTTATGTAATTGCTATCCATTCTATTTCCTTCTTTTTTCGAGAAGCTTCAAAAACTCCTTGGTTTGAATACCGAAGTTCAGTTTTAGGTACAGTAAAATAAGTCTTTCAAGGCGATGCCGCATTACACAAATTTTTCACCAGATATCTTCTGTCTTGTTCAAAGTATGAAATCCAATGAAAGTAGGCACGTTCTCATTCACCCTAAGAAAAAACGGTAATTAGAATTGACATTTACCTGTCACTCATGCCGTTCGCTCTGCAGTAACAGGTAAGTGATTGGCAGAACTGATCTTGAAATCTCATTAGAAGGCTGAGAAGTTCAGGAAATCAGCATTTCAGTATTTTGAAAATTGTTCATTTTTATTCTTTCACATGAGATTCGGTGAAATCCTGAATTTTTCTTCCATTCAATGTGTCCTGTTTCGTTCAGAACCTTCCCGAGAGAATATAAAAAATAAGTTATAAAGTTTAACATTCATTAAAATCGAGATTTTCAGAATGTTCGATAATTTTCTTGTAAAGATAATTGCAGATAATTCTGTCACCAGTGTTGACAGAAACTTTTTGTATTCTTTTCTTAAGATAACTTCGTATCAATTCA
The DNA here is from genome assembly GCA_038502775.1 of Hippodamia convergens. Lineage (NCBI taxonomy): Eukaryota > Metazoa > Arthropoda > Insecta > Coleoptera > Coccinellidae > Hippodamia > Hippodamia convergens. The sequence goes on from CM076607.1 coordinate 125,371,883, forward strand.
AGTTGAAAATCACGAATGCCACATGAATGCAATTTTTCTAAGAGCTTTTCATGGTTCACACTATCAAAGACCTTAGATAGATCCATAAAAAGTCCAAGAGATACGAAAAAGTGTCACAAATTCTAAAAAAATCATTCAAAGAATGAATAGAACATCCTATATATTTTCAAGGAAAGATAAGAGACATTTTTGAGTGGCCATGCTGATGATAGACCTGTATATGGTGAGAGTTTGTGAATTTCCTCGTGAGACATCCTGTATCATAGGTTGAAACATTTTTTATGGAATACTATCCATTCTATTTTCTTTTCTTTTCGAGAAGCTTCAAAAATTCCTTGGTTTGAATACCGAAGTTCAGTTTTAGGTACAGTAAAAGAAGTCTTTCAAGGCGATGCCGCATTACACAAATTTTTCACCAGATATCTTCTGTCTTGATCAAAGTATGAAATCCAACGAAAATGAGCACGTTCTCATTCACCCTAAGAAAAAACGGTAATAAGAATTGACATTTGCCTGTCACTCATGCCGTTCGCTCTGCAGTAACAGGTAAGTGATTGGCAGAACTGATCTTGAAATCTCAATAGAAGGCTGAGAAGTTCAGGAAATCAGCATTTTAGTATTTTGAAAATTGTTCATTTTTATTCTTCCACATAAGATTCGGTGAATTCCTGAATTTTTCTTCCATTCAATGTGTCTTGTTTCGTTCAAAACCTTCCCGAGAGAATATAAAAAATAAGTTATGAAGATTAACAGTCATTAAAATTGAGATTTTCAGAATGTTCGTTAATTTTTTGTGCAGATAATTCTGTCACCTGTGTTGACAGAAACTTTTTTTATTCTCTTCTTAAGATAACTTTGTATCAATTCAAGTTGTTAATCACGAATGCCACATTAATACAACTTTTCTAAGAGCTTTTCATGGCTCACACTATCAAAGACCTTAAATAGATCCATAAAAAGTCCAAGAGATACGAAAAAGTGTCACAAATTCTAATAAAATCATTCAAAGAATGAATAGAACATCCTATATATTTTCAAGGAAAGATAGAAGACATTTTCGAGTGGCCATACTGATGATAGAGCCTGTATTTGGTAGGAGTTTGTGAATTTCCTCGTGAGACATCCTGTATAATAGGTTGAGACATTTTCGATGGAAATTCTATCCATTCTATTTCCCTTTTTTTTTCGAGAAGCTTCAAAAATTTCTTGGTTTGAATACCGAAGTTCAGTTTTAGGTACAGTAAAAGAAGTCTTTCAAGGCGATGCCGCATTACACAAATTTTTCACCAGATATCTTCTGTCTTGATCAAAGTAAGAAATCCAAGGAAAGTGAGCACGTTCTCATTCAACCTAAGAAAAAACGGTAATTTGAATTGACATTTACCTGTCACTCATGCCGTTCGCTCTGCAGTAACAGGTAAGTGATTGGCAGAACTGATCTTGAGATCTCAATAGAAGGCTGAGAAGTTCTGGAAATCAGCATTTCAGTATTTTGAAAATTGTTCAGATCAACATTAATTAAAATTGAGATTTTCCGAATGTTCGTTAATTCTTTTGTGCAGATAATTGCAGATAATTCTGTCACCTGTGTTGACAGAAACTTTTTGTATACTCTTCTTGAGATAACTTCGTATCAATTCAAGTTGGAAATCACGAATGCCACATGAATACAATTTTCCTAAGAGCTTTTCTTGGTTCACACTATCAAAGACCTTAGATAGATCCATAAAAAGTCCAAGAGATACGAAAAAGTGTCACAAATTCTGAAAAAATCATCCAGAGAATGAATAGAACATCCTTTATATTTTCAAGGAAAGATAGGAGATATTTTTGAGTGGCCATGCTGATGATAGACCCTGTATTTGGTAGGAGTTTGTGAATTTCCTCGTGAGACATCCTGTATAATAGGTTGAGACATTTTCTATGGAAATGCTTTCATTTTCTTTTTTTTTTCGAGAAGCTTCAAAAATTTTTTGGTTTGAATACCGAAGTTCAGTTTTAGGTACAGTAAAAGAAGTCTTTCAAGGCGATGCCGCATTACACAAATTTTTCACCAGATATCTTCTGTCTTGTTCAAAGCATGAAATCCAATGAAAGTGAGCACGTTCTCATTCACCCTAAGAAAAAACGGTAATTAGAATTGACATTTACCTGTCACTCATGCCGTTCGCTCTGCAGTAACAGGTAAGTGATTGCAGAACTGATTTTGAGATCTCAATAGAAGGCTGAGAAGTTCAGGAAATCAGCATTTCAGTATTTTGAAAATTGTTCATTTTTATTCTTCCACATGAGATTCGGTGGAATCCTGAATTTTTCCTCCATTTGATATGTCTTGTTTCGTTCAAGACCTTCCCGAGAGAATATAAAAAATGAGTTATGTAGTTTAACTTTCATTGAAATTGAGACCTTCAGAATTTGCGTTAATTTTTTCGCGCAGATAATTCTGTAACCTGTGTTGACAGAAACTTTTTGTATTCTCTTCTTAAGATAACTACGTATCATTTCAAGTTGGTAATCACGAATGCCACATGAATACAATTTTTCTAAGAGCTTTTCATGGTTCACACTATCAAAGACCTTAGATAGATCCATAAAAAGTCCAAGAGATACGAGAAAGTCTCACAAATTCTAGAAAAATCATTCAAAGAATGAATAGAACATCCTTTATATTTTCAAGGAAAGATAGGAGACATTTTTGAGTGGCCATGCTGATGATAGACCATGTATTTGATAGGAGTTTGTGAATTTCCTCGTGAGACATCCTGTATAATAGGTTGAAACATTTTTTATGGAATACTATCCATTCTATTTCTTTTTCTTTTCGAGAAGTTCAAAAATTACTTGGTTTGAATACCGAAGTTCAGTTTTAGGTACAGTAAAAGAAGTCTTTCAAGGCGATGCCGCATTACACAAATTTTTCACCAGATATCTTCTGTCTTGTTCAAAGTATGAAATCCAATGAAAATGTGCACGTTCTCATTCACCCTAAGAAAAAACGGTAATTAGAATTGACATTTACCTGTCACTCATGCCGTTCGCTCTGCAGTAACAGGTAAGTGATTGGCAGGACTGATCTTGAAAACTCATAGATGAGATCAAACGGTTTGACCGGCACGGAGAGCCCGCGTTAACTAGGGGAGAACCGAGGGAAGATTGCTTCCTGCAACGGCCGGGGGATGGCGCAGGCGCTCTTCAACATTATTCATTATCCAACTTCTTTTCCTGCTTCTCGCAGAAAAAAAAATGATGATGTTTGTTGTGTTCAATCTTGAAAAGACTGAATGCTGCCGGAATGGAGGTATTGTTTTCGATATAGGGAGGAGTTCGAGGAGTGGTTGGAAACAAGTTGAGGAAATGCTGGATGAATTAATGAGCTCTTCTTCTCTGGATGGATGTTCAAATCGAAAACCACTTGGTGTTGCCAATATGAAGTATTCTTATAGTGGGAGAAAGTTGAAATATATCTATCGGGATGCATCTTCCTTATTTTTATCCAAAGAATGAGTTGAAATGTATACAGGGTGTTCCAGAATAAGTCGGGATCTCAATCCACAGATGATTTCATGATATATGTATTCTTATGAAAAAGAGAGCTAAAATAATACAATAACTGTTAAAACCAAAAGTACATAAGCTGAGGTAAAAAAAAAAACGGGGTATTATATCTTCGTATGATACTATAGAATCATACGACACTATCATCACTAGTATCATACGATACTACACAGCCAGGGGAAAAAACCTCAGCGTGAAAAACCTGTCTCCCCGTGAAAAAATAACATAAAATATTAAATATCAGGAAAATCTTGAAAGACATCAGTGTGATCGTCTTCATATTATCCGTCGATAGGCTCGGATAAACAGATTCTTCCCAAAGCGACTCGTTATTCTTAATCTGAAATGAAAAGAGACGAAAGCAGAAAAGAAACCGATCATTCAGAATGAATCAAATGTATTTTAGAAAAGCATTTGCTACTTTAAAAATTATCAAAAGGTTTATGAATATTTATGACAGAGATGCCACAAAATTTGAAAGGAATGAAAAAAATCTCCATTAATTTCTCCTTTACGAATCTGTTGAAAATTACGAACTGATAATTCTTTAACAAAACAAGCTAAACTCGTAAAAAATCAATCAATTTATCACTCTCAACTGTCCTCTTTCACAAGAATTTGCCGTGTGGGTTTCTTGCAGAAGAATCACTTCAATACCAGCATGTTCATCAGCTAATTTGGTGACGTGATCACACTTCCTTCGAAAATCAAATTCAAAATCCACAAATTCTTGCTCTCGGTCGTGGGGGGTTTTTTCAAACCAGATACGACCTTCCAGGTGATGATTTTTCGGCACTTCAGATGTTAGAAGACCGCTACGGAACCCCAATAAAAGGAAATCATCTCCCACAGATAAACCAAACATTTTATGACACAAGAAAACAGAATATTTTTCAGGACCAAAAACTACGACATATTCCGAGAATTGTCATTCTGACAATAATTTATGATATAAAGTACTGTTTATGACATACGAGGTTTTATGAAATTTTTTTCAACAATATATTGCTGTTTTTTTTTTGTGGGTTAGGGAACGTAGGAGAATTAAGAAACCTCTTTATGTGAAAGCCAACGTTTCGCGAATTTATTTTTGCATCATTAGGGCTCTAGAAAAACATGTCAGAAAATGAAAAAGGTACAGATGCACACTTAATTGTAAAAGTTATTTGAATGAATAAGAAGTTTTCATGAATAAAAACTGTTAATACAAACACATAACAAACACATAAATATGTATATAGAAATGACCTTATTATATACCCAATACTCACATTCATTGTTGCGCTTTCTTTTATTTGGGACAAAACAATTTGAATAGCAAGATAACATATATAATAATTTTGAAAACAACAAATTTATCACGGAGAGAAAGCATTCAGAAGGATTAAATCAAGAAACCAAGCTGATATATACATCTCCAAAATAAAAACACAGAAAATCGATAACATGGTTCGAAACATTTCGTGTATTCATTTTTCTAGTAAATTAAAATATGAAGAACTTAGTCCATCTATGTCAGATCTTTTGTTCAGAGAATTTGGATTATTTTTTATGCAAATCATCTCCTGCTGTTATATTTTTTTTTATACTTAGTGATGCCAAAGTGGTTTCTAAATTCTCCTACGTTCTCTAACCCAAAAAAAAAAACAGCAACAACAAGGTTGTTGTAGCGGAAAGGCTCCAAGTCAGCCAAAGTGTGAGATCCCGACTTTGGAATAGGTTCAGGGAGACAGGTTTCGTGTTGGAGAAACCAGGGCTTTTTTAAGAGTATTCCGTAGCATTTTCTTCTTGTAGATGTAGGCTTTCTTCTCGCCGAAATGGTGATGAAACGATCCTCAACAGGTGTTGTTTTTCGTCGCCTACCAAGCCTTGGTAACTCGAATACAGAACTGAACCTGTTTCAAAGTCGAGATATCACACTTTGGCTGTTTTGGAGCCTTTCAGCTGAAACAACTTGAGTTAGGCCACCCTGTAGAATTTCGATAGCCCTATTAGCCGTTTGATAATTTACGTGTTGGCATTTCCAAAAAACTCGATTGAATACGATATCCCTAACTCTTGTTGAGCAGTATATTAATAAAATATTAAGAAATCTTCCCGAAGCAGGTGCAATTATTAATGAAATTTTATTTTATATGCCCTCAAGACTTGAGAGATCATGATCCCTTTTATTTTCCTTTGAGGAGTATGATCAGTGCACGCACAGAATTTTCTTAAATATAGAATTTATTTGCTGACGATGTTGATATATTTCACGACCAGGTTTTTACAATCAAGAGGAAACTTCATAACTGAATGTAAGAATAAATTATTATTAATAATTTAATAATCAATTTGGGTAGAAAACAAAGAAGAAAAATTTGATTATTTTCTGAGAACTGAAAATTGTAAAGATAATGATTATTTCGAATGCTAGCGACCTCTATGCAACGGGAGTGGAAGTTTCTATTACGTTAGCAAGATTCACATAGGTTTGTGAAGAAATCGTGAAGAAAAACAGAGTTCTTGCCTGAAGTAGTTGAAGATCATTGATTTCCTAGGAAGATGGAACTTGCTTATGCTTCAACAGATACGATTAAAATCTTGAGATCCTTTTACAAGGGTAAAAATATTATTCGAGTGGCCTGGCAGATACAAAAAAAAATCGAGGCAAGGTGCACTGAAGATATGTTGTTATATTATTAATTTTAAGACAAAAAAATGCAATCATTGTCTTGATGTGGGCTGCTGAAGGCTCAAGGGGGGGGGGGTTAAGGCGTGCCTCTTACGCCTCTGTAATTTTGTCATGCTTGACTACAAAATCACTAAGAAAGTTCCTCAAATTATTGATACATATAGAATGAGAATGCACATGAATGAAAAGTACGATATATTTTTCAATGCAGACAGTAGTTCATTTTGTAGACATGAGATATGTTTAATCAAGTGTTGAATGTCTTCGAAAATCCTATTTCAACAATTTTAATACAAAAATAAAAATTATTCATTGAATCCTAATTCAATTCGAGACATTCAAATGAAGAAAACTAGTGAGAACAACTGATGGGACGTCTATTTTTCTATTGTTTTTGTAGATAGTCTTCCGAAATCTTAAATTTCAACACCAGATTCATATACATATTGAACATTTTCATGTATTTGAATTAGAAAATCGTTCCATATTGAAACATTGAAGATTTATTGATATTGAGAGATAACAGAAAAGACATTGAGTGTCTTCATTGCATTGGCCGTAGTCTGAATTTTTTTTCAGGGTTTTTTCTCCCAATCTCTGAAACAAAAATTAATTACAATTTTTTCTTCAAATAATATGATGAAAAACTTCTGAATAAAACTAAGGCAATAATTTGTCAAGGCCAATTCTTCGTAACGTTTCAGAGTCTACAGGGGTTGGGTGAAAAGTTTCCGGCCTAGCCAAGAAAAACGAACGAAAAATTTTTTTCATTATTTTTCAACATAATCCCATCAACAATGATACATTTCTCATAACGGTCTTCTTATCAATTATATATCGATTGAATTGAAATGGTTCAGAGAACGTTCATCAAATCAATAAATTATAATATAGGCTTAGAGAAATATGGTATTAATGGTTTGGAGAAAATTCTCTTTGATCAAGTATTTCTTCACAGGACATCAGGACAATAAACGATCATTTTAACCATTCCTTGCTCAACTACATAAATTACAATTCTCCATCTTGTGGAGGCCGTAGATTTCTGTTGTTTGCTGTCCACTTCCCTTTATTATAAATTCACTGTTTCCAAGAGTGATGCGGTTTTATAACTGGCATTTCCTTCATATCGATATTCTGGCGAGAGTATTTGGATATCTGAACACACTTCTTTGAATTATTCTTAACCTGAAACCCCTTTTTTAAATTTATGTTTTTATATGCTTTCGATTGATGATAATGTTTACTTCTGTGATAACTTGGGTAAGGGCACCGGTTGTGGCCATCGTTCCAGTTGTGGTCACTCGAGATCATTTTCTTGAATAAAACGTAGTACATTCGAATTAGCCATTGAAATTTGCCTTCTTTGCCATCCTCCATTATTCCTGCACCAATTGGTGAGCTCATTTCTCAAAAGAGATAACGAAATTCGTTGCTTTTTCATTTAGTTCTTGACATGACGGGGTAGTAGGCGAATGCTTAGAAGTGCGATTACGAAACAAAGGGTGTGTTCCCAATATTTTTTTTTATAAACATATGCCTTACAAAAAGTAAATGTTTTATATCATTCTCATATCATGTTCTTCTATATTTTTATAAAAAATTGAAAATTTCTGATTCTAACTAAATAATATAGTGCTGGCCACAACTGGATCACAAAAAAGTACGATTCGCTACTTGTGGCCAGAAACGGAGCGTACAAACCCAGTTGTGGCCACTAGACAGTAAAAGATAGATAATACTGCATAGTATGTAACAAAAAAAGATGAAAAACTTAACAATATCATCCGATGAATGAATTGGAGTATCTGGAAGTGAATGAAAATGATAAGCTTCATAAAAAAGGCTTAATAATAAAACACAAAGTTGTTATATTGACGAAATTGATGAGATTGAAAACTAGAGAAATTTGAGAAAGACTAGAAAGAAGATATATTGTAATATCATTGTAAGGATGGGGCTATGAATATAACGAGCTGGAGTAGAGAAAGCCTGCTAACATTTTTCCGAAATTAATCTTTATGATAAAATACTTTGTACCCTACAAGAAAAAAATATCAATGATCACCAATCCTAATTTGAATGGGATTAGTCTCAATTTGTTGAAAGGGTATAGTTCTGTGCAATCTCCAGAAGTGGAAATCTGAAAATAGCATGAATCTCCAGACCTTCTGTGGTATTAGAAAGAAGATCATCAAGAAAATTGAACAACATAGGGCTACTAATGATCGTGGACCATGTTTTGTTTGAAAAAAAATTTTTTTAGAAACCTAAATATTTCGATGAATTTTTTTATTTAAGTATAAGAAAGATTATGATTTTTTTACTATTTGTATCTATATTTTCATAAAATTCTAATATATTTTTTGTTATTTATGAGAAGATTTGTTGAATTTCGATGGAGGTGAGTATCAAACTGTGCAAGTTTAACCAAAACCGTGACTGGCCACAAATGGAAAATTGTGTGGTCACAACTGGTGGAAAATGTGGCCACAACTGGATAAATTGCACTTGCTCTCCTTTTCATTTTTTAATCATTTTATTCGCCATAAAGACAATTTTTGCTTGGCAACCCACTAATCACAATATTCATACGGAGCGTTTTCATATTTTTAATTGTGAAGCTGTTCATGAATAGTGAAATGATCACAATGTGAAGTTGGAAAATGTCTTAAAGTGGCCACAACCGGTGCATTCACCCTTTGTAAATTTATTTTTGTAATTGTAGTGGACTCCATTTCGGGTTTCTGTAATGTTCCTGTTTTTGAATGAATGAATGAATGAATCTTCTCTGCTGTGACTAAAATCGTACAAGAGAATGTGAATCAGAGATCAACATGTGTGCACATTTGCACACAACATGTTTTTTTTTTTCTGGATGTGTGAATCTTTCTTGGAGAATTTTTCACAATTGGAGTATCTCTATTGTTGGTTTTGTGTTTTTGATTGATTTAATTATTGCCCAAGATTGAAATATCCAATTTCAGCGGATATTAGTGTTCAGTCTTCAAGATCAATTAGAATGTAGGTAGGTACCGAATTCCGAAACACTTTGAATATCAATGAACCACATTGGATGCGTGTTAATAATAGCCATACAGACTCAGATAAATGAAATTGAAAACGGATAGAATTAAGAAAAAAGTCAGCAATCATTATTCTTCAATCTTCTACAAATACATAAAACTTTTTCTTTTTATTCGACAATTAACCATAATGAAATAGAAGAAATGCCGTTGAAAATGCCTTGAGATTGAAATCGTGAAGGGTGCACGAGAGTTTTTTCAAGGACGCCCGTTAAAATATCGAACCAAATGATAACAAATCTGAATAAATAGTAGCTTTACCTGTAGGTGAACAGAATAAGTGGGGAACGGTTTTGTTTTTTCCTAATAGGAATATTCCACAATATAAGTTCCGTTTGAGAATAGGTATCCCCTTGAGATTTCATTTCGAACATGGTTCTCAAATCGAAGGATCCAATTCTATTATAAAAAAGACCCATAAAATAAGATATTTCTTCTTTAATTTATGTGGTACGTCGATACATAAAGATTTTCTAGGAAATCTGATTTTTTCGTTATCAGCCATGACCTAAACCAAGACAACCCCCACTTTTCACCAAAGGTAACATCGTGAATTTCTGTGAATTGCTCCTATCGAAATGGCCATTAAATCATAACAATGGAGTATTTCATTACCCTTTATGAGTAACAGTGATGTCATCGTCAACAAACATCAATATTATTGTACTAGTTATTACGATTCAATGTTTCGATGTTCTCTCCTCAAATATCTCATGGGTGTAATTGACATATGATGAGTGTTAAAATAAGAAATCTTACGAGGTGGTAATTTGTCGGTGTTATCATTATTCCAATATCATTGTCATTGAGCCATCCAAATTCATGCGAACATTCAAATATTTGCTTGATGATGATACTGGTTTAGTTGTTCGCAGGGAACATCATTTCACGCTTCAAATGTAAAGTGGTAGAATTATAACTTTGTCAGGTAAGCTCAAATCAGTGTAAAGTAGCGTGAAGTTTTTTTCATATGCAACTCTCGGGAAGAGACTGAGCTCATAGCGCGTCTATTTCATAGATATCGAAATGTGCAATAATAATTGTTTGTTTATTCCCTAAAATTCTACATTAAGTTCACAGAAATCGTCAAACATTGAACTAAATCCCCATTGATTTGATACAAGATGGCTCAACGAAAACACCACTAAGACAAAGCCAGTATGTTGGATTGAGTAACCAAAATCAACAATTAAGTTTCTCGCATACAATACAACTAATCCACAATGAGAAAGAAACATTTCATCAGTCAAAACTAGTATGTCAAAAAATTAATGGCTGCTCTGGCTAAATCCAAAGGAAATGTCTTCATTTTTCTAACAAACCTAGCTTTTCCGATGTGACCTAATTTCAGCAGGGAGATTCTCATAAAATCTGTCCTTCAAGTGAACGAAAGTGCATAGATATTGTGAAAGTAAGATTTGTTTTAATTTTTGACTACTTGATTGACATATTGGGTATCTATTAGCAAGAAAAGCTACTTAGAATTTTTTTATTAATGAGCAGTATTCTTCTTGTGAAAAAAGCTGTTCAGTATCAAGTACTTTCGCCTCAGTGACTCAGTAAACGATAGATCTGTTGGATATGTACAGGGTGGGCATATTTCGATGTTTAAGCACTACAACTTTTGAACCAGAGGAGATGGACAAAATCTGATACCCCATTCTCGATCTCTTTTTCGGAGAAACTAACAAGAGTTGTATTCATTTTTGGCTACCTTCTTTTGTTTTCGAGTTATAGGCGAAAATTGGAAAAATGGCGATATCGGAAAAAAATAATATCTCCGCTAATACTGATGATAGAGCTCTGAAATTAAAACTTTCTACTGGCACCTTTTCACGTTGAATCCAGTGGCATGCTCGTCTTTTTTGCACCATTTTGAATTACGCAGCTATGACCCAAAGTTATGTGTTTTTAAATGGAAACACTATATTTCTGTGCCATTTTCTGAAAGCTTGATTTTTTATAATTTCAAAAATATATGACATCGTAAGGTTTGTGTCAATATGAGTATAGAAATTGGTCAAAAACCTATTTTTATGTGAGTCTCACTACTTTCTATGGTTTCAACTGTTGATGAGCACAAAAAAATTGAGCTTTCTACAACAAGAGCATAGAAATGAAAAGACTACTTGAAAGAAATTGGGTAATCATACGATACCCAATTTTCCTGTGCTTATCGACAATTGAAACCATAGAAAGTATTGTGACTCAGATGAATATAGGTTCTTGACTAATTTCAATACTTATATTGACTTATTGATACGAACCATACGAAGTTATATATTTTTAAAATCAGAAAATATTAAGCTTTCAGAAAATGGCGCAGAAATCTAGTGTTCCTATTCGAAAAACCATAACTCTTTGTCATAGCTTCCTAATTAAAAATGGTGCAAAAAAGACGAGTATGCCACTGGATTCTACGTAAGAAAGTGCCTCTATAATGCTTTTATTCCAGAGCTCTATCATCAGTATTATCGGAGATATAAATTTTTTTCGATATCACCATTTTTCCAATTCTCGCTTATAACTCGAAAACAAAAGAAGGTAGCTGAGCGTGAATACTACTCTTGTTAGGTTCTCCGAAAAAGAGATCGAGAATGAGGTATCAGATTTTGTCTATCTCTTCTGGTTCAAAAGTTGTAGTGCTGAAACATCGAAATATGCCCACCCTGTACAGGGTGATTGATTATATTTCAATCAATAGTTATCTCAGTTAATGTTTAAATAGGCAAATTCAGTATTTTTCATGGGAATTCAGAATTCAGTACTAAAAAATTCAAAAAGGCATCGTTAACCTTAAAATTTGTTATGGACTATTGTTTTTTGAAAGGTACTACCTGTGTTTCATTTTTCTAATGATTCAAAATATATATACTTTATTGAGGTTAATTTCAGTAGTTTTTGAAAAATATAGATAGTTTCTTCTAAATCTAAGGCAGCTGTGGAATGCCACACAATAATGATGCGATTTCTCTATATCAAAGAACAACTGATATTTATTATGTTCATATACTCATTAACTAAAAGTTGAATTTATTTTAAGTGTTTTCCTTACCATTTATGGAAAAAATGGGGATTTTCAACTATTTCTTCCTCTATTCATTAATTAATCTCGGCAAACTGCGTCCTTCGGGCAGCTCAATTCAGCGAGAACATCTCCTGAAATAAAAATCCTGAAAATGCCAGACATTCGAACTGCAAATTTTCGTAGGGACCATAATTTTGCAAATGAGACACCCCATAGTTCATGATGAAAATAGATTCCTCTTAACATTCAGAGTTGCTTCAATATAAAGTTTTTGAATTTCAGTAAGAAAATTATTTTTTTACGTTGAAAAAAAAATTAATATGAAGCTCTGAGGAATAATGGATATCTTCGAAGTTTGCCTTCAGAATCTGATAGTTTTTAAAATGTTTTGAGTTCAGTCTTTTCGAGTTAGTCCATTGAATGCTGCTATGTTAATGTTCCTCAATATTTGTGATGATTTCTTTGACGGGTAGGTATTTATTCTTGAATTAAGTGTTCACCTTTTTCAATTTACATATACCCTTTCAGGCTAACTCTGATGATGGCCTTCCAATTAGGCCGAAACCGCTCGGTTCTCGTCGAAAAGGATAAATAATTTACGAAGCAGTAAAAACTGAATTCATTGTGTTTTCAATTTTTCTGTGTTCTAAAACATGGAGAGCCTTTCATTGATATGAATGAAAATTATATAAAAAATGCGAAATATGATTATTTATTTCGTTAAGATATAAATCACTTTATGTACGAAAAATATTAAATGTGTGAAGATTGAAATATATTTTTTTCTTTCAGAGTTGAGTCAGAATGTACTCTACTGCCTCTAATTTTTTACATCAGCTGATTCTGTTGGGTGCTGTCATCAAAGGAATCCACGGAATTTCGGAAAATATCATCGTTCTCAATAAACAATACAACATTACACATCAAATCAATGCAACTTCTGACAATGACAGAAATATGACAGAAATAGAATTAAATTTGGACTCTGTGGTCAAAATACACTTCAACCTCGATGAGATGAAAATCACACCCTACCTTCGTGATGAAATATTTGAACATTATGTGCAACATAATATAACTGTTCAGGACCTGATCGATCTCTGGAATTTGAGAGACTATGAACTCAAGGATCTCCTGAAAATCTTGGAGATTCCAGAAGTTTTTCTCGATTTGAATGGTCTGCAACGATTACTTGCAATATCCAATTTGACGTTCAATGAATATTACGCAGATATGAGGAAACATATAAATAATACTCAACTTATAGAAGCTCTGCAAATTCTCGAAATAGATGTTGCTAATTTTTCTACTGCAATCACGTTCGGTACCGAAAATCAAGTATACGAAGTGTTGAGTAGAGGGCGATTTTCTTGGGAAAAATTCGAAGAGGTATACAATCGTACTGGACTAGACATACCAACACTAACTAAAAATCTCGTTTTAACTCAAGTTGCGACTAGAAACTTGACGAGTTTGCTGACTGACATTCAGAGTTTTCCAATGGTTAACCGAAATATGTACCAAAATCTTTGGGAAAAGATGAATATAACCACTTATGATATATACAGGGTAGTTCATTTGAGAAGAATTGTCGACAGCCTCCATGAATTTCTAACTAAGAATGTTACCTTGGGAGTGGCTGTTAGTAAAACTGAAATAATCTTACATAAAGAAATATATACGAATGTGGAAGAAGTGAAAGATATAATAAAGGTTAGTGGTGAATCTTTCCTGAGTCACAAACTGTATGAGAATTTGATTTTCTATGACAAGAAGATGAGAAACTCTATTTTTCTTTGGTCGAATGCCTCCATCGTTCCGAATATTGAGATAATGGACCGAGTAAATGATAAATCAAACTCGACTTGTTTCTATATCGATGATGATATGACACCGAAAAATGTGACATTGATATCTACAACCCAGTATAATTCAACAGTTGCAGTAGACGAAGGTGCACATTTTAATTTCGGCAATCCATTGATTTGTGATGGAAAACTTTTAGGACTAGCCGTCCATGATATGAGGGATGAAAACATTTTCATCTTTGATACAGTCGCCGAATCTTCAGGAGAACATAATAATGGAGTACAAAATAAAAGGCCACCGTTTCATTTAATTTCATTTATAGTCGTTTCACCTTTTCTCTTTTTCTTGAAATAATTAAAAAATTTTGAGGGAACTCCTATTCCCAGAGTGAATTTTGTATAAACTAGATTAATGTGGATGATGTGTAGGAAGAAAAATTTGATTTTTTTATATCTATGGAAGATATATAAGATATATGGAAAACGATAAGAATATTTAAAAAACAATGTAAGTCAGTTCAGGATGAAAAAAGTTCTTTAATGGCTTCGAAAAGTATTGAAATTTGGATTGCACTGTGCACTGTTTCGATGTATGATCTGGAGTTGCTTGTGAACATTAAAAAAATATATGTAAATATGAAAAGATGAGGTGAAAAAATTCTAACATATTTTGAATTTCGCATTTTCATGTTTTTCAATGAAATATTTGGTGATCCATGAAACGCCTTACCTATGCCTATTGAGATATTTATCTGTTTCTAGTTCTTAAATATTTCGTCCTTCATAAATACTGCAACGCAAAAGTAACTGATTCCACAGCCGCCTCAGATGGCAGTAATTTTACAAAGTTTCACCCACTTGCTTCTTAATGAAGTGACTTCCCGATGCATACTACTATTTTTAAAACTTAGAAGAATTCAAATTGGTCATCGAAATGCAAGCCAATTTCAATTCCGAGACGCACAGATTTTTTTGTCATGAGATTGGAGAAATGATATAAGATTTTGGGTAATTATTAAGTACCTTGCCAATTGTATTTTTTGGTTTTTTCAATTTTGAGGTTGTGAAAATAAATCTAACCTAACCTAACTTGACCTAACCTGAATGTGGATCGATATTTTCTCTTTTTTCCAATTTTTGAAGAATTTGTACAATTTTTGGTTATTATGAATTTTATATATAAATATTTTGCACAGTGAATCTATAGGACTTCGTGATACTACAGTTTCAATTACAGTTCTGGGGAGGCAGTAATTTTCGAGAAAAAAAAATGAAATTCATAAATATACTCCATTTACCGCGGATTTAGTCTTATATAGTTTAGTTTAACAAGGTTAGGTTAGGTTAGGTTCAATTTTCTTACCTAAAATTGAAAAAAATTGGGTATTTATTAAGTACCCTACCCAGTTGTATTTTTTTTTGTGATCTTGAGGTTGGGAAAATGAACCTAACCTCACCTTACCCTACCTAATCTGAATGCGGATCGATATTTTCTTTCTTGTCCATTTTTTTTTATTTTCAACTTTGAGTAGGAAGCCTAACCTAACTTTGTTAAACTAAACTATATAAGACTATATATCAGAGCCGTATCCGAGGTAAATGGAGTATATTTATGAGTTTCATTCATACTTTTTCTCGAAAATAACTGCCTTCCCAGAGCTGTAACTGATACTGAAGTATCAGGAAGTACTTTAGATCCACTGTGCAAAATATCCTTAAAATCGGTGACGAGGCCTATAAAAGTTATAAAAACCACAATATCTCTATGGAAATTTCAATATTTATAGCAATTAGATGTGATGATCTCCAATCAGATGCTAAAATATAAATCTGTACTTCCTCTTTCACTGAATGAGATTTTAGCAGTGGCTTTATTCAGAAAAACAAAAAAAGAAATATTTTTCTTTTTCCTAAAAATCATACTGAAATTTTGGAATTTTTCATTCCGACTTTTTCTTTTCTACATTTCTCTTAGCGATCTGCCTGTAGTGTATTTTCTTCTGTTCTGGTTTTGTTCATTCTTTATGCCGCATTTCAAGTGTTTCAAAGAACAAGTGAAAATGTGAATATCAACAAAAACAAAATTTAATGATACAAACATCCTAATGAAACTTCATTTGATATTGGAATAATGCAACTCAGTTTCAAGCCATATAGGTGCTAGTCAATAAATTTATATTGCTCTGTTACTTGGTGTGATTTATTTTTGATACATCAATGTGATGAAAGAATATAATTATCATTATATTATTCAGTAGGGCACCCAGAAGGAGATGTTTTTTTTTCAAACAAAATTGTGAATTGTCGATCATACGTCAAAGATACATGTCGAGTCCCACGAAATGTCATAGATATTATGGATCCTACGCTGCATTTGTCTACTAAATATTTAATGTGGATATTAGTTAATGATTTACTTTAGAGATATCGATATCTGATCATTCCTCGAAGTTTTCTTCTCCCAAACGAAAACACTACCACCTACAAAAATTCCAAGCAACCACGCAAAAAATGGGGTTCCTAATTGAGTGAACGACAATTTTACTATCTGGACGTTACTGACTTCAATCGGTTTCGACCCATACTTCTTCATGATATGATTGAGGAAACCGAATTCGATGATTCTTTGATAATATTGATCCATTAGGTTATACAAGACGTTTCCTCTGAATATCCTTGAGGATATCAAGTAGGCATAGTGGTGATAATCGATTTTTTTCAAAAGCTCTCGGCCATTCTCATCGAGTAATTTCTTCTTACAGAATTCGTACATTAAAACAGGTTTTGGTACCGCTATATCTTGCTGATGGGCTGCTCTGATCAAACATTCATCAGTCAGATCACATTCGATGTAATTCGCCACAAAATGCTCTGTATATTTCATTCCAGGTTGAAATGTTTTCAAAAACGCCTTCGTCATACCAAATTTAAGATCGGTGTTTATCATATCATCGAAAGTATCTATGCTTTTTTCAAATCCTACCCCAGTTAACGTATAGATCAATCTGCTTTTATAGAAGGTGGACATCATGAAGGTATAAGTAAATGTACGTAAGCGAGCAAACTTTTCCACTTGCTCAAGGAAGGAGAAAACCTCTCATTTTGTTCCAGTAAGTATTTGCCCAATGTCTTCAGGGATATACAGAAAATCCTCAGTCTCTGATGTGGCGATCACAAACCCATCGCTGCTGCCCAAGCAATCGATGCTGAAAACCACAACAAGTATAACTCCCACGTGAAAATCATAGTCAAATATCGCCACCTGGGAATCTGTTTAGGCGATGGTACCATCCATATCAGACTATCGAAAATATAAGGGTTTGTATATTCGTGATAGATGCTCTTGGTTCTCTCATTTCCGAAACATATGTCATAATTCCTTTGCTCTAGGAATTCTTCCAAGTTCCCGATTTTGATATGATTCGGGATCATTCTCAAAACAGCGAATATCGTATCGTGAACTTCAATTTCAATATCAGGAACTTTCAAATAAGGATATTGGCATAATGCAACTCAGTTTCAAGTCATATAGGTGCTAGTCAATAAATTTATATTGCTCTGATACTTGGTGTGATTTATTTTTGATACATCAATGTGATGAAAAAATATAATTATCATTATATTATTCAGTAGGGCACCCAGAAGGAGATGTTTTGTTTTTCAAACAAAATTGCGAATTGTCGATCATACGTCAAAGATGCATGTCGAGTGCCACGAAATGTCATAGATATTATGGATCCTACGTTGCATTTAATATTTAATGTGGATATTAGTTAATGATTTACTTCACAGATATCGATATCTGATCATTCCTCGAAGTTTTCTTCTCCCAAACGAAAACACTACCACCTAAAAAAATTCCAAGCAACCACGCGAAAAATGGGGTTCCTAATTGAGTGAACGACAATTTTACTATCTGAACGTTACTGACTTCAATCGGTTTCGACCCATACTTCTTCATGATATGATTGAGGAAACCGAATTCGATGATTCTTTGATAATATTGATCCATTAGGTTATATAAAACGTTTCCTCTGAATATCCTTGAGGATATCAAGTAGGCATAGTGGTGATAATCGATTTTTTTCAGAAGCTCTCGGCCATCCTCATCGAGTAATTTCTTCTTACAGAATTCGTACGTTAAAACGGGTTTTGGTACCGCTATATCTTGCTGATGGGCTGCTCTGATCAAACATTCATCTGTCAGATCACATTCGATATAATTCGCCACAAAATGCTCTGTATATTTCATTCCAGGTTGGAATGTTTTTAAAAACGCCTTCGTCATACCATATTTGAGATCGGTGTTCATCATATCATCGAAAGTATCTATGCTCTTTTCAAATCCTACTCCAGTTAACGTATAGATCAATCTGCTTTTATAGAAGGTGGACATCATGAAAGTGAGTAGATGTGCGTAAGCGAGCAAACTTTTCCACTTGCTCAAGAAAGGAGAAAACCTTTCATTTTGTTCCAGCAAGTATTTGCCCAATGTCTTCAGGGATATACAGAAAATCCTCAGTCTCTGATGTGGCGATCGCAAACCCATCGCTGCTGCCCAAGCAATCGATGCTGAAAACCACAACAAGTATACCTCCCACGTGAAAATCATAGTCAAATATCGCCACCTGGGAATCTGTTTAGGCGATGGTACCATCCATATCAGACTATCGAAAATATAAGGGTTTGTATATTCGTGATAGATGCTCTTGGTTCTCTCATTTCCGAAACATATGTCATAATTCCTTTGCTCTAGGAATTCTTCCAAGTCCCCGATTTTGATTTAATTCGGGGTCGTTCTCAAAACAGCGGATATCGTATCGTGAACTTCAATTTCAATACCAGGAACTTTCAAATAAGGATATTGGAATAATGCAACTCAGTTTCAAGCCATATAGGTGTTAGTCAATAAATTTATATTGCTCTGATACTTGGTGTGATTTATTTTTGATACATCATTGTGATGAAAGAATATAATTATCATTATATTATTCAGTAGGGCACCCAGAAGGGGATGTTTTGTTTTTCAAACAAAATTGTGAATTGTCGATCATACGTCAAAGATACATGTCGAGTCCCACGAAATGTCATAGATATTATGGATCCTACGTTGCATTTAATATTTAATGTGGATATTAGTTAATGATTTACTTCACAGATATCGATATCTGATCATTCCTCGAAGTTTTCTTCTCCCAAACGAAAACACTACCACCTAAAAAAATTCCAAGCAACCACGCGAAAAATGGGGTTCCTAATTGAGTGAACGACAATTTTACTATCTGGACGTTACTGACTTCAATCGGTTTCGACCCATACTTCTTCATGATATGATTGAGGAAACCGAATTCGATGATTCTTTGATAATATTGATCCATTAGGTTATATAAAACGTTTCCTCTGAATATCCTTGAGGATATCAAGTATGCATAGTGGTGATAATCGATTTTTTTCAGAAGCTCTCGGCCATCCTCATCGAGTAATTTCTTCTTACAGAATTCGTACGTTAAAACAGGTTTTGGTATCGCTATATCTTGCTTATGGGCTGCTCTGATCAAACATTCATCAGTCAGATCACATTCGATATAATTCGCCACAAAATGCTCTGTATATTTCATTCCAGGTTGAAATGTTTTCAAAAACGCCTTCGTCATACCATATTTGAGATCGGTGTTTATCATATCATCGAAAGTATCTATGCTTTTCTCAAATCCTACCCCAGTTAACGTATAGATCAATCTGCTTTTATAGAAGGTGGACATCATGAAAGTGAGTAGATGTGCGTAAGCGAGCAAACTCTTAAACTTGCTCAAGGAGGGAGAAATCCTCTCGTTTTGTTCCAGCAAGTATTTGCCCAATGTCTTCAGGGATATACAGAAAATCCTCATTTTTTGATGTGGGGATCGCATACCCATCACTGCTGCCCAAGCAATCGATGCTGAAAACCACAACAAGTATACCTCCCACGTGAAAATCATAGTCAAATATCGCCACCTGGGAATCTGTTTAGGCGATGGTACCATCCATATCAGACTATCGAAAATATAAGGGTTTGTATATTCGTGATAGATGCTCTTGGTTCTCTCATTTCCGAAACATATGTCATAATTCCTCTGCTCTAGGAATTCTTCCAAGTCCGCGATTTTGATATAGTTCGGGATCATTCCCAAAACAGTGAATATCGTATCGTGAACTTCAATTTCGATACCAGGAACTTTCAAATAAGGACCAATCACGAATGGGTCGTTAACATAATAACCAACGTCTAGATGGAAATCATCCCAAGTTTCAGGGGACTTGTCCGGAAAGAATGCGACAGATTTCCCACAGAAACCTATATTCAATAATTTACTATCAATGTTTGTTGTGGTTCCACCAGTTTTATAGGGAAAAAAAGTGAACATTCCCATCGTGTCGACATCTATGAGCAACAAATCCAAGATGAAATATTGGTACATAATTTCCGCAGTTTCAGACGTAAATTTCTTTCCAAGAAGAACGTACTTTCCATATGGATTGAAACTTGGCACAGTTTCTAAATACTTCATGTCTTCACGCAATATGGAATTGTTGGTGAAGTTTATGAGTATCATTTGATATTTCAAAGCATAATTTCCATGAAATTCACCCTGGAAAAGAATATTCACTAAAGGAACTCGTAAGTATATACTGTTTTTTTCCGATGAATAAACTAGAGCATTATGAAAACAGTATATGGAAAAAATTTTCGAAATACAATTGACTACATTGGAGTCCACTGTTGTACTGACAGAGGTCAGCATAGCTGTGCTCGTACTATTGATCATAATAACTCACACTGAAAGGAAATACTTGAATTATTCTTGTTTATAGTTGTCACTCTCAATTTATTGATACTCGTATAAACGACCATTAAAACTATCATATGAATCAACGAGATCTGAATCGGATCTAAATGATCGGAAACCTGTTAGTTCATATTATTTTAAATATGACGAAGGGGATATCTCACAATTCGTTCGAATTGATTCCTGAGCAAAGTATCATTGCTCGCTGAACAATTACTGTGGATAATCGAAACCACCAACAAATACAAATGAGAAAATCCATTAGGAAGCCAAAAATATTGACTTTATCACAATATTGTCACCGTTATTAGATCAGAGTCGGGCCGAAGCCAAATTTTTGGGGTTGATCCATCGAAAATTTTCGAATTGTATATTAAATCATCAAGAAAGAGTCATATTTTATATTATGGTATGATATTTGTTTCGGTAAAAGAATTCAGATGATGAAATTCAACAGTGTGAGGAGTAATGAATTTTTTTTCCATCTACCGAACATTCAATTAAGTAGAATTTTTAGAGTCTTTTTTTAAGAGTATCCTAATGTTGCTTAAAACTTTGAGGAACCCTACTGGTTGTTTCTTTAGTCTTGTAGTTTTTCTTTATTTCATGGACGGCTCATTTTCATCAGAGAAAATATTTTTCTGGAAATTTTATTCTATTTATTTTGTGAAAGGAGTAAATACTGGGACTCAAATTGATGGGGAATCAACATTAATTTCCGAATTATCCAATATTCAATTATGTGAGTTTTTTTATTTCATAGAATCGTTTTTTTGTGAGGAGTACCTTGAAGTGTGTTCGAAACTTTGAGACACACTTTTTGTTTCATTCTTTAATTTCGTTCAGTTTCATTCTTATTCTCTCAAAATTTCAAGCACCATAGAACAAGAATTTTCACAAAAAAGCAGATTCCATAAAAAAAGAAATGAACAAGATTGACTGTTGGGTAGATGAAAAATCAAAATTAATTACTTTCCACTTTTAGGAGAGTCAAAATATTGAAACTGCTAATCCCAAACATAGGTGCATTTCACAGAATAATAGGATCAAAATTTCAGAAAATATATTTCGTTTGATAAAAAATGAGCCTTACTTTTGCTCACAGATTCAATGAAATAAAAAAGCAACATAACAAGGGAATAAAACAGGAAATGTGTGTCAAAAGGTGTGTCCTAAATCAGTCATATTGAAGAAACAATTTCGAACATAACTTTCTCATTTGAGTTGGCAAATTCGAACTCTTTGCAGCATTTATTGCAATTAGTGATTGAAATTGAGGATATTTGTAGTGTTTCGAATGATTTTCGTTTTGTTCGATTTGTGTTTCTCAGCTCACTTGAGTTTTTCGAACTCCTTTGAAATTTTGCCAACTACTTTAAAATTTTTCCAACCGTTCAGAAATTTTTTCCTACTGTTTCGAAATTTTTCCAACTTCTTTGAAAATATTCAGACTGCTTCGAAAATTCTACAACTTCTTTTTTCTTGGGTCCGCCCCTGATAAGCGTGAATACTCTAATGAATAAATGGAAACATACCTACAATCAGCTTAATTATTCATGAAATTTATTAAACATAATAACACGCAATTTTAAAAAATGTTGAGAAGAGGATTCAAACAGCGAGTCCAAAGACAGGCATACTGAGATTGGCCCTACCATTGAGAAAGTGTATTTTCATTCAGGTGATTGAAATCTAGTGATAAATGTAAAAAATACCTGTGTGATGTTATGATTTATACGGCTCCCTGAAGATGTTGGAATTTCTTGAAAAATATTCCGGCAAACTGAAACTATATTTCGCAGAGAATTGGGGATGTATTAAAAGGGACCCATGAATTTTCCTTTGAGGGAAACAGAACTATTTCAGGAACTATGGTTAAGTTATCGAAGAAAAAAGTGCTGCTTGATGCAACGAAAAAGGTATAAAGTGAATAAGTTACCAGGTTAGCCATTTGAGTGTGGTGTCGATTGCGGTAGATATAACTTACTCATTACATAATATTCCATTCCATCTGTAATTTTTTTTCAGGTATAACCGAGAATAATATGACGTAGACATCCACTTCTTCAGACAAAACAAATGTAAGGCATATGAATTTTGAATTTTCATGACATTTTGTCGCTTGTATGCTCAAATCATAATATTCATGTTCGATATGACCCTTTTATTGAAGGAGTTGAAATGAAAAATAAAAATAGTCCCTTCAATTAGAGTAACATTCATTTTGATTATGACCAAGTGGAGCTTTCTGTCTTCATGCTGAATCTTGAGAAACGTGCCTGTACCGACTCAATTTCTAGTAGAAGTCTGGTGTCCCCCAAGGCTCCCACTGGGGACCATTACTGATAATATACTTTAAACTATTGGAATGGCGCGTTAAAGACTTGAGAGTCTCTGAACTAGAATTTTCTGAACATGCGGATGATTTCGTAAACTCGTGTTATGTGATGTTGGGTTTTTTAATGAGACAGGGTGGCAATTTTTCAAGTCATAAGACTTTAATATCATTATACTATGCATAGGTACTCAGTAAGTTGAATTGTGCTTTCACTTTTGTACTTAAGCGGTACAGAGTACCTCTTCCAATGAGGCGTGGCGTTCATTACGCGATAGGCAGTCGGAACAAAATTTGTTTTACCATATAATGGTCTAAGAGCTAGTGAACCCTTCGAGAAACAGTTTGTCTGTAAATCTAGTTCATAGCATGCGTTTTATTAGAGCTCGAAGGCTTATTCGACGTGTTGTTCTTCAGGTGGCTTAAGGCTTATCTGTTATTGCAGAAATTATTTTCAATTCTCCAATCAGGATATTTCTATGAAAATATTATGAAATTTTTTTATTTTCATTTCCATTATAGTAGTGGAAGATACAAGTGTTCGAATACGAAATCATGTTGTCAGTTTGTTTACAATCAAAGCCAAAGTTTTCAATATTCTGACGAGGCCTTCAATCATATTAGTTGAGGCAATGTTTTATTGCTTGAGTGCTAATTTGCACCCCATGAGTTTGCTCAAGGTGATTTTGAAGGAGGCGAGCGGTTGCAAACCGTTGTCTCAACGAAGAAACTCTCAAGTAAAGTTCTTGAATGGCAGTTGTTACCCGTGGTCTAATCTGTCCTGGTCTTCAGACATTCATACCTGTCTCCCTGAATCGCTGCAACATTCTGGACATACTTGTATGGGAAACTCCAAACCTTTCTGCAATTCTAGTGCATGTCCATTCTTCTTCTTGCAAAAACTACCGCTTGGACACATTCCTCTTGGTTCAAATCAAACGAAAGAAAAACTATTGATCACTAGAATTGATCGAGAACATCTGATTTTAGAATCTTCATTCAATATCTGATATCATCTTTTTGATTCCTGCTGGGAAAAAAACATCTCTATTGAAGAAAAACGTTGAAAGTGGATATCATATGCATGCATAATTCTGATAAAAAAATTATCATTGAGAACACCTTCATAGAATAAACTCGAGATTTCCATAATGTGCGTTAATTTTTTTGCGCACTAAATATAATTTTTATCACATTTTCCTCCAATATTTTTCTTCGAAAAATAAATAATAGATCTATGGAGGAGGCTCCTGACTAAAATCTTGCGAGGGGTAGGGTAAGGGCACCGGTTGTGGCCATCGTTCCAGTTGTGGCCACTCGAGATCATTTTCTTGAATAAAACGTAGTACATGCGAATTAGCCATTGGAATTTGCCTTCTTTGCCATCATCCATTATTCCTGCACCAATTGGCAAGCTCATTTTTTAAAAGAGATAACGAAATTCGTTGCTTTTTCATTTAGTTCTTGACATGACGGGGTAGTAGGCTAATGCTTAGAAGTGCGATTAAGAAACACAGGGTGTGTTTCCAATGTTTTTTTTTATTTAAACATATGCGTTACAAATAGTAAATGTTTTATATCATTCTTATATCATGTTCTTCTATATTTTCTATAAAAAATTGAAAATTTCTGATTCTAACTAAATAATATAGTGCTGGCCACAACTGGATCACAAAAAAGTACGATTCGCTATTTGTGGCCACTAAGTGGTCAGAAACGGAGCGTACAAACCCAGTTGTGGCCACTAGATAGTAAAGGATAGATAATTCTGCATCGTATGTAACAAACAAAGATGAAAAACTCAACAATATCGTCCGATAAATGAATTGGAGTATCTGGAAGCGAATGAAAATGATAAGCTTCATAAAAAAGGCTTAATAATAAAACACAAAGTTGTTATATTGACGAAATGGATGAGACTGAAAACTAGAGAAATTTTAGAAAGACTAGAAAGAAGATATATTGTAATATCATTGTAAGGATGGGGCTATGAATATAACGAGCTAGAGTCGAGCAAGTCTGCTAACATTTTTCCGAAATTGATCTTTATGATAAAATACTTTGTACCTTACAAGAAAAAAATATCAGTGATCACCAATCCTAATTTGAATGTGATTAATCTCAATTTGAAGTTGAAAGGGTATAGTTCTGTGCAATCTCCAGAAGTGGAAAACTGAAAATGGCATGAACCTCCAGACCTTCTGTGGTATAAGAAAGAAGATCATCACGAAAATTGAAGAACATAGGGCTGCTGATGATCGCGGACTATGTTTTGTTTGAAAAAATTTTTTTTTAGAAACCTAAATATTTCGATGAATTTTTTTATTTAAGTATGGGAAAGATTATAATTTCTTTATTATTTGTCTCTATATTTTCATAAAATTCTAATATATTTTTTGTTATTCATGAGAAGGTTTGTTGAATTTCGATGGAAGTGAGTATCAAACTGTGAAAGTTCAACCAAAACCGTGACTGGCCACAAATGGAAAATTGTGTGGCCACAACTGGTGGAAAATGTGGCCACAACTGGATAAATTGCACTAGCTCTCCTTTTCATTTTTTAATTATTTTATTCACCGTAAAAACAACTTTTGCTTGGCAACTCACTAATCACAATATTCATAGGGAGTGTTTTCATATTTTTATTGTGAAGCTGTGCATGAATAGTGAAATGATCACAATGTGAAGTTGGAAAATGTCTTAAAGTGGCCACAACCGGTGCACTTACTCTAGCTCCCAAATTTTGCGCTACGCCTGTTTGGACTAGAGAGACTTAAGAGGAATAAACGGATGTGTATCCATAAACATGAAATCTCACGTAACGAACCATCCATGAGTAAAAAACAATCATCGAACAACCATAGCCGTGAATAAATCATCGCATCACAGGAAACAGGAACCAGAATCGAAGTTTTCTTCAATGATCCTCGCCATGCGCAACACGTTTTCCAGACGCCCGCTGCTCCTAGGTCCCGATTAGGTCTGTTCGAATTCCAGCCTCAGTGCACGCTCACCCTGGACGCGTCTACCATACCCCGACTCAGTGAACTCAGATAATGTAAGTTTTATGTCAGTTAGCATGGCCGCACTCCAGGTTTTCAATCATTCGCACCAGCCAGCGATTTCCGGGGCTTCATGTCAATCAAACTGAATCAATTAACCCTAATGGACCTACCTTTACGTATAAAGAACACCTATCTGAAGTTTTCCATTCATGCCCAAGATGAAGAAACGAAGAATGCGTCAATATAACACATGAATTAATGCTGTCTTCAACACTGAACGTAAACTACAAAGTGCTTCAGTATTCAAATTCACTTTGAAGCCATGTTAACTTCATTAATATGTCAATTCTTGCAAAGTGGTGTATTTTTTCATATGTATTCATTTCGTCGCGTTTGCGAATAAAATAATTGAATCTACGCTTGGATGAATAATATTAATGGCGAATTCATCTTCTGCATGATTTCAAATCCTGTTTTTCACTACGTGAATGAAGGCGTTCTTTTAACGGAATGGTAGGATTGTCACCTACTATATTACCTGAATGTTTTGTTATAATAGGAAAATGAATCTGACTCTGTATGAGATACCACATCATGATCTGGATCTGATAGCAAAATTTTCTTCTTCGCATAATTCAATAGTTTTCTGTAAGTGAAATAACAATAAGTTTGCTGATGCGCCTACTAATTTCTTATTCGTATTTCCATGCACCAAACAAAGTGATGAGATATTCACCTAGGAAAAAGAATCCTTGATTAACCAAAACTCATGTAATATTATAATGTATGGGGGCGTTGACTGATCCAGTAAAACATAAGTTAGAATCGCATTTCGATAAGAACAAAATTGTTTTTCCCACTTCTTGCACACTGCTCTGACATGGTTGTTCGAAACGCAGAAATGGTAACTGGAAACTAATAGAGAAACAACAAAAACAGGATCATCTAAGCTATCAAAGAGTTCACACCAATCTTCAAGATAGGTCAGAGTGACCACCTGATTGTTTACCAGAATGAAAGGAAAAAATTGTGAAGTGTGCCATAAAAACGAATATTTTATAGGTATTAAATATAAAATAGCATTACATCCGGAAAATTGCTTCTATTTTTACCAAATATTATAATTCAATGTGAATTTTTCATAGAATGATTTTTACTAGCTAAAAAACCTACCGTTCCTTTAAAAGAACACGTATCTGAAAGTTTTCCATTCATACTCAAAATAAAGAAACGAAGAAGGCGTCAATATAAACACATAAATTAATGCTGTCTCCAACACTGAACGTAAACTACAAAGTGCTTCAGTATTCAAATTGTTTTTGAAGCCATGTTAACTTCATTAATTACCAATTGTTGCAATAACTCATTCTGTCCAGTGGTGTATTTTTTCATATGTGTTTATTTCGTCGCGTTTGCGAATAAAATAATTATATCTACGCTTGGATGAATAATATTAGAGGCGAATTCATCTTCTCCATGATTTCAAATCCTGATTTTTGCTACGTGAATGAAGGCGTTCTTTTAACGGAACGGTAGGATTGTCACCTACTAAATTAACTGAATATTTTGTTATAAATATTGGAAAAAGAATCTGACTCTGCATGAGATATCACATCATGAAGATGTGATAGCAAAATTTTTTTCCGCACATGATTCAACAGTTTTCTGTGAGTGAAATCACAATAATTTTGCTTATGCGCCTTCCAATTTCTTATTCGTATTTCCGTGCACCAAACAAAGGGATGAGATAATCACCTAGGAAAAAGAATCCTTGATTAACCAAAACTCCTGTAACATTATAATGTATGGGGGGCGTTGACTGATCCAGTAAAACATAAGTTAGAATCGCGTTTCGATAAGAACAAAATTGTTTTTCCCACTTCTTGCACACTGCTTTGAGATGGTTGTTCAAAACGCAGAAATAGTAACTGGAAACTAATAGAGAAACAACAAAAACAGAACCATCTAAGCAATCAAAGAGTTTACACCAATTTGCAAGATAGGTCAGAGTAGACCACCCGATTGTTTACCAGAATAAAATGAAAAAATTGTGAAGTCTGCCATAAAAGCGAATATTTTATATGTTTAAATATAAAATAGCATTAAATCCAGAAAATTGCTTCTATAATTACTAAATATTATAATTCAATGTGAATTTTTCATAGAATGAATTTTAGTAGCTCAAAAACCTACCGTTCCTTTAAAAGAACACGTATCTGAAAGTTTTCCATTCATACCCAAAATGAAGAAACGCAGAATATAAACGTCAATATAAACACATAAATTAATGCTGTCTCCACCACTGAACGTAAACTACAGAGTGCTTCAGTATTCAAATTCACTTTGAAGCCATGTTAACTTCATTAATTACCAATTGTTGCAATACCTCATTCTGTCCAGTGGTGTATTTTTTCATATGTGTTTATTTCGTCGCGTTTGCGAATAAAATAATTGAATCTACGCTTGGATGAATGATATTGGAGGCGAATTCATCTTCTCCATGATTTCAAATCCTGATTTTTGCTACGTGAATGAAGGCGTTCTTTTAACGGAGCGGTAGGATTGTCACCTACTCTATTACCTGAATGTTTTGTTATAACTATTGGAAAAATAATCTGACTCTGCATTAGATACCACAACATGCAGATAGTCTGGATCTGATAGCAATATTTTCTCCTGCACATAATTCAATAGTTTTTTGTAAGTGAAATCACAATAATTTTGCTTATGCGCCTACAAATTTCTTATTCGTATTTCCATGCACCAAACAAAGTGATGAGATAATCACCTAGGAAAAAGAATCCTTGATTAGCCAAAACTCCTGTAACATTATAATATATGGGGGGCGTTGACTGATCCAGTAAAACATTAGTTAGAATCGCATTTCGATAAGAACAAAAATTGTTTTTCCCACTTCTTGCACACTGCTTTGACATGGTTGTTCAAAACGCAGAAATGTTAAAAAACTAGACTAGCTATCATCGCAATAAGATGGCTGGAAACTAATAGAAAAACAACAAAAACATGACCATCTAAGCAATCAACGAGTTTACACCAATCTTCAAGATAGGTCAGAGTAGACCACCTGATTGTTTACCAGAATAAAATAAAAAATTGTGAAGTCTGCCATAAAAGCGAATATTTTATATGTATTGAATATAAAATAGCATTACATCCAGAAAATTGCTTCTATAATTACCAAAGAATATAATTCAATGTGAATTTTTCATAGAATGAATTTTAGTAGCTCAAAAACCTACCGTTCCTTCAAAAGAACACGTATCAGAAAGTTTTCCATTCATACCCAAAATGAAGAAATGAAGAATGTGTCAATATAAACAAATGAATGAATGCTGTTTTCAACACTGAACGTAAACTACAAAGTGCTTCAGTATTCAAATTCACTTTGAAGCCATGTTGACTTCATTAATATATCAATTGTTGTAATACCTCATTCTGTCCAGTGGTGTATTTTTTCATATGTGTTTATTTCGTCGCGTTTGCGAATAAAATAATTATATCTACGCTTGAATGAATAATATTAGAGGCGAATTAATCTTCTCCATGATTTCAAATCCTGATTTTTGCTACGTGAATGACGGCGTTCTTTTAACGGAACGGTACGGTTGTCACCTACTATATTACTGAATATTTTGTGAATTTTTCATAGAATGAATTTTAGTAACGCAAAAACCTACCGTTCATTTAAAAGAACACGTATCTGAAAGTTTTCCATTCCTACCCAAAATGAAGAAACGAAGAAGGCGTCAATATAAACACATAAATTAATGCTATCTTCAACACTGAAAGTGAACTACAAAGTGCTTCAGTATTCATATTCACTTTGAAGCCATGTTAACTTCATTAATATATCAATTGTTGTAAAACCTCATTCTGTCCAGTGGTGTATTTTTTCATATGTGTTTATTTCGTCGCGATTGCGAATAAAATAATTATATACACGCTTGGATGAATAATATTAGAGGCGAATTCATCTTCTCCATGATTTCAAAAGTCTTTAAACTTCAAAATTTAGTTTTTTCATTTTCCACTGAGATACAGCCTGTTGAAAATCACCAAAACATTTTGAATATCTGTTCCTTTATTTGTTGCTCCAAGTAATTTAGTGTTAATTTAATTATGTATCATTATTATTCCATCGCTAATAACCCTTGTGGTTGAAGCGAATTTTATAAATAAATAAATATATTGACAATATTCGAGGAAATACGAATTTAGAATTTTTATATGAAATTTTTTATGTGCATCATGTTGCGAAGGTACTTTTCTTTCACGTGAATCCGCCCTTGACAATAATAGACGAAAGCACTGCTATGTTTGTGGTCGGTTGAATTCTTCCATAAGAAAAATCATCTGAGATGATCCATAGATTCAACAATGAAATTTTCCTTCTGAATAATTCGAACACGCGGACAAGCATATTCAAATGGCGCAATAATCTGTTCAGAAACATGAGCACCTTTCAGAATAATTTAGGTTGTATGAGTACTCATTTGTTCGATCTCAGAAGTCATCGTGCAACTTTTTCCAACAGGTTGGGTATCTTGGAAAACAATCAATAATATTATCTTCGGTGAAATGTAAACACTTCAAAACAATTGAAAACTTCGGAAATTCCCCATTTATTTCTCTCGTATTCAAGCATTAATAATCAGTTCCTCGTTAGATTTCGTTACAACAAGGAAAATTCTAAAAATAAGAATTATTTATAATATGATACCACATTGAACTTTTCCTCTAGAATATCAGCCATACCTTACATTCATTATGGTTGGAAATTGAATATTACACTCAACTCATACTCTACACTTAATAGCCCTAACGAAAAATAATATAATCTTCAATTTGAAACTAGTTCGAGTTAAGTAGATCGAAATGAGAATATTATTCTATATCCAAACTGAAATCTGATTTCATGAGCGTGACTTACACTGTATCCCAAATCTTCAAACAGGAATGTTCCATAACTACTTTTATATTTAAAGACAGGTCGAAACCGTTCACTTTTCGAGTCTCGGTAGGTGTGAGGTAAAAAAAAATGAAGATGCTCATAATAGATATTCTTACATGTGACCTTGTGGAAAATTGTTTCATGTTTGAGCACAAACGTGGTATTTTTCAGATGGAGCAACCTCTATATTTCAACGCCAAATTTTTGCAATTATACGAAATCAACATAAAAGAAAATTCCCAAGTAAGGAGATGCAATTAACGGAATTCGTCACAGAGGATCAACCTCTTAACGTTGTTTTTTTCTGAAACATCTCTATCGTTTTGTCTCCAATTCATTGGAATAAAATCAATAAGAGCTCTTTCTTGAAATTATAGCAGGAAGACACTTGCTCAAACTCATGAATTTTTTCAAGCGGCAAAATCATTTCAGAACAATTATATATAGGTCCTTTCGTTTGGTCTATTCTATCATCATATCTCACTCCTCTAGTTTTTTTTTATGGAGTACTATCAAGCAATTAACATATGATGATCCTGTTGTGAATAACCAAGATCTGAAAAATAAGAGGTACTTAAATAAAACAAAGAATTTCAAATCAAACCATGACCAAAGTTTGAAAGCAGTTTAGAAGAAGTCATTCACAAGAAAGAGATATATTTTTGAGCTTCCATTTCAATATTCGTAATGTATGTCAGGTATATAGTTTCTTCTGACAAATTTTAGCGGTACTTTTCATGAAAGATCAAACATGGTACAGTTCTCTGAAATCAGGTTACTGTGGAGCTTTATCTTCATCATGTTTTACTAATCCTATACTTTCTTTACCAATGATATAAATGTGAATATCCATGTGTTTGTGTGTTTGTTTTCCCTCTATGGACTCAGGAACGAGATGACCGATTTTGATGAGCCTCTCAATATAATGTTAG
This sequence comes from Hippodamia convergens, assembly GCA_038502775.1. Classification (NCBI taxonomy): domain Eukaryota; kingdom Metazoa; phylum Arthropoda; class Insecta; order Coleoptera; family Coccinellidae; genus Hippodamia; species Hippodamia convergens. The sequence goes on from CM076607.1 coordinate 125,404,105, forward strand.
GGTATTAATTTTGGAAGGTTTTCATATCAGATTCAATTCTATCACGAAAAATGAAAAAAATTTAGTTTTCTTGAAAAAGTCGGTAATTAACATGTTTTTTTGAAGCTGGCAATTTTGTTTTGCTCAAAAAATTCTATTTCGCGAATGCATGTTTCTAACTGTTGAGGGCAAAAGCCATAACCATTTTCAACATTTTCAGTTCAATTCGAAATAATGTTCAATTTGAAGACGGTTTCCGACTGACATCGAAAGAATTCTTATGAAACTTAATGTGATTGTTATCTGCGACTTTTATTCCCGATGAAAAATGCTTCTTAAACTAGTTTTCAAATGTATACTTTAAAATTTATTGAATCTACGCGAGATCGCTTCGTCATGTAGTCCCGTGCCTACCTTTTTTTCGATACGAGGTAATGGATACTGTTTTAAATTGAAATATTACGTAAGCGGAGCCGTAGATTTGAGCTGGTAAAATATGAAGATGAAATGGTTGATCTAATTGAAATTGAGGGCATAGACTGTGTGCATATGTTTTCGTGAATCAATTAAAATTCATACTACTTGAGAGGTGCACTATTAAATTTGAATATTGTCTGAGACATTACTATTTGTCATTATTTTTCATCAAGAAGACACGTCGAATTTTATTTCATAAAGTTCTAAATAGCATAATTGGGTTCATCCTATGTGTAACAATTCAACATTCTCTCAATGTGAGCTCATTTTCGTCTCTAATGAAGAAGCGAACTCTTTCGAAACAGAAACGTTCGTTGGATATCCATTCTTTGTTCAGTTTCCTCGCGAATCCTAATTCTCTTCAATTATTAATTTTGGAGCTCATGAATCACTAGACTTGTCTAGAGAATCACAGAGATAGTTCAATTTGCTCAGCCTAATTAAGTCTAACCGACGATGGTAATTGATTGCTTTATATACAACTAGCTGACCCGTAAGACTTCGTACTGCCTCAATCGATAAATAAAAAAGCAACTTATTGATCATTATGATCAACTTTTATGGTATAATACCTTGGGAGTGGACATGAAATTGTCCTATGCGATATGTGTTCAGAATCATTTCCTATCCCAGAAACTAAAGAGCGTAAGGGATCTGGTGGTGGGACCCGGCGAACTTGCCTTAGGCATTAATAAAGTTGAACAAAGCAGTGTTTTTTCAAGAAGGAATTATATCAAGTGAAATACACCAAAAAATACAAAAGTACAAAATATACAAAAAATTTCATTGCATAGAATGGTGATACTTGAACTACAACTTTTTATCCGTGAGAGATAGAGGAAAATTCTTGTGAAACTGTTTTCGCCATCAACTGCATTCCTCAATCTTCTTTCGTTTTCGAGTCATAGGCCAGAATTGAAATTTTGTCGATTTCAACTTTGGCCATTATCTGTTTTGCATTTCTGTTCGTGCTGAGATGTTGAAATGTTAACATTATACTGGCACTGTTTTCATGGAAATCCTGTAGAGTACTTTATTTTTTGCCAATGGGTTTCCGTGCTGAGCTATAACATAAAGTTGTGTTTTTTCTTACGGAAACAATAGTTTGGAATGGCTTATAAAGATCAATATATCATACATCATACATCGCCCTCAGATTCATTCAGATACCTGGAAAATGCATATAGTTTGTTTTTTTGATAGTTCAATCATATTTTGATACGAAATATTGGTTTTCATTAGTTTGATCGAGTACAAATTGAAATTAGGCATATTTCGTAATTATAGAAGTTGAAATTAGTTCAATATTGTGGGTGGGCGATGTTAAATTATTGATGACAACTCATTTATGTTGGGTTGGAGTTATTTCGATGTCAACTTCCGGAATATATTTCAAAAAAGCCATTTAGGTACATACCGAAATTTATTTTTTCAGAAGAAAAATTTAAATATCATTAAGTTCCCTTTGAAAAAATAGCCACCATTTTTTCATCCTAGATTTCTTTATGGCCAGAAAAAATTAAATACTCATAAAAAAAATTGATTTTTCACGTTTTCAATATGGCCAGCCTTGATAACGCTTTAGAGAATTTTGGTATCACGATTCTGAATTATGACTATTGTAACAGAAGCATTATTTTTGCATCACCAAAAAGCTTTGAAACAATATTTTTCTATTTCAAAACCATGAAGATATCCATATACGTTTTCACGAAAAATAGAGAATCAGAACAGAAAATTTGATGTCAATTTTAAAGATTGTCATTTTGGAATTTACGAAAGTTCAAACGAGTTTTGCGAAAGTGTGCTGATTTTGTTGAGAAAAATTCTTGATGATATCGCCTCAGAGATATAAAATCGATTAAGTTCATGTTGAATTGTATATTTTCAAAGTCTATTATTGTTAGGCCTTCCCATAGTACATAGGTATCTCAGGATGTCAGCAATAGATCTACAAAACCGGATACAGCTACATCAGGCGAAATTAAAGACCTTGACTCCTTTGATATTCATTTTTTATCTCACCACCCTGTATAAGGGTACGGATAATATTTTCTTCACTGTTCGAAAGTCCTTTACTGAAAAATCAGAAAAGGCATAGAAGTCGGAGGAGGCCAGATAGAACATTTAATTCAAATTTATTCTTTTTTATGTTACATTATTTTTAATTATGTTTTGTCGTCGAAATGAATGAATACAATAAATGAATCGTTACTTTTAGTCCCTTTCCGATGCTCTGAATTGTTCAATTGTGTTTTCTTAAAAACGAATGAAAAAATAAACAGTGAAATTATTAGAAGAAAAATGATAAAAAATTCAACTTAAACGCCCTCTATCTTTTTCCACAGCAATATTTCATTTAGGTATATTTCGTCCTATCGCCATATTTTGGTTCAAGAAGTCTGCCCCTAGCCTATGTCCCAATAGCTATGAATCACTCTGTATAGTGGTTTTTCATTCGAAGTCAGGTTTCTGAAAGAGATTGAATTTTTATCGCATGTGTTCGTTGCGGCATTCCAACCTCAAAAAATAGTTTGAAATTTTATCCAACTGAGCAATTCAGAAATTACGAAGATGTATCCAGAGAGACGAGAGAAACCATAAAAAAAGATGAAATGCCAGCGTATTCATCCCCACTAGCTTTCGATCGAAAGAATCGAATTCGGATATATGCAGGATGTTGTTCGAAGTTCTACTACTGCTACAGCAAACAAGCAAATATTAACATAACTCTCTTAATGAAGTTTGCCTTCGACTATCAAATCCTCTGACAGCAACCGTCGAGGCGATCTTTACTTGATTGCTTCTGGAGATATAGATTGAAACGCTTCTTTGACTCTCCAGATGACGAATAAGTCACGTTTTGCGGGGTCGTAGATTCTTTATTTATATGGGGGCTTCTTTCATCTGAAATTTGTTCAGTATTCTGGGTTAGCTCAGTCCAGTCATTGATTTCAACTGATGATATACTACATTCATAATCCTCCTGGGATGAATTGTGCTGGTTTTGTGCTGCTTTATTTCTTAATTCCATGTGCTGTGGTTTTCCAAAGGTACCACAATTTTTTTCACATTTTCGGGATGAGAAAAAATCATAATTGGTGAAATACGGATTCTTTAATTTCAATTTTTTTGCAAATGAGAGATACTTTTCGGAAAATTCGTATGGCACAACTCATAAAACAACACAGTTAATGAAAACCAAAATCTATTTCAGCGGTCAAAAATCAATTTTATGAAAAATTTTGAGCTGTTTTGAACAACACATTTTGTGAATTATCTTGGGAACTGTATATAAAAAAAAGAGTTTCAACGGCACAAATCAGCACAAATCTAATACAATTCATTTCATTCACATTTTTCGAAAATCTTGGGCCAATTTCCCACACACTGTTGCCAGGTTTACAAATTTTCTCACATTCTACCGATTTTTCTTATTTTCTCCATTCAAGGAAGAAACTGTGAATATTATCTGAGAATGTGTCCAGCATAATTTGGCACAATCATATAAATCAATTAATAATCAGCGAGAAATTCGTGAAATTGAAAACGGCACAATTTAGCCGAAGGTAAGCATAATATTTTGAATCTGTTTTCGTTGGAAAAAAAGCAAAGTGACTTTCTCTTGATTATCCTAATTTTTCGGGAAATCTAAAGATTTTCTGTGGCCAACTTCACACACAGTAACTCTCAACGTATTCGGTACTTCAATTCTATGGCATCGGTTCGGTTTTAAAAAATTGGAACGATTCCACTCCGGACTCCGGTAAAATTTCGCATCTGAAGAGGATTCAATATAATACTCTTATCAACCTTCTGAAAACAATTATTCCCCCAAAATACCTCAAAAAAAAAGCGATCTTTGTACAAGGAAAAAATTGTCTATGGTATTTCTGTGTATGAGCTGTATGACACCGTTGGATACTCTGATCCTTCGGATGCTTGTAAAATACAGGGTGGCCATTTAAAAACGAAACAGACGAGATTACAGACGAAATTAATTTTTTCGATAGAAATGCTCGGACAGGTCGATTTCTGTTTCGAAGGGGACAACTTAAGATGTAGGTTACGGACGCACAGCGCTTCAACCCTTGCTACTACAACCCTCACCCCCGATTTTTCAATAGGGAAGATGGGGTGAGTTATACCTCATTTGAAAGGTATTTTTATACTGATTTCAGCACAGTCATTTTTTTCATTTTATGCATTAGTTCTCGAAATATTCTTGACAAGGCATTTGAAAATGAAGTGGTGTTTTCATGGCACTTATAGTGTTTTTTTGTGAAAAACCTTTCAAATGAGGTATCACTCACCCCATCTTCCCTATTCAAAAATTGGGGGTGAGGGTTGTAGTAGCAAGGGTTGAAGCGCTATGCGTCCGTAACCTACATCTTAAGTTGTCCCCCTCGAAACAGAAATCGATCTGTCCGAGTATTTCTATCGAAAAAATTTATATCGTCTGTTTCGTTTTCAAATGGCCACCCTGTATTTCGAGAACTAATTCATGAAATGAAAAAACAATTACTGTGCTGAAATTAGTATAAAAATACCTTTCAAATAAGGTATCACTCACCCCATCTTCACTATTCAGAAATTGGGGGTGAGGGTTGTAGTAGCAAGGGTTGAAGCGCTTTGCATCCGGAACCTACATCTTAAGTTGTCCCCCTCAAAAACAGAAATTGACCTGTCCCAGCATTTCTTTCGAAAAATTTATTTCGTCTGTAATCTCGTCTGTTTCGTTTTCAAATGGCCACCCTGTATAGTATTCAAAATATATCCCATTTCAACCTACTGAAAGTTTACCTCATAGAAATCCAATCTCTGAACTAATTTGTGTATAGTGGTACTTTGTGGCTCTTTTAATATTTCGCATGTCGTGACCATGTATGATGATATTCCTATTCTTTTATGGAATTATGTTTTTCTGAATGCTTCACCTATTTGATCGAATTTATCCAACTCAATAATTATTATGTGATTTTGTACCTAGTCGAGATAATTTTATTTTTCCTTGATTCTTTCATATTTGTCAAAAAGAACTTGAAACATAGATGTTCAAAATAGAAATCCACGACATGAAAATCTTTTTCAATTCTAGGGTTCAAGAAGAAATGAAATAAAATTTTGTTTCTGAGATAAGAGATATACCGGTTCACCCTTATTTGGCATCATCAGTAACTCATATACCTCAAAGGCCAAATATTCATAAAAAAACTTTCACCTCACTTGTGAAACTACTAGTTCAAGCTTTCTCAGTAAAAATCATTCTAGTAGCGTAAAAAAAGTTACAATTTTGGAGTATCTATTACAATCTAACAAAGTTCATGAAAAAAATTAGAACTCCATCCTCCATATCGTCGAGAACTGTTCCCAGGAAGACTAAAGCCTCCTCTGAGATCCCTCGATCAATCAAACACTAGAAAAGAACAATTTCCAACCGATAGGAAGCGATAAAATCCGACAACAAAGGAGAAGTAATGGAAACGTGTAGAAGAAGACGAATGGTACGGTAGAAGAAGCAAGGTTTTCCCACTTGAGGCATCGAATTGATAACGGTAACCCTGTGTTGAGAGGTTGAATGAATGAACCCTGGTTCGGCCATATATTTCAATGTATCGCCGGAGAAAGTGTTCAGTTTTATATCCCACATTTCCTCTGTATTGAACCATTTAATCTGAAAAAGACGCCCTCTAGAGCTCTCTGAAGAAATGGAGAGTTTCAAATGTACCTATATTTAATTTTTTTCATAAACTGAAACATCATGGCTCGATGTGTCACTTTTAAAGCGATATGCATCTTCCTTTTTATTGTTTATTCTATGCAGCCAACAATGCAATATTGTCTCAGAATATTCTGTGATCAATTCTGTTATTGTGTATTGACAGTGTCCATTTTGAACTACTTATCACAAATCGAAATCCGATCATCAGATAGAATCTGTTCGTAAGTAGTGATGATTGGATATATTTTTTCACGTTTATTTCGTGTTTGTTTTATCGAGAAAGGCAGAAAAACGTCAAGTTCGTGGTGAGATAATGATGTGATAATGATTCCTATTTATTCACTACACAATACTAGGTGATCGCGAACAATATAAAATTGGAAAATACGTGTGATCCGTTGCTCTTCAACTGAATTCTGTAGCAGATGGTCCAGCATTAATTGTAGAAGAATTTAAAAAGGCACCCATTCATTTACATGAAAGAAATGCAGTAAATATACGAATTTTCATTCGAATTTTGAGGTTTGCTGATTTTAATATTGTTAAAAAGTGAAACGAGAAACAAAGATGATAACCGCTTGAAAATATGGAGGTAATTAAATGCAAGAGACGAGATCATTAGCAACAGAGGAATGTAAGGTTTTACACAATAAAAATTTCGAACCTCTGCTGAAATTTCCAAAACAATCATTAAATCCAGAAGATTACCAAACAATTTCTTATAATACCGAAAATTCTGAATAATTCCAAATAATTCATGAAAATTCCGAGAATTTTGGGTGAAATTTCTGCCAAAATGTGTCAGAGGTCAATACATTCCCTGAAATTCTCATGAATTTTCACGGTTCTGAATATTTACATTTTTGATTATTGCACAAGTTTCACGTAAGGGCCTTTCTTTTATTGAAAAAAATTCGAATTCATTCATTTTGTTCCAGACACTGTGAGATAACTATCTGAAAAAATTGAGGAAAATGAAAGTCTTCTCAATTCGGCAGGTGAAATTCTGTTATATTTTCATTTAAATGCTGAGATGATTCTCATGGTAGAGAAGATCGTGAAATATTTTTCGTTCATTATGGATTTTAATTCATCATTGCTATCAATTTCCTTTGAGCATTAACAGAAATTGTTTGGAAATATTCCCCCAGAAGCAATTCATAAATGCATGGAAATTATGCCAGGTCGTATGTACACGCTATTAATTTTCAGATGTTTGTTTATGTTAACTAGTAGATAAGTATTGTAATGTTTCAAATTGTTATAAAAATTGAAAAAATGCAACACTTTCTTTGAAAATGTGTATCTTTTTACTGATACTGACGTTAATCAAAAAACATTTTGCTAAGATAGGGTCAACTTTCAAATTGAAACTTCATATTATCAAATTTTCCGTTTCAAATTCACCATAGGGTGTTTTGAAATGAAGAGTATAAAACAGGGTTTTGTTTTTCCCAGTATAACTGGTAAACTAAAAATATTTTCTCAAAGAAAGGTTCAGATTGATATAACAAAACCCAATACTATACCTGGTGGAAATTTCATCAAAATTGGAGAACCATGAAAAAAGATACAGGGTTTTGAATTTGACAAAAATTTGCCTGTCCGAAATTTATTAACGGGGAGTATATTATAGTATAACAGTTTATTATAATATTAAATTTGCTTTTTTATTTATCGATTGGGGTAGAACGAAGTCTGTCGAGTCAGCTAAATTACTAATAAATAAAAAATTTCACATCAAATCTACATCTACAGCAAGTTTTCCATCCCCTACAATGTCAACCGATCATGGAAATTGTTGAATCGATGTTATTCTAGAAAAACATTGGGAGGAAACGGCTTAAAGTAAACAGAAGATTTTGTTAGACGGGACAGGTCCCGTCAGATATCGAACTAAATGATTGATGCTATTGCTCCAATAGCTTTTCCTGCAGATATATCGGGAAATATATCTGCGAGAAAAGGGGAAATAAATTTTTTTTCGGGAGTCAGCCTTCGTTATTTAATACTGGGTTGAATGGAGCAAAGTATGCATCGATATAACTAGAATCCACCATTTTCAAGAAAAACTAGCTAACCACTGAGTTACGATTTAGATACTGTAGTTAAATATCATATTTTCGAAATACTTCGAAATGGTATCAAAACCAATTCATGAATTATGGTCGAAGTAAGTATTGGATTCAATACACAGGGTACAATGGAAAATATTTTGAACTGTCTTGAACATTCTACATATTATATGAATTGAAATTTCTCTGAGAATTCCTTATTATCTGAAACTTTGCAAAAAATATTCCGCTATAATGCGGATATCTACAATTCACATTATATGCAGGTTGAGTCTTTGACTTATGAATTAATTTCAACAGTGCGTTCCTGAGGTCGAAAAAAACACTTTTTTGTATACCGATTTATCTTGCCTGAAAAAATGGAAGCTGTTAAATATCCAAATTTCAATTTTCAGTTGAATCTCTTACACAATTCTACATAACAAAAGGATTTTCCAGAAAATTGTTTTTTGAATAGGTTAAATGAGTATTTTTCGTGGAAAAAAAAAATAATGGGAATCATGTGCCAAATAAGGTTTAGAGACTCTTGTAGGTTATGAATATGACTTCATATGCCTTGTACTGTAATGAATGACCATTTCAAATGTTTATCTGACTCTTGTCGCATCATAAGAGTGTGTTTGAGGTGTATTGAAATAAAAGGAGAATTGTGAAAATTTTTATAAAACTTCATACTTTAAGTCTTCGGAATTAGTTTAGTTCTGACAATTTTTTATTTCCATTTCCGACGTCATTTCATCTTTTATGTTATTCTTCATATGAAACCTGAAATAGAGAAGATTTATTTTTCTTTTTATCATAAAAGTGATGAATTTATCCCAAACTAGAAACTGTACTAACATCTGCCAGTTTTTTATCATATCAAGATTATCAATTATCATAAATACAACAAAAAATTAGAGATTCGAATTGTAAAAAGTAAATTATGTGATTGGATGGATATTCAAACGTTCCGAGATATGAAAGTATTCTCAACAATTCATTGAAAAAAAACGAAAATTCTGGCGAGTTGAATGAATGGTATTCTTTGACACATAATTAAATTTTCTCGAACAAATCCAAAAAATTTTATTTTGGAATGATAAGGTACTGAATGATATGGAAACTAGCGGACGTTGTTTGAAAATAGAGTTGTATGAATTAGCTCACCTCTGCTTTTTTATTTCCAATCCATATTCTTCATTCAAGTAATTTTTTCACCTCTTTCGATATATCTATTGCTTCAGGCGCGTTTCCTTTTTTTAATTGATTTAATTTTTCGTCTAGTACCACACCTTTCCCCACTTTCATTAAAGCTCTTCTGAAAAAAAAATATATGGCGCATTCATACATTCTCGTTGAAATAAGGTTGATTCTGTATATGACCAGCCACATTCGCCCACTAACAACACTGCTGTTAACAGTTGTTTCATGAAAACATACGGAAAATCACATCACGAATTCAAGTCTGGTGGAATTCTGTTGAAACTTCCATTGAGTCATTCTTCGACAAATCTGAAACTATGAGAAGAAACTACATCTTGCTGTAGCCACATATTTTGCACCACAGTAAGTGGAACGTCCTCCAATGCCTCGTAAAAATCATTGTGCAGAAAATTCAGGTATTCATTTGCAGTATCACTACTAGCTAATTCTTGTGGTCCTATTGGTTTATGGTTGACTGGGACTGGCAACATTATATTCACTCCGAAGCGGTGTTTTCTGTTACTTTTCATTTCTGGATGTTGTTGAACGTAATCTAAATCACCCTATACTGTCCCATCAGTTCTCCTTTTTCTTCTTGGCCATTATCCCTTATGTTGGAAAAATGTTTTTGTTTGAATATTATTTCTAACACCTCCCAATATCTTATCATACATTTTCCTACTAACCGGTCGATCTGATGTCAGTAAAAGTTTCGATTCAACTGTAAATCAGATCCAAAATTTCTGAATATTTTGCGAAAGGTATCATAGCATTCTTGAGTTTCGAATTATAAAAAAGTATTATACATCTGAGAATGATCGTTATTGTTTTCTATTTCTCTGTTTTGTCGAATAATTTTCATAAACTCAATACGAAAAAAGAAAATAGACTTGGAATACTCGAATACTAACAATAATCTAAAAGTATTGATTCGCTGTGATAATTTAATGATCAGGACCCGTATTCTCGACAAGTGAGCTTACGTATACGTCTCAAAACGAACAGTTCAAGTGCGAGTACTTTTCCGGATCGGTATTCTTGACGACCATTCGTTCCATGAAAGGTTTACGTTTGAAAACGTGTGATCGAAACAGCCGACAACACTGAAACATTTCACAAATGACATAAATTGTTCGTTGAGGATTATCAATTCTAATTGAAAAACTACCACGGATCTTCAATTTGGTAAAGTTTCCAACCAATTCACAAAAGAAGATGCCCAATAGAAATGGTCAAGAATAGGTAACATACCTAATAGCATGCTAGTTGCAATCAGAGATTGAAAGAATTCGAGAAAGGTAAGATTATGATTCAAAAACCCATTTTGTTTGATCATAATATATATTTGTAGCCTCTGCAAGATCTTAAGTCAAGAACGAGAACGAAGGTTAGCAATGCGAAAAGGGCTGCCAGAGGAACAGGCGATGGGCCTAATGAGGAGTTTTGTTTTGTTTACTGTAATTGTGGGATGTACTTATTATTTGTTGGAAAAGATATTATTTTTTTTTAATAAATCTCTAATGAGAGTGTGTATATGTTAATTGAAAGAAATGAAATATTAATAAATTTATGAATCATATATTCATGAAGTGTTTTACATGGGTGATCGGTCTTATCACTTAGGTATCTTGGAGATTGGTTATAATTGTTGCTTGTAAATTTCTATATACAATATGATCGATTTTAATACGTTCTCCGACGTCATTGACACCCAGTCTCTATTGATCTTTATCTTTCTAGAGATTCTCCTTCAATAAAAATTCTCTCATTTTTTTTCTTTCTCCTCCCTCCAGCTTTTTCGAGCCTCTTGTGCTGTCAGTTTTCGGTTGATTTACATTATGTTTTCTTCATTGTCAATGAGAGATTCATATATTCCTTAAACAGCCAATGCTATGTCCTCACCATCATTATCTGGTTCAGGAACATTATCTCCGATACAAAGATTATGAAGCCCCACACAAGCATAGATAATTTTAGTTGCCGCCTCTTGATCATAGTGAAGAACTCTGTGTGCAAGCAGACAACGCAATCTCATGTTGGGGACCCCATTGTGGATCCCAATAAAACTTCTGATTGTTTTGCGATATTTATTGTACAGATATTCTGAAGTACCTTCTTGTCAAACGTCTACACAAACACAGAAATATCAAACGTTATCACGAAAAAGAATGATACAAAGCGCTCGATGTAAACACTCGCTTTGAGAACGTATGCGACCTTATAGTCACGAGACGAGAATACCAAAGCGTGTGATATTCTGAAAGTTCGCATACGCATAGAAAGTTCACTAGTCGAGAATACGGACCCTGGTTGTTGCAAGTGGAATAGTTCCTTTCATCGAATGTCCATTTTCAAGTCACCCCCATACTATTATCTTCCGAAATTCCATCATTCTCCGAAAGTCGATTAACATTGAGATTGATAAAAGCCTCGAATACCGTTCGCAGGGATTCATCTCATAATGAGATTCTTCAAAATTAAGATTCAAAACGATCCTTGTAATTACAAAGAAAATTCCGCGAATTAATTAATTCGCTTCTTCTCATAATTATTTCACAGATTGGGATTGTTCGGAACTCTCGCGAAGGAAATTCGAAGGTGATATGGCTTAAATTTATCAAATGTAAAGAAAAGTATTTTGTCGACCTGAATTGAATTACTTCGGAATTTTGTTTCGATGAAAAGGGAGCTGGATTAATGTTTTCTTTGGAACATTACGAGAAGTTGGATGGGTAATCTCTAACATCCATATTAATTCACTGTTTTATGTTCTTCAAGTTGAGTTTTGTTGGTACAGGAAAGAAAAAACAAACAAAGGAACGCCCCCAAAGCACAACTTCATAATGAAGAAAACAAACGAAAGTACATGTGTCTTTCTGAGAGGATTAAAAAAATCCCTACCTCAAAATTATTATTATTATATATACACCTAACACTCACAATATGAGATTAGTTCTTTCACCTTAAAATTCAGCTTGAATACGATAAATTCAAATTACTCCTTTGTGAAGAGTCTTCGAAACAGACATGTGAAATACAATATATCAATTCTGTTAATGAAGCATGAATTTAAGGCTACTTAAGCCTTAAATGCAAAAGCGAAGTGATCTAATCAGAATAATGAATCTTTATGAATTGAAATGATCGAATAATCTAAACATGAGGTTTCCTAGGAAATCGAGAATATTGTGAAAATTTCATGTACATGTGAGGAAGAATTTAAATGGCTCGAGCGTAAATTGGTCTGAACCAATTGTAGCGAAACTACAAAAATGCAAATTGCAATGGCAGTTACAGCATATTGCTCACTTTTAATCTTCATATCTATCGACTATCTCCCCTTTTTTCATTATTGTTTCCATAAATACTTTTTATTCAGATTCCTCTTTTATCTCAGAATGTAACAAAAAAAGAGGACGGATCCCATTTTATAATGGAACCAATTCCGTTTGTAGATGCTGAAATCGATTCTTGTTAGCATAAAAACTCAGCTTTCAGGTTTTCTGTTCGCTTGGATTCTGCAGTTTGAAATTTTCCTCATTGCGGAAGTGATCATGAACTTTTAATGGTTATATCTCCCTTAATATGAATTTTGGTGCATGAGTTTATTCATCAAACTTCACTTATTTTTCCATGTTCTAGAGAAAGCTCGATACTCAATTTGGACTCACTCGGTATATATAATTTGGTCACTAAAAAGTAAAATTTATGCACAAAGTACTCGAAAGATATTTGTAAAGTACAGGGTGATTGTTTATATTTTAGTCACTAGCTATTTCTCTCATTATTGGTCATACAAAAACTTTTAAAGTGTTGTTTTTCGAATGGGACACCCTGTATTTCATTTTCCTAATGGGTCATATTCGAAATATAATGTGTATATGGCTCGTCCGCAAAATATTGAAGACATGAAATTCAAAATAACAGAAGAAATTGATAACATAAACTCAATATATTCCATAAATGGTAAGGGAAATACTCAAAAAAGAAAGATATCGACTCTGTCTAAAGTGAATGGGGGTCATTTGAATGTCCAATTCAACTTTCAGTTAATAAATAAATAATATAACTATCAGGGCTTCTCTTATCCACGGTTCCTTTGATATAAAAAAAATCGCATCGTTCTTATGTGACATTCCACAGCTGCCTCAGATTAAGAAGAAAATATCCATATTTTTAGAAAACTGCTGGAGATAACCTCAATAAAGTATATATATATATAATATATTTGAAATCAGAAGAAAGAGCTCTACCTATCTAGAAAATAACATACAGGGTGTGCCATTTGGAAAACAAGAGTTCACATAGAATTTTTAGGTTAACGATGCCTTTATGCAATTTTTAATACCGAATTCTGAATGCCCATAAAAATACTGCAAATTTGCTTTTTTGAACTTTTGTGTACGACCAATTTTAACTGAGTTAGCTATTGAGTGGAATATAAACAATCACCTCGTACATACATTGTGGGCCACTACTTTCAAAACCCATCTTATGAAAAAATTCTTTCTGGTGCCTAGCATCTGCTTACGTTTTTATCAATTATTATAAATATGTTATGGTTACATAGCGTCCGAATTTTCAAAGTACCTATAACATTGATATGATGACTATGAAAAAATTTCCTTACTTGTGTAAAGAGTTTTTGTTAGCTTCTGGATCTCTCATTGATCCATAATTGGTTTTCAACAGATGGAATACTTTTAATTGAAAACAACATAATGCAAATAAAACTTATTAAAAGGGGGATGTAAAAGTTTTATGAGACACATTTTGAATCTGGGAATAAAATGAAGCTCTCATAGAACGTCTCAAGTGTATTTTCACCTAATACAATCCTTATTATTTTATAATGATAAGACTCTTTAAACAATTGTTGTGATGGCAGCTGTCAATTACATCGCCATCGCAGCTTGAACCTAGGTAGGTAAAGGTTTATTTTTATACTTCGTACAGTGTTTATTTTGAACATGAATTAAGAATTAGTTTGATTTGAAATAGATCTCGAAATAATTTTATTTTATTTAATTATCATTGGAGAAAAAATGAATGAAACGAAAGGATTTTGTCATGAGCAACTGATTACTTTTTGACAATGTTAGAAATCTAGCCTCGTATTGGCAATGTTTTGGTAGGATATTATATTATCTTCTATCTAAAAGAATAACAACGAAGGTTCCAGCTGATATCAGGCGATATAATGAAACTTCATATGATCCATTTATAAGTGTCTTTGAAAATTATTTCGTGAATAAAAAAATATATAAATAAAAATCATATAATGGTCCAACTGAGACCTTTATGGTGGGATTTAAACTCAAACACGAACAACTAGAGTGTGAATTGGGGGAGGAACTCTACAAAGTTCTGTTTAATGATATTCAATTCAAAACAATCCCAAACTGTCGCGTGGTAAGCTCATGTTTTCTAACTCGCTTATGAAAACTAGCACAGTCGGACCCTTCGCGTTCATTAGGTCACCCATTTAGAAAGGGATTGGCCGAATAGAATGAGTTTCATTACACGAGTAGGAATTATGGAGACAAAACGTACTTCAAAGTTTGATCCGAAGGACTTTCAGGGTGATTATTCCGAAATATCACGTTCTGCAATAATCAGATTTGTCGGGTTATGAACTAGTTTCATTTTCTCTGAACGGATATTGTTGTGAGAAAATATACATGTTTCAATCTGTTATAATATGGCAATTCATGAATAATTCTTGATCGCAAAGACCACAAGATCAGTGAACTCATGAACTGGTTTGTCATATCTCACACCTTTGGCTCAAACAAATAATATCTCGTTCAACAATTTTGAAGAATACGAAAATTAAAATTCATTTCATCAACCTCACAAATTCATATAACTTATGGCGGTATTCTGCTTTCATCTGTAAGCAAATCGGTATCGATTTCTAAAACTCTATAGCTTACAGGTGATCGGAAGAAAAGAATAATTATTGATAGAGTTAGAACGATAGGAAATGCCCTTATATCTGTGGCAATTAAATACGACTACGATTTTCGGCTATTCTCTTACTTTTGACGCCTAGATGGTACTGAAAACATTATTCGGTACAGAAGACTATTTTAATAGGCGCAAAATTCGAACTATACTTCGAATAAATTTCCATCAAATTGAGTATTCTTTGTTGAGCTTTCAAAGGAACATCCTAATCAACAAAACAAAAGTAGGGCTCTGCTTTTTGATCAGAATGTTATTTTCCATCTACTCATTATTTTGAATCAAATGACATACGCTTCTGAATTCTTTATATTTTTATTTGAAATTATTATGTAAAATCAATAACAATACAATAATTATTGAATTAATAACATTTCAAAAATTCGTTAACTGATTATAACCACTTCAGGAACTCATTCATACAGTGAACCCTCGATAAATCGAACAGTTGTTCTGATCTCGATTCATACCTATCTTACCCAGTGGATTTCACCTCAATGAGTCTATATTAGGGCCTAGTAGATGAGTCGAACTGCTGGAAGGGTCGTCAAGAGAACCTCCACCTCTATAAGTCGTTTTTCTCAACACCATTGCATCTATCAGTGAAAATTCTTCATCTAAAGAATGAGACCGAAGAAGATTCGGTTCGCAAAACAAATCAACTCACGTGATGAATATCATTCGATATCCATTTGACAGCACTGAAAATAAAAAGCAATGAACAAGACAGTTACATGATACGAGTTTCAAAACTTACATTTCCATTCCTTTGGTAATGAAAATAATGTATATTCAGGATTTTTCTTTCTATTATTTCTGCAATTAGTCATCATACCATTTCGAATATTGGTTTCTAACACAAAATTTATGACAGAAAAACACACAAGAAAAGATGATTGAGTGAGCTAGGTGCTACTATTGTAGATTTCGAGTTATTTCAGGGACAAAAAAGTGTATACTTGAAAATACAATCAGCAAAAATATTCATATCAGCATATTATATTATTCCGTTAATAGTTTTTCAAACGTTGGCTCAGTAACAATTGTAGGATTTTTAGTAGTTCGAGGGATATAACTAGGCACCAGGTAATTCAAGAGAATAGAAAAAAAAACACTGACAACAAAGAATTTTGGTGAACAGTTACTGAAATTCAATGAAAATTCTCTTTGGTGGAAAGAATGATATTCAGGATTATTTTTTCTATCATTTCTCCAATTAATCACCTTGCATTTTGAATGGCTGCCAGTTTTTAACACAAAATTCATAACAGAAAAACAAATAAGCAAAGATTATAGAGTTGCTAATCTTGTACTCTTGTAGATTTCAGTGAAAAATACAATCATCATTCAGCAAGAATATTCATTGAAGTATTTCTACCAAAATTGAAAACAGTCTACTGATAATCTCTTCATAATCTTGCCAAACTTATAACACAACAAGCTAAACCGTAATATGGACTAAGTGAAAAATCAATGAGTACATAACTCTCAATTGTCCTCCTTCACGAAGAAGTTCCTCTGTTGCCATGTGGGTTTCTTAAAAGATCTCAACACCATGTTCAGTTGCTAATTTCGGATCGTAATCACTATTTTCCTTAGAATTCCTCCAGTATTCAAAATTTAAAATCTCAGCCTTGCTCTCTGATCGTGAGGGTTCTTTCGAACCAGGTACGACCATCCTAGTGATTATTTTTCAGAACTTCAGATGTTGAAGACCGCTACGGGACCCTAAAGAAAGGAAATCATCGGTAATTATAAAGTAGGGAAAATGAACTCAACCTAATCTAACTT
Organism: Hippodamia convergens; assembly: GCA_038502775.1. NCBI lineage: Eukaryota > Metazoa > Arthropoda > Insecta > Coleoptera > Coccinellidae > Hippodamia > Hippodamia convergens. The sequence continues at coordinate 125,421,301 of CM076607.1, forward strand.
AACCTATCCTGAATGCGGATCGATGTTTGATTTTTGTATCGATTTTTTTTAAATTAAATTAAATTAAAAAAAAAATTGGTAGAAAAATGAACCTAACCTAGCCAAACATAACCTAACCTTGTTAAACTGAACCATATAGACTATATATAAGACTATATCAGAGCCGTATCCGAGGTAAATGCAGTATATTTTTTTTCTCGAAAACTACTGCCTCCTCAGAGCTGTAATTGAGACTGTAGTATCAGGAAGTCCTATAGATTCACTGTGGAAAATATTTTTAAAATCGGTGACGGGGCTATGAAATTTATAATAACCAAATCATCTACCATAGATAAAGCAAACATCTTATAACACGAGAAAACAGATTTTTTTTCAGGACTGAAAATAACGACACATCTCCAATAATACAATGAACTGTGAGAACATAGAAACCATAATAATCATCAAAGTATATAGTTGACAGCATGAAAAAAATTCATAGTAACAGCGAGAATTTCTACAACAATTATCCTTAAAGTATCAGTATCATACTTCCATGATACATGATACATACCACTTACTTTTCATACTTTCCACTGAGGTTGAAACATGTTGACTATAAAATAACACGTCCAATTGTTTGTTTCATCTTTTCGATATCTAGTCCGTCCAACCGAATTATAACTTTGCGCCGGATTATTCCCTTACATTGTTCATTCACCTACCTATCGATCCTGTCTGGAATTCAGTATGACTTATTTATGGGAATCCGATACGCCAATATTTATATAGGACGAAAACAAATTGCTCATGATGAATAAAATAATGCTTGACGAAGACACCAACATTTATTTTCCAGATCATAAATTTATTAAAGTAAATAAACTTCATCGATGGTCTGAGAAAGCTGATAGGTTATTTACTCAGAGGATGATGTTTACCACATTTTCATTGATTCAGTAATAATTTTTTCATGGACGAATTGTTTGACCATTGTTTCTATTGGAAAGTCAATCGTCTATATTGAAATGTTGAATATGTCTTATATTGAATTTCTCGAAAATATTCGTTCAACGAAAAATTACATCCAAAATAATATTGAAATCATCAACAATTTCCGTGAAGAAATGAAGAGTAGGTATCACAAACTGTGAACTTATGACTCGTTTGAAGTTCCAAATATACCAAGAAATATAAAATGATCTGTCACGACATAAATATCGAATATTATGGAGTATAAAGATGGAAAAAGAAGCGACTACAGTGATGTGAGCGACATCTGTAGTTTCGAAAGTGAACGGGTTATGGTTAAAATATTTAATTAGGATCCATTTGGCATAAATTATATAGAGAATATTAGTAGGCTGTTGTCAATTTTGAAAGAAATACTTTAATCAATATTTTTGCTGAATGATGATTTCATTTTCTAGCGTATTTTCCACTGAAATAACTCGAAATCTACAAGAGTAGCACCTAGCTCACTCCATAATCTTGGTTTGTGTGTTTTTCTGTTATGAATTTTGTGTTGAAAACTGGACGACATTTAAAATGCATGGTGATTAATTGCAGAAATAATAATCTTGTATGTGCATTTTTTTCATTATCAAAGAGAATGGAAATGTGAGTTTTGAAACTCGTTTCATGATCATTGCTTCTTATTTTCGGTGCTGTAAAATGGATAGAGTTTTCGGGGCAAAAATATATTTTTCCGGATAACTTATGAAAAACTCTTGCTGGGCTGACATACAGGTGTTGTACATCTCGAAAAATCGTATGATATTTATCACGTGTGGTGATTTGTTCGTGAACCGAATCTTCTTCGGTCTCATTCATTAGATCTGAAAGTTCCACTCATAGAGACAATTGTAGTTGGAAGAACAACTTATAGAGGTGGAGGTTCTCTTGACTACTCTTTCAGCAGTTCGACTCATCACCTCTAGACTTATTGAGGTGAAAATGCACTCGGTAAGATATGTATGAATTGAGTCCAGAACAACTGTTCGACTCATCGATGTTCGATTTGTCGAGGAATCACTGTATGAATAAGTTCTTGAAATTGTTATAATTCTCTTATATGTGAACAAATTTTTGAAATCATCTCAATTTCATAATTATTGTATTTTAGTTGATTCTACACAATCATTTTAAATAAGAATATAAAGAATCCAGAAGCGTATTTAATATGATTCAAAACAACGTGTAGATGAAAAATATCATCCTGATTAAAAAGCGGAGCCCTACTTTCGTTTTGTCGAACAGGATGTTCCTCCGAAAGCTCAACAAAAAATACTCAATTTAATGAAAATTTATGAAATTATGATTCCAAGTTCGCGCCTATTAAAATAGTTTTCTGTACTTAATTATGTTTTTAGCGCCATCTAGGTGTCAAAAGTAAGAGACTAGCCAAAAATCGTAGTCGGATTTAAGTACCACAGATATAAGGGCGTTTTCCATCTTTGTAACTCTATAATCCTTGATAATAATGATTATATGTCATATAAGGAACAAAAGCTTTTCAGCACATTTTCATCAGTCTGTAATAACTATCAATAGAAACATCCTGTATATTTTTCATACTTGAGACAACAAGGTCTCAACGGTCCGAGTAACCTCAAATCATCTTAAAAACGTGATGAAGATCTATACACATTGTTTATATCCATGGTCAGTATATGTTTATTAATTCACGATGTTGTTTTAAAGAAGTAATCAATGTTGATATATATAATATCATTCCTTCAAAACAACAAGCAGTCATTGCTCGATTGATTCATTCATTGTGTATCTGTGTAACATGGTCTAAGAAATAAACACCCTTTATGAGTCTCCAGTGTATAATTCACCATACCTCTATTGCATAACGATTGACCGAACCAACCCTAGCTAGGTACATCACACCTGGGCAGCGTTCACAAACTTACTCAGAGAGTAGAGTAAGAGTATGGCCATATGATCAGAAATATACTTTGGTCTTTACTCCACACTCGTCGTTCACAAACTTGCTCTGAAAAATGTCATTCAGAATTCAAACATGTGTATAGGTTATGAATAATACTTTTGCATCATATACATTTTTTATTTATCATTTTTATATTGAATTATTGCTATCTTGAATGAATAATAGAAGTTTAAGAAAAAAATTCTCTCTAGTCGTACATTTTCAGTTTTATCTTCGCAGTATAGTCAATTTTTCTTTTATTTGAAAAGCAGAGCACAAACGTGTTTTTGATGATTGTGAGAAAACTGATAAATGTTCTCAGGACTTTGACTTACTTTTAATGAGACAGGAAGAATGAAAAAGGATATTATTGTCTATAATCTTCTCTTGCAAGCAGAAAATTGAAAATGCTTTTACAAGTTTTGTTGTTTTATTGACTCTACGCCAGAAAAAAATTAAATACTTCGTAACAAAAAATAGTTCCATTTGAGGAAGGTAACAAAAAGAAGTTAAAAAAATATTGTATGAAAGATAAAGCAAAATATGAATGAATCTTGACAGATCTAAACTCTCGAATATAACAAAATATCAACGTAGATTCCAAATCAGGTACAAAAAACAGTTATTGTGGGACTTTTCATGTCTCGATTTATTTGAACTTGAACGGACCATTCTAGGTTCTGCAATACAGGGAAAAACTCTTTTTTCTTTACCATTATCTCGTGGTAAAGTTCACTTTGAGCTTCGTTAATTCACTACTAGCAATTTCATTAAATTTATTAATCATTAAAGAAATTCTTTCCAATATTTCTTTATTTCACAGAATAGTTGTTTCACTTGAAAAATTAATTATTTCGTATTTCGTTATTGAAATGAAACAAAACCAGAAATAAATACTTATTCGAATAATATTCAAGTTTCAAAAAGTCTGCGGGAGCAGGACAGAATGAAAATCGTACGTCACAACTGTCAGAGTATGTGTTTACTCTCTCAAATAGCAGAGTATGCAGAGCTTACTCAGAGGAAGTTTATGAACGCTCACAGAGTACACTCCGAGGAAGACAAAGTAAGTTTGTGAACGCTTCAGAGTAAGGGGAGCTTACTCTGAGTAAGTTTATGAACGCAACCCTGGTGATCATTCTGTTGACGAAATTCATTATGATGAATAAACTTTCTCCAAATCATTCCAGAGCGGTGGTTAGGTTAAGAAGTAGAATCTTACTCTAAAATTAAGGTATTTTTAATAGAGATCGCCCAGATTTCTGAACATAAATTCCTCATGACGTAAACCGTATCATAACAATGAAGTGTTCTATGCTGCACCCTTTTACAAATGTTATACTCCAATACTAAAATTTCAAATTGCGGATAGGGATGTCCGGTGATTAATCCGACCTGATTTAAGGTCGTAACGTAAAATCATGTATGGATTTACGACCTGGAAACATAGCAGCAGGTGGTCTAGTCCAGACATGCCGTCATTCGTTTGCGAGGACCATAAAATGCGGTGTCAAATTTTATTCGTCTGACGAATTGGTTGTTATAATGATTGAACCAGAATTGAATGCCTGGTAACAGAATATGACGTTCTATTTTTACAGGATGAAAGATGACGCGGAATCGTTTCTTCTCGATGAAAATGGAGATTTGGGATGCTTCGAGATAAAATTGTTTTAAGTTCGTACTGCTGCATTAGGTGGAAAGTTCCAGTTTCAAATTTCATTTTATCTCTGGAACGAGGCCGTTAGAATTCAACCGAAAAGTCCAAATTGGTTTGACACTTCTTCTTTTCTTGGCAACATAGATTAATTCGAAATATAAGCCTTCGAAATAAATACAATTTCCAATTTCCAGGCTCAGAAATTTTTCATCATATGAGATTTTGTCACAGAGATGAAAAATATACCGGTTTCAGCCTTGTTTAGTATCATCAATATCCCATACACCTCAGGGACACAATCTTCAATATTTGAAGCGTGTGATGTAGAGAGATAGTGTTGTAGAGATAATGAATGACAAGTTACGGTGTTCTTTTTTTCGAGATAATAATAGTGCCATAAACTGTATTCTATTATTTTTCGTTTTCGAGATGTAGGCCAAAATTGAGCTTTCCTTAGTGAGCTATTACATTAACTTGTGATCTGCTTTTAAAAAGTACTAAGACATTGCATTTGGACCAGTAGTTTCATGAAAATCATACGTCGAAATAAGGCAATTTTTACAATTTAAAAAAAAAAAATACATTTTCTACTATAAATCGTAAAATGCATATGAAACTACAGACTTCAGAACGAAATGTCATAGAATCAGAATTGTAGACCATCACATTGTGATAAAATTGTAATCCCACCCCTCCTAACCACAATGTTAAATCGCGATGTAGCACATACTGCTGAGGATGCTGATCATTTCATCGTAGCTAGTGCTGTAGAATTTGCTCAGCAATCTCATCAGTGTGTGAATAATGTTGGGAGGACACTGACCTTGTAATTTCGATTATTCCAGCCAATATGTGTCCAACATTTTTTTTTACTAGGGCCTGACAAAGGCAAGCAAGACGATGTTGTCTTTTCCGCTTGCAGTTTTTATCTTTTTCGAAAAACAACAAATAATTCCTTCATGCTTTTTAATGGCTGCGACACTATGTCATCATTTTTCGATAAAGGAAAAATGGAATTCCTAAAGACGTTTGAAAGCAACACAAACCTGCTAAAAGCAGCAGAATTTAATGCTTCTGCCGATGAGGTCAACGAGGCAGGGAAGAAATGCATGGTAGTTCATTTTGAAAATAAGTTCGAACAATTAGATGTATTGTGGTACGATATTTTTGAGAAATTGTCAACCAAGAACTCATTTAATTTTGCCTACCTTCAACTGAAGAAGCAACTTGACTACACTCGCTAAGGACGTATTCACAGGTGATGAGAATATAATATTTCGTTCTTAGTATTGTTAGTTATTAGTTTATGTGTCCCACGTTTGTTATTATTATTGATTATGTTGATTTTCCACGTCTTCAGAAATTTCAGTTGTCCTCTACCAAGCCACTGAAACATGAATGAATAATATGTTGTTTCTTGAAAGAGAGAACTTATAGTGCAAAATAGAATTAGCAATTAATCGTCTGCATGCCTTTGCCAGGCTTTAGTGAGAAAAAATTTCGGTGCACATAGGGTCATGTCCTCTCCAACAAAAATCACATTCTCATGGGACTGCTGAGCAACTTCAACAGCACTAACTATAATTAAATGATTAGCATCCTCAGTACGATGATCTACTGCGCGAATTTACATTGTGGATTGGAGGGAAGCTGGTTACGTTTTTATTACAATTTGATGGTCTTCAACTTTCATTCTATAACATTTCATTTTAAAGCTCGTAATTGAAAAGTTATTGTACGTTTTGTAATGAAAACTGTGTTTTTCCATAAAGTGTAAAAAGCTATTTGAGTGTTCACAAACAGAGTATAAATAGTGAATAATGGTGAGATTTTAACCTCTGATTGAGAATTTGATCGAACCAGAAATTGCTCACTGTGCTTTATTCTGTTAATGTCTCAAGGCGTCAGTTGACAATTGACTTGCTGAAGGTCATCTACTTTTCGAATTTCAAATCATCAGTTTCCAATGGGATTATCTTTTGGTTTGGGGTAACAGTCCACACGCTCGACATTTATTTATAGTCCAGAAAATGACTATAAACCTACCTTACGACTACCCTACAGAGAGTCTTGTAGAGGACTACACTGCCGAAAAAATTAACGCACATTTAGAAATCTCAAATTTATTCTACAACTGGAGGTGTTCTCAATGATAATTATTTTTATCAGAATTATGCATGCATATGTTATCCACTTTCAATGTTTTTCTTCAGTACAGATGTTTTTTCCCAGCATGAATAAAAAAGATGATATCATCAGATTTTGAATGTATTGGCTTTATTCTAAAATCAGTTAATCTCGATCAATTCTAGTGATCAATAGTTTTTCTTTCGTTTCATTTTCTACAATCGATCGCTATGCAACGCGAAACACGCAATTTGACCCAAGAGGAATGTGCCCAAGTGGTAGTTTTGCGAAAAGAAGGGTAGACATACACAAGAGTGGCAAAAAGGTTTGGAGTTTCCCATACAAATGTGTCCAGAATGTTTTCAGAGATTCAGGGAGACCGGTATGAATGTCCGAAGACCAGGACAGGGTAAACCTCGGGTAACAACTGCCATTCAAGAACGTTACTTGAGAGTTTCTTCGTTCAGACAACGGTTTGCAACCACTCGCCTCCTTCAAAAACAACTTGAGCAAACTCATGGGATGCAAATTAGCACTCAGACAATGAGAAATCGCCTCAGAGAATATGATTCAAGGCCTCGTGTCGCAGCAAGAGGCCCAGCTCTTACCCCAGCCCATCGAAGGGCGCGTTTTGATTTTGCGAGGGAGCATATCCATTGGGAAGAGGCCGATTGGGAAAGAGTTCTCTGAACAGATGAGTCTAGATTCTGCCTCTACCATTGTGATCGACGTTCACTTGTATACATACGTTCACATGAAAGATATGCTCAGTGCAATTTTCTGAATACTACTGGTTTCGGGGGCGGATCGATTATAGTATTGGGTGGAGTATCTTTGACTGCTCGCACGGACCTAGTGCTCGTTGATAATGGAGGTATGCATGCTATAATGAACATTCTTGAAGAGCATGTAGTTCCATTTGTCCCTTACAGTGGTGAAAATTTCATTTTTATGGACGATAGGGCCAGACCAGATCGTGCTTGCATCGTTCAGTTGTACCTCACAGAGGTTCGAGTCTCTCGAATGGAATGGCCAGCAAGAAGTCCAGATTTCAATCTGATTGAGAAGGTTTGGGACAACCTCAATAGAAGGCTGAGAACTACAGAAAATCATCCAGTTACTCTTAATGACTTAGGAATCCAACTCGGAGAAATCTGGGAAGGATTAGATCAGAACAATTCAAGATCACCCATTTTGAGTATGAACCGTCGTTGCCGAGCTATTATTAACGCGAGGGGTGGAAATACCAAGTATTAAATCACTTATCAGCATTTCAGTATTTTGAAAATTGTTCATTTCTCTTCTTTCACATAAGATTCGGTGAAATCCTGAATTGTTCTTCCATTTTATGTGTCTTGTTTCGCTGAAAACGTTCTCGATGGAACATAAAAATAAGTTATAAGGTCAATGTAGAGTTAACTTTCATTAAAATTGAGATTTTCAGAATGTGCTGATGATACAAAAAGCTCCCCATCCTTTATTTAGCAAAGTTGTCAATACAGTTGCATGAGATTTCATAATGCTCTTCCGAGATCCCTTCAACAAAACAACAACCTGACATTATTCAAAATGAACGAACGTAAGTTCATACAGAATTTAGAACCATACACCTCAGAAGAATTCCATAATCATTGTCGATCAGCTTGATTAATAAACCTGTATGACCTGTTTCAATTTCATCATTATATTAAAATTCGATTATGTGATGATTTTTGAAATGAATGTATGTTATTATTATTATTTTTCCCATCTGTGGCCTAACTCAATGATTAAAAGAGTTTCCATGCAACAGTCAAATCTGCTTGGCGTGTTATACTCAAATCAAATCATTTAAAGTAGTGTTTTATCGATTCTCGAATTTCTGGAACATCTTTCACAACACCCCAATCCCGAGGGATGAACCTCATTGAAAAATATTGACACGTTTTTCCCGAGGCAACAGGGAAGATCAGCAGAAACAACATGTAGTCGGGCTCCAGATAAACGGAAAGGAACAGAACAAATTTAGCGAGTGCTCCTAGCTGAAAGGAAATTATCATTCGGCTGAAGGAATCTGAGGTGAAATGAGTCGATTGAGGAGATTTTCCTGCAGATGTTGGAGGAAATTACTGAATCAGGAAATGAGAAGGATGGAAAATGTTCTACTCGGGCAGAATGCATTCGGTCTGTCGAGTGAGGTTGAATAGAATCACTGGAAAAAGAGTCAAGATAAATTTAACCCTTATGATGCTTTAAATTTACTTTCTCTATTTCAATATCGTAATGAGTTCATTACAGTACTAAAAGTAGTGCTGTAATGAAACTCATTACAGCATTATTTTTAGTTATATTTTTCGTTTCGTGGTTGTCAGTATTGACCACCGATCGAATCAAGTTTCGAATCAAATCAATTCAAATTCCGTTATCTGTCAAATTTCGTTTATGTCTCACCAACTGCCGAGATACAATACAAAAGTCACTAATCTGAATTTTCATTTGAATTTCGAGAGTATTTCACAAAAATTGACTGAAATAGAGAAAATACCGTCTAATACTCGTTACAGAAGGCAATTCCAACACTCATGCTATCGAAAACTCGCTCCTTCGTCGCTCGTTTTCGAACTTCGCATTCGTGTTGGAATAGGAGCTCATTCTGCAACTTGTATTAGAATATATTATTCTCTATTTCAGAATCGTAATGAGTTCATTACAGTATTAAAAGTAGTGTCGAATGAAAGCAATTTAAATTCCGTAATCTATCAAATTTCGAAAGTAACACTGACTGCCAAAATACAATACAAAAGTCATTTATCTGAATTTTGAACCTGTGTATCTTTATATCATGTAATGAAAAATATGATCTTTTCGACATGAAGAATTTTTCTTTGGTAATCGAACTACACCGTGAAAATTAATTTATTGTATTTCACTGACAAAATCTTTTATCATTTCTCCTGATAAAAAGATCTGTGAGTCTGACATTTGAAATTAGCATTCATTTCTAGGATCACCAATTTGAATTCTTCCATGTTTCAAAATTATTCTCGGTGTGGCCAAGAATTTTTTTTTCTTGAAAACAATTGACTTCATAGTCGCTTTTTTCATCACTTCAAGAAACTGCCAAGCAGCTCTGAATAGAGCCAATGCTGAAGTCTCATTCACTGAGAGAGAAAGTAAAGATTTCTTTCTTATTATTCGATTGCAGATCTTCATTCAGACACAATTGGATGCCAATGTTTCGTAGTTTTCACTCATAACATCGCATCCAATTGATATAAATATCAAAGTTTTGTTTCTGAGGTGTATGAGATACTGATGATGCCAAACATGGCTGAAGCCGTATATCTTTCATATCAGGGACAAAATCTCATATCATGTCTCGAATCTAATGATGAAAAGATCAGTGAGCCTGGGAATTGAAACTGGTATTCATTTCGATGATTACCAATTTGAATTCTTCTATGTTTCTAAAATATTCTCGGTGTGGCCTCTGTAAAGGCAGAGATCTTTCCTTTTTCTTACTTTCTGCTGTACGTACGATCGATCAAAGCAATCTAATTTGGAGAAATATCCTGACTTTCATCACTATGAAACTAGACATCACTTTTTTATCAAATTTACCAAAGCACTCAACTTTCAGATAAAGGGCCTCGCCAAAATTTTTCAGAATTTCCTTCCATAATCATCTACCCAATAGGTTCAAGATCCTAAATTAGACAATTCAAGAAAAGGATGATCTAAGAAATTCAAGGAGCCAAGAGAATATTTATATGATCATTTTTGTATTTATGGTATGTTCTTAATTTTTTTTTTGACCAATCCTTTATTTTATTATGATATCTGAAAGCACCAATAAAATATTCTTTTATGTTCTATTATCTACGAGAATATTTCGCAACTACAATAAGTACTAACAAGGATTTTCCTGAAAACTTAACTTTCGTTGTGGCTTCACTTTTACTAGCCGAATAATTTAAAAAAAGGACCTCATAAAGTCCCCAAAAAAAATCACACTAGCACAAAGAAGCTCGGTCTGCGGCAGCAACTGAATTGCGATAGAATTTTCGCAAATTTGACTCATTCTGATTTGAGGGAATCATATGTGGCTCAAGATTGCAACCATTTAGTCGCAGCGTCTATTTAGTCGCATATGCGGCATACCCACTCAACCGTACTTAGATGTTTCATTATTGAGACTTACTATCTCGCGACAGGAAATCGCATGTGCGCAACTACCCTTACGACTGAATAAAGGAGCAAATTTGTCACGAAATTTACCATTCACAATAAACTTCGAACTTGAATTGAACGCATGCGTTAAGCTATACTATCTGTCATAAAGGTTCACCTTAGTTTAAATGAAACTGAAAACTAACAGATAAATTTTATCTTTTCGTAATTTTTCTTATATCAATTATTTCTGTTTCAGAAAAGGCAGTGATAAAACTCTGACTCATCGTTCCTAAAAGAGTGAGTAGTTATTTATGTTTTTCTACAGGTCTTTTCACATGATTTTACTTGGATGGAGTTGATCCTGAAAAAAAACACGATTCTGCGTTTGGAATAATCCTGACGATGATATTCTCTATTATTCATTTGCTCATGTAGTTGAGATGATAAAACCTATAAAAATTTCAGAATCCCAAAAAACCTTGTAAACGGGTTCTCATAGACATGCTGCGATGTTTTGAAAAATCCTCAACAACGTGAAATGGAAATTGGAAAAGTGTTTTTTTTTTTCCGATGTGTGACACAAATAATATTGAAATTACTATTTTGAATTCAAGAAAGGGAAATGTGTACCTATAATAAGTTTTTTCATCGTTTCAGATTCGTTTGTCAAGTTCTAAATATGACTGTATGAATTCTATTCTTACCAAACTATAGTTTTACTCATATGACAATCGAATGAACTTGACTGAATGAGATCCGAATGTGGAAAGTTTTTTTATCTTGGGTTCTGGTGGGAGATCTGAGATTTCTCTAGATATCGGATATCTGATTGCCTTGTGAGGAAACCTTATTTTCGCCGAATGAATCAAATCACTGTCATGGTTTATCCATCTGTTGATGGCGAAACAGTCCGAAATTTGTATGAGAAAAAGTCACCCTTCTAGGACAAGCATAATGAGAACAATGGGCCAATAAAAATTTTAAACTGAAAAAAATTTAATCAAATTGCAAATATTGGAACAATCATGATGAGTAATAGTACGCCTTTGGAGTAGATTATCTTTAGCAGTGTATAATATCTTTGTTTATTCTTAAGTTACATGAAAAGTTTCTGTTTTTGAGTTTCTTTGAATGTATGATATGTATTTTTTGCTAATGTTGAATGGTGATATCTCAAAACTTCTCACCAAAAATTTGATATTGGATGAAGAGCCCTAATCAACTTTTTATATATCACTCAAATTTTCAATAGAGCTGCAACACAACAATATTTGTTGGAATGCTTTATATACAGTGTGAGTCTTTGACTTGTACATATATTTAAACGGGACATTCCGGAGATAAAGAAAAACACTTTTTGTTTCTTCTTTTCTTTCGATTCGTCTGTTGAAAATCCAAAAAAAAATGTAATTTTCGAAAATATCTCGTGAACGATTTCATCGAATGAAATGATTTTCAGAATGAAGGTTCTCATTAATGTGGCAAATCTTCTACGAATACAAAATTTAACTCACATGTTTTTTTCCGTTATGACGAATACATACTATTCCTAATTATATCAGAAATTCTAAGATCACGACCCTTGGAAATGAGTTGAATGCCATTTGATGAATATATGGCAATTTTGGGAAACAAAAGTATTTTTGGTGAAATCTCTTTATATCAGGGAAATTAAAAAAATTGGTTACTGTGGCTGAATATAATTCTCTTCAGAAGATTCGCAGAATCAAATTTCTGCTGGTAGATCTAATGCTCGGGAAAATTTCAGTGTCACATTTCCAGGGGCGACATAGCCCATTATGAAAGTTTAAGATTGCTTTATATTTTTAGGAGAAAATGCTTTACGAAAGAAGTATCTCTTTTGACCTCAACAATCTATGGTTTCAATATATGTACAATTCACAGACTCACTCTGTATAGTAGAGTTTGGTTTCAGAATATCTATAAATTTTTAAATTTTTGTTTTTGATTCATTTAAAGAAAGAAATCTAGAGTATAAATTATTTTTTTTCACCTCTATTCCTAAAAATTATTAAATGTTGCATCGGCCGTCAATAAAAGTTCAGAAGTCGCTAATTAACAGTAACTTGCTATTCAAAACCAGTTTATTATTTATTGCCACATCATAATTGTGATCAATGCGAATGTCTTTCATCAAAATTATCAAACTGCAGAACTGTAGTTACTGAAATTGTGGCTAACTTTTAATCAGTAGTTTTCCTGTCACTTCTTAATATTGTAAAAGTTATTATTCAGCAGATGTCTTTGATCTGATTGAATTGCAAATTTGCGGATATTGAAATGTTTAGTGACCATTATAAAATATATGCGTTAGATGTTAGGCATTTTGCCAGTAATAAACTGTTTACTAATGCAGGTGAGCATTTTCAGGTATATGCTTTTATTTGCAGATATGAAACTTTTTACCTGTCCCATATCGTATTAAATTTTTTGATGACACTTATTGAATTTTCGTTGACTGTTAGTAAACATTTTCCTCAGTGCATACCATCAATGATACATAAATTGTGTCACAATTCAGAGTCCAAACTCCATCACACTTGTTTCTCCCATCGAGGCTTTTCACATTAAGTCTGGATCTCTGTCAGTCCATTGTCAGAGTTCGGAATTGTGAATTATGAAAATATTTATGTATTTATCTTCTGCATTGAATTCGAATTCGGAAATTGAAATGTCACGTTGCAATTTATTAAATCTCACATTGATAGGTATGGAAAAGATTGTTATATACTCGGTCAAAACGATGACCACTTATTAGAAAAATAATATGCAACCTTGTGTACCTAAATATCGGTATGACTAAAAAATGTGGAATTTATGATTGGAACCACCTTTCCTCTTACCGTCTCAATTGTTTCCGACTACGAAGTGATGAAGATATACTTTCGAACATGAATAACTGAATAAACCTGGTATGAAAAGTGTTGAACATATTGGTTGACATCTAGGGACGATTTTGATTTTTTTGTCTGATAGATAGTTACCGATGAGTTAACGCACATTCATTTTACAGAATTTGTTTCCTGAGTTAGTTACAGTTGATTATCAGAATATTTCACTCGTTCTCCGTCAAAACTTTGTGCTTGAAGAAACACATCAAGGACATGAATGCTGTATCTTCAGGAGTCTCCTTTCTATGTCCGCATTTTTTTATGAGGCCTTCTACTCTCTCTGGTTCTCCCAGGTAAAGGTTCTGCCTTATGAAATTCACATTGAAATCACCATCCAAAGACATTATTCCTCGTTCCACTAGTGCGCACAGAATTTTTCTTTTGAGTTTCAAGCTGTTTTCTTTTGTACGTTCAAGTAAATCATTCAGTTCAGGAATTCTGCAATCTTTCTCTTCAGCTAGGATTTCAAGAATTTCAACGAAAGACTGACAGGGAACCTGAAAAAAGAAATTATATTTCTCCTATTTTCCATGATTTAAATGTTATAAAATGACCAAATTTGAAAAGTCTTTATTTCACAAGTGTGTTATATTATTTGATCATTTACCAAAGTGCATCCAATCTCTTAATGTGGAAAAGTTCGAAACAGTTGTTGAATCTCTTCTATTAAAAATGTTTATTTTAGTATAGGAGAGTATTATTCCAACGATAATATAGAACTTTGTTCCTATTAAGATGCATATGTATGTTTTTATATTTTTTCTTCCATTAAAAATGTTTATTTTAGTATAGGGGAGTATTATTCCGACAATAATTCAGAAATTTGTTTTTATTAAGATGCTTTGTATGTATTCATATTTTTTGACAGGTTCTCTATATCTTCGATGTCTTGAAGGATCAATAAATTATTATTCTTACTGAAGATGTTGAGTTGAGTCGTTGATTGAGTGAAGTTTTTGGAAAGATATTTCCGGTTGACACTATACATGTCTGAATAAATACTTCTATTGGTCCTGTTTGAAAATTTCAGAAACATCTGAATGACGAATGATTTTATATGGTCGAATCAGTAAATACATTAATGTATACTTGAAATTGAACTTACCACGATGCAGATAAAAACAAAAATCAAAACTTTGGTCACATTCCTCATTGCGAGATGAATAAACACATTTTGTTGCAGCTAATGGGGAAATTTTGGATATTTATTGTTTCAATTCAATTTTGATAGGTTCCATATACATGTTTGGTGAATTAGCCGGAACAGATGACAAAGGAAACTTAAACTTTGGCATTTTGAGTACTAGTGATTATATTCCATCAAGCTTCGATTTTCTGATAATAATCGATTTCTGTGCATTTTCGATATCTTCTGAATGAAATGTAAATTTCATACAGGTAATTTCTCGTTGGAATTGGGATTTCGATAATTCGTAAGTTCCAGTAAGAAATCAGTAGTGATTAACAAACGGTACCTCAATCAGAATTTGTTTGATAATGGCTTCTGAAACTTAACAAAGTCCTAAAGTTCCTTGTTTTATTCCTGAAATATCGTTGGAAATCAATTGAAGGGTTTTTTTATAGGATAATATTCAATTATGACAATGGAAAATGAACTACATTATGAAATAACAACTAAATAGTGAGTACCATATACATTGTTTCTTAAAACTTTACTCTTCAGACCGTGTCAGAATTTGATGAGTTCAATGGAAAACAAATGAAAAATACATCTTCTCGTAGGATTAACATAATGTTTGTAATGTATCATAAGGTCCCCAGATTGAAGTCGCGTAAACCTTTTTATTCAAATTTTTTTATTGATATGAATAGAAGCGACAAAAAAATTTGTCAATCTGAATGAAGAAGTCCTATTCTTTTTATAAGGATCTTATTTCTGACCCTTCCATCAGAGTTCCTGGTTTTGACCTTCCCAGGAGAATATGGTCTGTTCTAAATCGCATTAAAATAGGCCATGGATGATGCTTCATCATGCTCTTCCGATGAAATTTGGTTGAGATATACAAATCCATTTCTGAAATGGGTGGTTGGTTTCGAAATTATTTAATTTATTCTAAATGGTTGGTTTCTTTTCTCCTTGTCTTTTTTTCCGTTTTGGAATGAGAATTGCGAGTCATTTTTTGCGGAATCTGTTTATCTGAGCTCATCGACGGATAATATGAAACTGTTCTCTCAGAAAACACTGATGTCTTTCAAGATTTTCCTGATATGTAATATTTTGAGTAATTTTTTTTCACGGGCGGGGTAAGCCTTTTTTTTAAGAGAGGTTTTTTTCCCTTTCCTCATTTGATCATACTGCAGACCTGTATGGTTTTTCTGTGTTGCACTAATTTCAGCTAGGTACCTTCTTGTTTCAATATGTGTAGGTATTATTTTAGCTCTCGGATTCAAAGGAATGTAAGATGTACTGAAAGGTTTCATTCAGTGGTCTAGAGTGGGATGGAACCTAAACTAAACCGTTTCGAAATGTTTTTATTCAATGGTCGATAATTTTTTATGATGGAATATACCAATTGGATCATGCAGAACTTCCTGACGTTGATGTTATCACCAAAACATCTCATCTACACCGGAAATTTATTTAAAAGATATACTTACTCGGAAATTACTATTTTCTGTGAATTTTTAATAGCCTGCATTTTTCCATATATTCTGAAAAAATTTTTTTTTATCTGAGGAAATTTTCATCAAAATGTATCTACGAGTCACACTCACTCCTATAATTTTCTATACTTTTGTTCCCAACGTGCAATGAGTCGAGTAATGCCTATACACCCTGAAAACCGACGAACACTTTTCTAGATTTTTCACAGCTTGTGAAAAAATTAATCCAAAATTTGATACTTACTAAAACAACTGAACTTTCGCATGTTTAAATATGCATTATTCCTGAATATCTCATCGATTTCTCAAAACCACATATTTTTCTTCACCTATGACTAACACGAATGTATAGTGAAAAGTTAATATGTTTGAAGGGGGAAGAACAACAAAACTATGAATCAAAATGGATATCAGGAACCCAAGTCGTTTCAAATATTTCTTTCTCACAATTGAATCTGAGGAATATTCCTCTGGAAATTATCCACTACCTACTATCACCTTCAGACAGAGTGTAATTGCTGTTATTCGTCCACTTTAAATTGTATCAATGATGAAAAATAAGAATAGTCATGAATTCAAATTACAATCTCTTAAAGTGAGATAATCAGCAAATTATTTTCCTCCAATATAAATATGAATTGAATTATGATCAACGCAATTGACAGTGCAAACTGAAAGAGTACCATGAAACTCTTAATTTTCCTCGTTTTACTCACAGTTCTGAGTTTGGTGGTAAGTTTATCATTCACTTGAAATACGGTATAATCACAGAATTTTTTTTTCAACAATCGAAGTTCTGGGAAATGTTATCATAACTCCGATGTTTGCTCAAGTCTACAATAATTCTTTGATTATTCGTGAAATCCTTATATGAAAATTATATTCTGGAATGTTTCAAAATCCGTGTTTTTTAATATTGTAGGCATCAAGTTCACTAGACCCTGAAATGCTCAAAAAGATACATGAAGAATGTTCAGTATCAAGTCATTTGCCGAAGGAGAGCTTGGATATAATCAGAACTGGCCAAGTTGACTTAACAGACACAGCAGTGAAAAACCACATTTTCTGTTACACTAAAAAAGTTGGTTTCATCAACGACCAGGGTATTCTTGATGATGACTTGATCAAACAAAGACTAGCCCTGCAGATCAAAAATCAGGAAATGGTTGAGCAATATGCAAAAGTGTGTAATGTTCCAAAAACTGCAGAAGAAGAAATCAATTTCTTTGCAGCCAAAGTAGTGGCCTGCTACTATAAAAGCTCCCCTGGCATTGTCATCATGTAACTTTCGTTTATTTTACAAAATTTAATGAATTGTTGTCTAGCATAGGTTTCAAAGATTAAAATATGAATTATACAATGTTCGAAATTAAATTTTAGTTTTTGTTCTTCTGAAACTCAAATGGTCATAAGGTTTCGGTCCATAAATATATATCCGAAAACATTTTACTTCTAGTACACTTTGTTACAGTTCCTGTTCTCAAGATATCCCTAAGAATTCAATGGTGAACATTAAATATTCGCCATCTATTTTGCCAAATTATGGTGAAAATCCAGGGTAGAATACTTTTTCAGGGGTTAACATTTTTTTCTCATTAAAAACCTGCTGCTGTGCTTTGCTGGTAGAGTCTCAAGAACAAAATGAATACTCAATTGTTCTGAAGAAAACAAAAAACGATGCTTCTATCAGAGACAACAATGAGACGGTCAACTCCTTCACTAAATTTGTCTGATACAAGCCTTGTTACCCATCCTTGTCTATATCTTTTGTTCTCTTTCAGTAGCCCTGTAAATAGAGGCGCTCTGTAAGCTTTCGTTGGCTTTGCCAAATTTGAAAAGATGTACTGCCATTGGCTGAAAATAAATCAGCTCTTCCTTCTTTCTTCTATTGCGAAAGTGCAATTCTATCTTCATTCAAACCATTATGGCAACACGGAATATCTTTCGTGTTGCTATTGCATCACGTATTTCAACTGAGTTATAGACAGTTTGAAGTTTGTGAGTGTTTGTGTATTTTAAACTATTATTCAAATATCATAAGGTAAATATTTTATATGTGGAGATGGAGAAGATGAAGTGTCAAAAATGCATAATTTTTCAACACATATAAAACAGTGACTTGGCAATATTCATATAAAGGAATGAGCTTTTATACAGTCGTTTTTTTTATTTTTTAAGATCAAAAATCTGACAAGAGAAACTAGGAATGAAATTCATGGAAGAACATCTCCGAAATTATAGAATATGCTTCAACCATTTTACTCCTGAGTCATACATATAGTTACAAATCATAGACTACTGACATGTGCAGTTCCAAGTTCCAATCAAGTTCTTCCATAAACCACTTCATTCAACTTCTGCAATGCCAGAAAAATGCGAAGATAGCGGATTTATTTTATCTGAAAGTAGTGATGATGTACTAATCCACTCAGATAGCACAAATGTCATTGCATCAGGTATGTTCAAAAGGTTTACTATGAATAATTGATTCAGTTAACGTTCATTCTATTAGTAAATCAAAATTGAGAAACACTTCGATGAAGCGTTTTCTGCACAAAATAATGAACGAAAACATCTTGAAAATCATATCCTTATAATATATTGATAACTAAGACAGCATTCAAAATATTCCGATTAGATGTTCTATTCTATTGGGATGTACCCGTTTAGTGCTTCGAAGTGACAGATAATCCTCTAGGAATAACCCAAACTACTTTAACAAAAAAATGAAATCTCAATCTCAGATTTCTGGTGCTTAATGGACAAACTCTGAATTTTCCTCTGGGTGCGAATATCTAGCCATCACCCAAGACTGCAAAGTGAACATCTATTGAAATATCTACTGTGAGGTCTCTGCATTTTCTTGAAAACATAATTTGGGTTATCTCTCCCAGTCTCTGAAACAAGAAACAATTAGAAATTTTTTTTTAATAATATAAGAAAACCCCTGCTTAAAAATTTGACCACTAATTTGTCAGGGGCCAAAACTTCACGGGAAGAAATTGTTGCCTAACAAGGAACAAAAAGAAAAAGGAAACACCTTGAAATTTGAAGAGTAACGTTTCGGAGTCTAAATCAGACTCCTTCATCAGACAATAACTAGTTTTCATTCAACTTTATGGAATAGCGGGATTTTTTTTTTTGATTGAATCCAAAAATAAAAAAAATTGCCACGATTCTACGAAGTTGAATGAAAACTAGTTATTGTCTGACGAAGGAGTCTGATTTAAACTCCGAAACGTTTCAAAAAAATGATAGATCGAAATCAAACAGGGGTATATATATTAGGGCAAAGTCCGATGAAAGTTCTACAACAGGGTGTTTCACAAAAACATTACCATCTCTCCTGGTTAGATAGTAAAATAATAGGGCCTTGAATAATGCAACAAACGTGAACTACTCTCTTTTTCCCTCTCCCCTCTCCTTTTGAGGCAACTGTCAGTTATTTTTTTTTAATCATTTAAACAATGGCATGCACTTGAGGTGTTCTGTCTTCTTGGTCACTCACATCTCAAAATTCAACAAAAATTTACGAATTATCAAGATAGTCTCCTAGCGCTCGTCTAAATAAAGAATATCTTTTAAGCCCTTCTCTTCGAATTCATTACTTTATGAATTGATTCATATCGATATACTTAATAAAGTCAGTAAAATGAATCAACCATGCACAGAACCTCAGTGAATCTATGAATGAGACGTAACTATTCAATTAATGTAATAGACAAACTCAGGTTATGGAAATCGAAATATCCGCGTTGAATAATACAAGGCATGGAAAAATATCAATGAAAACAAAAATTCCTGTAATTTGTTTGTAGGTCTGAAAACAGATATAATTAATTGTTTTAATAACATCAATAAAACCAACTAAAATTGCGAGGTGCAGTCAATGAGTAATCAATTTTACTGGTTTTCAATTGCACTCGTCATTCAATCAAATTGCAGAGGTATGAAGCGAAAAATTAGTTTCTCTCAAAACAAGTTCCAAGTAATGAGAGTTTGATTATGTAATTCAAAAACTAATTATTTCGATGAAATAGGCTTGGATAGGTTCAAAGAGACTCTTGAGTGAATGAATGCTCAATATTACAGTACGGGAAATAGAGAACTTGTACTTACATATTTTATTCGATGATGAGTGGAAAACATAAAGTTATGTATTTCATTGACCTGAATATTCTCATTCCGATCAATACATACGTTCCAATTGCATTTCATATCAGATTCCTTCTACTGATAAACGATTTTCATGAGTTTCATAAATTGAACAGAAAATATATGAAATTAAACGAAAAACTCCTGACGTTTCTGTTTAACTTCAATCCCAACTTATACCTCCATATCTTCTTAATGATCGTCATATGAAAAAGACGGCTAAAATAATACAATAAATGTTGAAAAAAAAATACCTAAGCTGAGGTATCATAACATTCATCGTATGATACTATAGAATCATACGATACTATCATCACTAGTATCATACGATACTATAGAGCCAGGGGAAAAAACCTCAGCCGAAAAAACCTGTCTCCCCGTTAAAAAAATAACATAAAATATCAAATAGCAGGAAAATCTTGAAATACATCAGTGTGATCATCTTCATGTTATCCGTCGATGGGCTCGGATAGATAGATTCTTCCCAAAACGACTCGCAATTCTTAATCTGAAATGAAAAGAGGCAAAAGCAGAAAAGAAACCGATTATTCAGAATGAATCAAATGCATTTGGTACTTTAAAAAACATCAACATTCAGATTTCTTGGCCAAAGGAGGTTTATAAATATTTATGACAGAAATGTCACAAAATTTGAAAGAAATGAAAAAGCTCCATCAATTTACCCGTTTCCGAATCTGTTGAAATTCACGAACTGATAATTTTTCAACATAACAAGCTAAACTCATAAAAAATCAATTAATACATAACCTTTCAACTGTCCCCTCTCACGAGGATTTTTTTTTCTTTTCAATAAATTAGGTTCATGAAATCATTATCTGAACGATTGCATTATTGTCACGATTGAAATTCTGTTCATCCAATACTGGGACTTTGTCATATTGTCATCGAAAAATTTTCGAGAAAGTTTCACTTCCGAAACAATACTTTGATTGACTGTTCAATCACTGTCGAATTGATTGAGTTAACCAAGATTCGTGTATATTAATAATCAAGTGATCCGAATATACGGAACATTTTTCGATTGCACAACCAAGGTTTAGTGCAACCCACCATTGGAAAATCAAATCTACATGTCCTTGAATAGATTTTATGCAAAAAACTTGCCGATGTAGAATAATTCTGATTGAATAATCATCATGTCAATCATTAAGAAATTAAATCCTTTCCTAGAACGAGGCTCCAAGTTCGAGGTCATCAGTGAATGTTGAGATCGATTCAGCTATTTTTTTTCTTCCAACAGGATTTCAATCCAAGCGCTGAACCAATCAGAAGAACACAAAAGTTCAATGATCCTAAGACATAACTATCGGATGGAGAATATACCTTCTTCGTGGAAGAATAAACTTCTTTTGGAAGTAAAAACTGAGTAACTTTTTTTTTTATCATAATATACCCACTCACAATGAAATCGTATCAGCATCAGCACCTGTTGTACTCGAAAAATATTACTGCTACAATTTAATAATCTTATTCATTTTCATTTACTGATCCTTATAACAAAATAATGTAAAAGTCGAGAAGACATTTTTATAGTATTAACACTCAAAACTGCTAATAATAACATCAGGAAGATATTTGTTCATAATACTCATTTCTCAATAATAAACATGAGAATCTTTACTGATAATCTTCATCCAACAAAAAAAAACATTCTCAAGTCGATACAGACAGCGTCCATATCCGATTCATTCACTCAATATTTGAAGGTTTAGTGCTATCGAAAAATGAATAATCGTAGCTTATACATATTTCTTTTCTGGTGTGAGGTTTCAGAGGAATCAAATAGTAGTTAAAATGAAAGATTTTTAATTATTCATGTTGCGGTCGAGTGGATTTGCAATGTAAGAATCATTGTTGATGAATATAGAAGTAGGATAAAAAAAAAAATTCATTATCGAAAACGATTATTCAAGGTACCCTCACGTATTTTCACAGGCAACCAAATCTCCTTGGACTTGCATCTTTATGCAAACTCTTATGATAATCGAAGTAAAAAGTTGAAATGGAGTGATGATTATTATTTCACTGCGAATTGGATGCAAATATCAAAACCTTGAATAAACTATTTGACCTACAATATTTCACATAATTGTTCATCAACTAATTAATTAGTCGCGTACAAAAATACACTAATTTGAAAAAATTCTTCTTTGTGGGTATATAAAATATTTGTTATTGGAAAGAAGAATCACATACTCGTCAGATTTCGAATCTGCTTCTCATTTCAACAAGATGAATAAATGCTTAGTTATATTCACAGTTTTGTTTATCAATGCTTGGGTGAGTTCTACAAAATAAGGATTCTTAAACTTACTTCAATCAATGATTCTTTCCTTAACTAAGTTATTAAATTTTCCATCCATCAGTTTGTTCTGCGCACTCAGAATATATGAGAATCAATTCATTCCTTTATTAATTTGTTTCCTCTGAGTACAGAATTATTCACAATGTTCCACTTTCATATAAACTTTTTTCATTGATTTGTCTGTTATCATTTTTCCTGCGAAATCTAAATGTATGAGACTTTACGATAATACTAAACTCAGTTGCGAAAAAATGAGGAGATTCGTAGGATTTGTATAGAATTAAGGAGAATTTACAAAAATTCGTGAGAGTTCCTATGACTCTTTGAATGATTTTTTTTTTCAAAGCAATATATCCTCGGTAAGGAAGGGAAATTTTGAATTAAACTTTGAACGACTATGAAGAAACCACTCGATTTCGATTCTACCTCCCTGAGAGAGATTCTTTGAACACCGCAATACTGAAAATACTCGAAAAAACTTGAGAAAAATTATGAACAGGGTGATTGTTTATATTTTACTCAATAGCTATCTCAGTTAATATTTATGCCATCCCATCGAGAGGACGTTGAGACTGATTAATGCCAAGAATCTTGATATTTTAGTTGTTTCTTTGACGCACTTCAAAAGGCAAATAGACGCTCTATAGTTCCGTGATTATTTTTTATTTGTGCGGGTATTGTTCATTAAATTGTGTGTGATAATTGAGGTTGAAAAATTTTATGTGAAACATGGTCTTTTGTAATTTGGTTGATCCCATTTAAATAAATAAATGAGTGAATAAATGAATAAATAAATAAATAAATAAATGAATGAATGAATAAATAAATAAATGAATAAATAAATAAATAAATAAATAAATGAATAAATATTGGTCGCACAAAAACGTTTGAATGGGCAAACTTGAAGTATTTTCATGAGCATTCAGAATTCAATACAAATCAAATCATAAGGGCATCGAGAACTTGAGAATTTGTTAAGAACTATTGTTCTTCAAATGTTTCAACCTATATTTAGGTTTTCTGATCGGTAGAGTTTTTTCTTCTGATTTCAAATATATATACTTTATTAAGGTTACTTTCAGCAGTTTTTGAAAAATATAGATAGTTTCTTCTGAGTCTAAGGCAGCTGTGGATAAAATGACAACTGATATTAATTTTATTATATATTAACTAAAAGTCTACACACAGTCGATATCTTTTAATAAATTTTTTAAGTGTTTTTCTCACCATTTATGGAATATATTGAGGTTATCAATTCTTTTTTCCTTTATTCTGAAATTAATCTCTTTGATGATTTGTGGGGCGGCCATATAAACTTTATATTTCAAATATTCCCATGAAAAAGTGTCCGAGGATGTTAAGTAGGGACTATCAGGAGGCCATAGAATAGAACTTCGATATGAAGAAATCACAACATTCTCGAGTGGCCTTACACAGCTGCCTCAGATTGAGATGAAAAAACCCATATTTTCCAAAGACTGCCGAAATTAACCGCAATGAAGTATATATATATTTGAAATCAGAAGAAAGGGCTCTACCGACTAGAAAAATAAAATACAAGGTGTACCATTCAAGAAACAATAGTTCACAACAAATTTTCAGGTTTTCGATTCCTTCATGAATCTCTTAGTACTGAATTCTGAATGCCCATGAAAAATACATCAAATTTGCCCATTCAAACTATTTTTACGACGGATAGTTTGAATGAGATAGGTATTGAGTGAAATATAAACAATCACCGTGTACACAATATACTGAAATTAACTTTTTTTCGAAATAGCATCAGGCATTCATTATCACAAAAAATGAATCGAAAAACCGGAATTTTCCAGAAAAATAAAGTCCCAACTTCTCAGATATGGTAAAGATGATCAGCACTAAACAAGAGGGCTCCTTCTTTTTCTGCCTACCTTGGGGTCTTGCCGAGTTGTGAATAATTCGGTGATCGGTACAATTTCCTCGTCGGTTACTTATAGCCAGGAAAACTCACGCAAAAATTTTTTTTTTCAATTTATTTCACTGGGAGGTTTCAGTGGCATATTTTCATGTACCATGAATATTCCTTTCCTATACTGTTGCTAGGATAATGTATTGTTGTAGCAGATATATTTTGTGAACATTTACTGCAAATACAATTACAGCAACAAATTTTGCAGACCATATCAAACGTGGATATTTTAGGTTCGAAGTATCACGTCAGGATTGCTTACTCCCTGAACTCATTTTCATGTAAATACAGTCGTGCCATTCTTGAATGTATTACGAGTTGAGTAGTGAAAACCAGATGTCGCTAAATCTAAGTTTTTTCACTATAAAATCGATATAACAAAATTAATTTTTTGTTCAAAGTTACCCCATTTTTTCCGTATTCTTGACCAATTTGTGCTTATATCCCTTTTTCTAATCTATCTGTGATTGAAACAATACAAGCTCACGAGTCCTATCTAGTAATCTTGACCTAAATTACCGGAATTTCTGTTACCTCTATAATGATTTTTGTCTTCAGGCAGAATTACCTGAAGGTTTTGAATCGGGAAGCAGAGCATATCACGAAGCATGTTCGAAAATTAGCGGATTAGACCAAGCTACTACGAAAAAAATGCGATCAGGCGTTTTTGATGACACCAATCCAGCTGTGAGAGAACATGTGTTCTGTTACACCCAGAAAGTAGGATTCATCAATGAAAAGGCCGAGTTACAGAGAGATGTCATAAAGAGAAAAATGTCGCAGCAGGTCAAAAACATGGATCTGGTTGAAAAGGCCATTCAACATTGTACGTTGCCTCAGAATGGAGATAAAAAAATGTGGGCTTGCAAAACGCTGGAATGTTACTATAGAATCGCACCTGGTGTTATTATTCTTTGAAATGAAATGAATTTTTGAGTTGACAAAAAATTTTTCTGTACGTGAAATAAATATTTGTGAGACTGATTGTGGTTTATCAATTTTTTTTCAGATTCTCCTAATAAATACACTTCGCAGAAAATTAACGCACATTATGGAAATCCCAAATTTATCCTACAACTGAAGGTGTAGAATTATTATTATTTTTATGAGAATTATACGTGCATATGTTATCCACTTTCAACGTTTTTCTTCAATACAGATGCTTTTTCCAGCAGAAATAAAAAAAGATGACATTATCAGATTCTGAATGTATTGGCTCCATTCTAAAATCAGTTGTTCTCGATCAATTCTACTGATCAATAGTTTTTCTTTCGTTTGATTTTCTACACTCGATTGCTATACAACGCGAAACACGCAATTTGACTCAAGAGGAATGTGCCCAAGCGAAAAGAAGGGTGGACATACACAAGAATTGCAGAAAGGCTCGGAGATTCCCATACAAGTGTGTCCAGAATGTTGCAGCAATTCAGAGAGACAGGAATGAATGTCCGAAAACCAGGACAAGGTAGACCACGGGTAACAACTGAAATTCTAGAACGTTACTTGAGAGTTTGTTCGTTCAGACAACGGTTTGCAACCGCTCGCCTCTTTCAAAATCAGGCCTCGTTTCGCTGCAAGAGGCCCAGCTCCTACCCCAGCTCATCGAAGGGCGTGTTTGGATTTTGCGAGAGAGCATATCCACTGGGAAGAGGCCGATTGGGAAAGAGGTCTCTTCACAGATGAGTCTAGATTCTACCTCTATCATTGTGATAGACGTTCCCTTGTATACAGACGTCCACATGAAAGATATGCTCAGTGCAATTTCCTGATATACTACTGGTTTCGGGGGAGGATAGATTATGGTATGGGGTGGGATATCTCTGACTGCTTGCACAGACCTAGTGATCATTGATAATGGAGCTATGAATGCTGATAAGTATATAAGGAAATTTTTGAAGAGCATGTAGTGCCATTTGCCCCATACATTGATGAAAATTTCATTTTCATGGATGATAATGCCAGACTCCATCGTGCGTGCATCGTTCAGGAGTACCTTGAAGAGGTTGAAGTCTTTCTAATGGAATGGCCAACAAGAAGTCCAGATTTCAATCCGTTTGAGCAGGTTTCGGACAACCTATATAGAAGGCTGAGAAGTTCAGAAAATCATCCAGCTACTCTTAATGACTCAGGAATCCAACTCGGAGAAATCTGGGAGGGATTAGATCAGAACATTTTAAGATCACTCATTTTGAGTATGGACCGTCGTTGCCGAGCTGTAATTAACACAAAGAGTGGAAATACCCAGTATAAGATCAATTATCAGCATTTCAGTATTTTGAAAATTGTTCATTTCTCTTTTTCACATAAGATTCGGTGAAATCCTGAATTTTTCTTCCATTTAATGTGTCCTGTTTCATTTAAAACTATCCCGAGAGAACATGAAAAATAAGTTAAAAAGTCAATGTAGAGTAGAGTTAACTTTCATTGAAGTTGAGATTTACACAATGTGCGTAAATTTTTTTGCGCAGTGTGAAAATAATATGGAAATATATTTCTAGACAACAAGTATGCATCATTGAAAAGTTCTTGATATTCGTGGATCTTGCTTCAGGTAAAATGGGAATTAAATATGTTTTTACTAAACTGTCTTTATAATTTACCTTGGTTGAATCGTTAGCTTTTGACATTCAGTTAATCGAGTATTTCTGAATAGATTTCTCTACTCTAGAAGCTTTCACTTCACTGTTTTCAATAGTATATAACATTACTTGCAAGGTAAGAGGGTTTTACTGTCAGTTACCTCCTTGAGCCAGTAAAACCCGTTACCTTGCGTGTATTGTTTAATATTTTATTTGTTTTTCATTTGTAAAAAGATTTGATAAATTCCAAAATATCCCAATAATATATAGCAAATGTCGTAAGCTATGGAAGCGTTGCCATGAACATGTCTGTTTATTTTTCTTTACATTTGTTTTGGCGAAAGCGTAAATGAAAGTACCAAAAGAAATTATTGAGGCAGCCAGCAGTGTAGCATCAAGTTTATTACCTGCAAAATCAGCTTCAAGGTACGAGGGAGAATACGACGACTTCAAAAATTGACAAAACAAAAATAATGTTATTGGGGTAACTGAAGATGTTTTGTTGGTCTATCTGAATCAACTATATGCTAGATTCAGCCCTAATACTTTATGGGCAAAATGGTCTATGCTGCAAAGCTGCTTGGAAATGAAACAAAATGCCCCTGTTCGTAGGTTTTGTTTTCCTTAAAAAATTAATTGATAAATATGACCTTTAGTTGTCATTTGCAGATTTCGAAAGGTATTAGCGTTTCTGAAACGAAAAAATAAACGTTACACGCCAAAACAGGCCGAGGTATTAAGTGAAGAAGAGGCTGAACAATTTCTTTTACATGCTCCTGATGACCAGTGGTTTCTGGCGAAAATTGTAACAATTTTTGGATGTTGTCGATGTGACGAAATTCTCTCCTTAAACATGAATGATGTAGAAGATATGGAAAAATACGTTATTGAGACATTGCGACAAACAAAAAATTTAACAACAAGAAGATTCACCATAACCGATGATGGCTGCAGCTTCAAGCCCTGCATGATATACAGAAAATATGTAAATCTTCGGCCTCCTGGAACAGAAAGCCTGAGATTTTTTTGACATACCGACATGGACAGTGCATTTCCCTAAATGCTGGCCAGCACACTATTGGTGGTGTCCCAAAGCAAATAGCGAAATATTTAGGTTTAAAAGACCCAGAGTTATACACCGGCCGCTCTTTTCGCAGAACTGGAGCCACTATGGTTGCGGATTCGCATGGATAAATTTTAGCACTAAAGAATGCAGGAGGGTGAAAGAGCACCGAAATTGCGATGAGTTATGTCGATGAATGAGCCAACAAAAAAATCGAAATGTCTAGCAAAATATTTACTAGACGTTTCGTTGTTATTTGCTCGTGAGATGAACCATCTTTTGACATTTGCTTGTCAACAGATGGTTCATCATCATCAGTATCAACTCTTTCATCATAAAAAATCTTTGTTACTGGAAATAACTATTATACCATGATTTTCAACATATATGACGATAAAAAAAAATTTGTAATGTGAATAATACTACTTACTTGTTAAACTTTTGCAAGTTAACTGTCATTTTTACAAGTTAGTGACTTAATAAAAAAACTTTCTTGATTAATATTGTGTTTTTGTTCACAAATGAGAAATAAATAAAAAAATTCAAAAGTTCAAAGAACGGTAGAAAATGTTCTGGGATATTCCTGGATCTGGCAAAGGCTTACATCATGAACTTCTGTTAGGTTCCTTGAGATAGGCAGGTGCTAGAGAAAAAATCGAAGACCTTATGAAAAGTTATCGATTACCTCAACTAGTGACTCAAGATCATTGACATTATTTGTAAAAAATATATTCTCTTTCGCAACAGTGCAGACTGTTCGATATACTGTCTCATTCCACCCGTTGCGAACAATAGATGATATACCGGGTGACACAGACTCATGATACACCCCCAGAAACTCCCTTGTTTCTGTAGCTATATTCCTGAAATTTGGAACATTGAATATACTCACTATAGGCCACTTTTTGACATATTCAGAAAAAAAACTGCTGGTTTTTCCAGAAATCACATCAACTTTCAAATTTCAAATGGGACACGTGGTATATAATTACATTTTTGAAATCTCCATAATTTTCTCAATCTAATGATATCTCATAGTTGATACTTCATTCATCAGAACGTTCACTTTATTTTTCAATCTAGAGAGCCTTGAACTCCCTAAAATTAATCCATATAATCAAAATAATGTTACACTATAGTAATTTCTATTTAAAAAGTATCTTGGTTCGAAATACGTGCCAAAAGAGTAAACCAAAATCTTTTTTCACTCGAAACTCCGTTTTATCAAATGGTAGCATAATGGTACTCTGACGTCATTCGAAAGTACCATCGGTGAAGTATCCATCCATATCAACTATTTTTCTGTATAACCAATACGAACACGATGATGGAGTTTAGACAAGTTTTAGTATCTTCTCGATTCAATCCAAAGTTGATGTCATTTCCGGAAAAACCGGAAATTGGATTTTTTTCTGAATATGTCAAAAACTTCAATGTTCCAAATTTCAGAAATAAAGCTACAGAAACAAGGCAGTTTCTGGGGGTGTACCATGATTCTGTGTCACCCTGTATGTCCTCTTTGCGTACAGCTTACTGACCACTTTCTACTTATGTGTTCTTGAAGAACAAGTCGCAAAATCGAATATCTATGTATGTCAGAATAAAGCAATACAAGTACAGACATAAAACAATTTTATTCTTGTTTACATAACTAATTTTGAATCCCATACTTTTCGAATATTTAAATTCACATGATTACGAATGAAGGAAAATGTTTGTACAAACAGCTGGCCACTTTACTGGTATATGTTTCGATTTCGACATCTGGATTCTTCGCAGCTGTGCATTTGATGAATTGCTCCTCACTTTCTGGGGTGAATTTGATTTGTAGACCAGCTCTTTTTCTTATAAGTTCACTATTCAGCTCTCCTTTCGAATTTATGAAACCAACTTCTTGGCTATAACACAGTATGTGCTTCTTCATTATATCATCGTTTTCATCAACATTGCCACTTCTTATTTTCGCAACA
Organism: Hippodamia convergens; assembly: GCA_038502775.1. NCBI lineage: Eukaryota > Metazoa > Arthropoda > Insecta > Coleoptera > Coccinellidae > Hippodamia > Hippodamia convergens. Next base: position 125,451,735 of record CM076607.1, read on the forward strand.
GTGTCCATATTCGCTTTGCTGGTATCGAAGCAGTGCTTATGGGTGATGTCAGCCCTAGCTTTTATGTCTTCGACTGTGATTGCCTGAAACAAAAAATTTCAAATGTTAATTTAACATGAATTAGCCAAACAGTGAGAGTCTGAGGCTTCAGAACATCTCAATATATCTTCATAAATTAAAATTAAACGGTGAATGGAACAGTGTTATAAGTTGTCATCCTCAAGCGTGAGAGGCAGAACCACTCTTACCTATTCGTTCTTCTTATGGTTTTATTGTCTTGGACAAGCTTTCTTGAAGAAAAACTTAAGGAATATGCGCTAGACATGATAATAGTTATTTATGATATAAGTATTATTCCCCGAGTGAAAAAGTTTGTGCAAGAGCGGAGCGAATTCCAGAAACCAAATAAAATCACTTTCAATACAAATAACATAATATATTATTTGTATAACTGCTCTATTTTGATAATGAAATGGGTGAATTTGCAATGACAATGAACTTAAAAATGCATTCTGATATTCAAATCATCAAAAGGTTGTTTTGAATGGTAAAAGTTCCCAACGTTTTGATTACTAACAAATGAGAAAAGACGCTGTCATTTGAATTTCGTTCCTTTATAAATAAAAGCGACGATTTGGTTGTTCCTCTGGATAATGGAGAGTCTGCAAGAAGAGCAAATCTGGAAGTCCTACCTAAAAAATCTCTTCGGCAGTACGATATTGCATATGGCAATTTCCTGGCCGGGTGTAAATTGAAAAATGTAGAAGATACTTCAGTGAAACTGTTATCCTGGCATACTCAGAAGAAAAATAAAAATTATGGCGTTCATCAACTTTGTGGAGCAAATTTTCAATGATAAAGTCAAGCGCCCTTGTTGAAAATGGTTTGGATGTTAGTAAATATTTCAAGGTAATAGCATATCTTAATTGGAAAAGCGAAGGATAATTCTCACTCGTGATCAAGTTGAGAAGTTTTTGAAGGAGGCTATAGATGAGTAAAACTAGATTTAGAGCCTGTCGAAGTGAGGAATTTGGTAATTTATCAGTGGAAGACATCGAAATAACAAATGAATCATTGGTCATGCAACTCCCAAATACAAAAACGAGAGTCAGTCTTTCTTTCTGTATTATTGGGAGGTATGTACTTTTACGATCAATATTAATGTTTATAAGTAATGATTGTTGAATCTAGATAATAAAACTATGCAATTGCTGAATTTACCTCATCTGGTTTCATCATAAGAAAATGGAGTGCTAAAAACATTTTCAACACTAATTTTAAAAATATTTTCAACACGTTTTCACATAAACAATCAATTTCAACATTATTTTCTGTCATTATAATTGTGACTTTTACTAGCAGTTTTATGAAAAATATTTATTAAAACTTAAGTGTTGTGCAGCGCATTCACCATTTCGTAACCAGAGGTGGAGGAGAATTCATCAACTCAAACCATATGAAATGTACACAAAGAACATATTTCTTCCGAAAAACCAATTTCATAAGGTTCGTGAAAACCTGAGAATTGGAAGAAATTCTTAAAAATTAAAAAATGGGAAACTACCCAAAAAATAAACTATTTTATTCATTCACACTCTTGAGAACTACAAAACTCAGAAATTTGAGATTTTGGCGTTTTGATTTTTAAAAATAACTAAAATTTCAAGGTTTGAACTTCAATTGTATACGAAAACCTGAAACTCCATGAAGATAAAAAATTTTTTCTTCCTAAAAACACTTGGCTTCACCGTTGCAAAAAGAATTGGGCTTTTTCCATAACTTTGAGAAACCAGGCGAAACTGGTTTATTATGTTTCACCCAAAACTGCGGTAGGCATCGTCCTCAGATGATTTTCGAAAGTGTTTCTGGATTCCATCCAAAGGAGTTTCTTCTCTTCTCTTCATGTTCTTCTTATGTTTCTGTTGAGGGTGATGATTGTGCTGCTTGTGTAGATACCTGTCAGTTTAGATTGGATTTCTATAAACCCTGTGTCCTAGCTTCCCATCAGGCTTTCTAGTAACCAAGACGTCTAGAAAGGGTTGAGCACCCACCTTTTCAATTTCCATTGTAAATTGAACATTTATGGGTCCCTACTGTTAAGATGGGATAGAAAAGCATCCAATTCTTCAAGTCCATGACTCCAAACGACAAAACTATCATTCACATAACGTAGCCATGTGGATTCGCTCATAGAGTTTTCATTTTCACTGGAAATAGCTGGATGATAGGCACAATTCGAAGAGCTTTTGTATGTCATTCGGAAATAACTCAGACACGTAGTTAGATTCCCTGATGGAAAATAATCTGACCAGAGATACAACATCAAAACTAACGCGTCGGTCATTTGATCCCAACTGAATGTTTTGCAGCTTTTCTACAAACTGAGTAGAGTCCTTGACGAAAGAGTCCCTATTTCCCACATGAGGTCTCAATATAGTCGATAAAACTTTGGCTAAGTCGTATGTTGGTGAGTCAATGGTACTAACAATTGGATCGAATCCAGCGTCACTTTCGGAAATTCAGTGGTCGAGTTACAACCTCAGACCAAAAATCCTCTGAAGATGCCTACCGCAGTTATGGGCGAAACGTTAGGAGACTCTCCTTATGTCAGTTTATCCGGTCGTGAAAGACTGAAACTATTTATTAACTGAATGAAACTTCGTCAGTGACTTTTGAACCACCCTGAGATTTTCGAAATATGACACCATAAAGTATGTCGAGCTCTTAAGGAAGAGTCATCAAAGCACAAGAAAACAGTTACAAAATTATTTCATAGCATGTTGGTTTTCTGGGATTACATTATTTCATTTGTGAACTTCAGAATCTCTGACACTATAACCCCTTCACGTATTTTGTCAATGACGGACTCCAGGCTTATTGGTCTATAATTAGCTTCAGATTTTTCCGAACCCTTCTAGAAAATCTTTAGATGAAGATGTAGCTTTAAACAACAGTTGAAAATCGTAAGAGCAACAGCAGAAGAACAATGCATAGAGAGGTAAGTTGTTATCTCGTCAGATCTAGTAGCCGATGACGGATATCTAGGTTTCTCTTAATATCATCCTTACGAAGTCGTTACAAAATTTATTTCACTACATACTGTGTCGCTCGAAATTGAACCGATGCAAAAATTGACATCAAAAGTCGTGAAAATTATTCGATAACCTGTGATTATGTTTTGAGTAATCGTTGATCGAGTTAAGTGAGTTAATCGAACAAAATTATGAATACAGTTTACTTACATTCAAAAGAACAGGTAGTGACACGACCAAAATGAGCAACTTCATGATTATGAAGAAAATAGTATCCAATTATCTGAAAAAAAATTATAAAATTGGAAATGAGAATTAATTCATATTCGAAATAATTTTCCACTCACCAGATGAACTCGTTCAATTGCTTCGTTTAAGCTTGAATTTGGTACATATGATGTATCCACCGTTTATATATAGGTACTGCGAACCTTGTACCATTTTTTAATTCATAAATATTCACTATGAAATTCATCATGTGTAATCATCGAATTTTTTCTTCTCCGGAATATAATTTGAATGAATTAAGTTTTTCACATTTGTGGAGAATCAAAGTTCATGACTGAAAATTTGGCGGTAAAAAACAATGTGATCAACTAGAAGGAATTAAGGTTGGTGCAATTGAATATTTTGATGCAGTTCCGAAATCATACCAGAGCTTGGTTATAAACCTCATCTGAGAAACCGTGTTTTTAGAGATATCTTGTCTTGTATATATAAAAATCTATACATGAAAATGTCTTGTATATATAAAAATCTATACGTGAAAATGTCTTGTATATCAGCACCCCAGAGGTAAAGTGTGATAAGTCACAATATCAAAATTAGACAGAACAGAGATTTTTCAGTTCCATTATTGTTTCAAAGAATATTTACTGCCATTATTTGGTGACTTGATATACCCCCCTGGGTATATCAAAGTCAAAAATGTATTCCACTAGCTAGAATTTTTTAATGTGAATTGTAGATAGTTCGTGTCTGAAAAAATGTGACAAACTTTACCTCTGAGGTGCTGATATATAAAAATGAATTGCTGCTTGAAAACGGCTGGACCTATTTGGCTAATTTTGGTCTTCACTTATTCGTGGAATTCCAGGGAAGGTTTTGAAGGTTAGATAAAATAAAAATGCAAGGTATTTGATATGGTTTTTCTTTGAAAATAGAGGTTATCGAACATCATTGATTTTTCGACAATTAAACATAGATGTTCCAACTGTGCTGTGTTATGATATAAATTAGCAGTTCAATATTGATTGTTGTAAAAAACTAAGTAAAATAACGTTCATTTGTTGACGACAACACATAAGTACTAGATATCTAATGCTTTGCCGTTCATCATGTAGTATATTCTTTTCTCGATGCAAATGAAGGTTTGGAAAATTGTTTCTTCTGGATGGCTTCTTCTGATGAGACAGTCGTCCAGTAATTTCTCCACATCTGGCGATTGCTTGATTTCGGCTGGCAACACTTCTCTTATCGTATTTCTCTTCAAAGAGCCAGTAGAATCGAACATGTCACCCAACCTGGCCACACACATGAAGAGCTTCTTTGATTCGGGATCTCTTATGAGTTGAGCTAGTTCCGAATAGGTCTTCTTATCGAAGCCAGTCTGAGCCCTACATTTGTCTACCCAGCCCTGAAGGTCCTCATTTTCCTGTGAAAACAAATGTTTTGAATTAAGTACGAAATAACCATCTTTATCTTCATATAATACTATATAAATCTAAGACGGCCATATTGTTGGTTACACCATTTATAACTCAAAATTGAATGAACTGTTCGTAAAGAATGATTTTTGTTAGATTCTTCTTGGTCAGGATTAACGAAAAATATCATAAAACCCCCAATATCTTGATGAAAGGAAAAAAAGGCATATAATTTTCTTTCTTGTGAATAACGCCAGTAGATGTCGCTACGGTTGATAGAGTTTTCGTGAGAGTGTTATATTTGAAATCAATTCAACGAACTACATTTTCCTATAATATCAACGCATCTGAGTCCATGTCTTATGACAATTTCAGAATGACTATTCTCGGAATATGTCGTAGTTTTTGGTCCTGAAAAATATTCTGTTTTCTTGTGATATAAAATGTTTGGTTTATCTATGGGAGATGATTTCCTTTCATTGGGGTCCCGTAGCGGTCTTCAAACATCTGGAGTGCCGAAAAATGATCACCTGGAAGGTCGTATCCGGTTTGAAAAACCCTCACGACCAGAGAGCAAGAATTTGTGGATTTTGAATTTGAATATCGAAGGAATTTCGAAAGACAAGTGTGATTACGTCACCAAATTAGCTGATAAACAAGGTGTCGAAGTGATTCTTCTGCAAGAAACCCACACGGCAACAGAAAAAATCCTCATGAAAGAGGACAGTTGAAATGTTAAGTATTAATTGCTTTTTCACAAGTTTAGCTTGTTATGTTAAAAAATTATCAGTTCGTAATTTTCAACAGATTCGGAAAAGGAAAATTGATGGAATTTTTTCATTTCTTTGAAATTTTGTGACATTTCTCTCATAAATATTCATAAACCTCTGAACATTATTTGACCAAGAAATCTGAATGTTGATGTTTCTTAAAGTACCGAATGCATTTGATTTATTCTGCTTTTGTCTTTCTTCATTTCAGATTAAGAATTCCGAGTCGTTTTGGGAAGAATCTGTTTATCCGAGCCCATCGACGGATAACATGAAGATTATCACACTGATGTCTTTCAAGATTTTTTTGATATTTTATTTCACGTAATTTTTTTTACGGGGAGACAAGTTTTTTCGGCTGAGGTTTTTTTCCTGGCTGTATACTATGTATCATACGAAGGTGTTATGATACCCCGTTCTTTTTTTACCTCAGCTTGCGTACTTTTTGTTTCAACATTTATTGTATTATTTTAGCTCTCTTTTTCAGAAGAATATATATATTACACCTATCTTTTTTCCGAACTCTACAGAAAATTTCATGATGAAATGTTTAGAACGAACTCGCATTCTACTTTTATCGCAATGTAAACATTTACTGTGTATTTTGAGTTGCCTATACGTGACGATTCGATATTGACAATCAGTTATCTGCCCTATTTATTGTCGAATCTCGAAAAAAATAAATTGAATGCAATTCAATGAAGGAATTGTGAAATATAAAAAGAATTACCGCTTTACCTCTTGAATAAAGGAAATTCTTCTGATGTATGAACTACAATGTACCTTCAGCGCGATTGTTTATATTTCACTTAATATAGTTGTTCCAGTCGTATAGAGATTCAGTACTAAAATGAAATTCATGAAGGTATCGAAAACCTGAAAATTTGTTGTGAACCATTGTTTTTTTTCTTCGATTCTCTTCACAGATGATGAAAATCATTATGAAAAAAAAACAACTCAATATGAATCATGTAACTAGCGCCCTCTATCAGAATCAGACAACAAGACACATTCATCAGATGTATCAGCTCCCAAAACATATTCGTTTAAAATTTCATGACAATGTTTCGAGTAGTTTTGGCAGAATCGTGGAAAATGTGTATATTACTTTCTTTTTCAACGCCCTGTATCTTGAATACAGATGGCGTTACGAAAATTCGTTACTGAATAAAAACCCCTATTATTTTTAAGTTTTTTATCCTTCTTGGAGAGATGGTCACCTTTTTTTGAAACACCTGTATATCGAAATACCGAGTCAAATTATCGATCGAACAAAACAGGTCTCGAAAGTTCGCTTTTTTTCGGATTTGTTTGATGGATGAAAAACATAAATAAGATGTCAATTATCGCAAAAAAATACACTTGGCTGTTTTCTCACTTTTTATATAGCTAATTGGAAGCTCTCACTGCAGACTGCAGATGACAAGGAAATCAATCAATTCTGAACCTTTTTTTCATTCAAATATTTCCATAGAATTCTATATAGATACAAATTGGAAAATGTATGAATAAAGAACAAAAAAAGCACTGTACTACCGCTAATATGAATTCTACACGATTGTGTTGAATACTGGATAACTTTTTGTTCAATATTGATAAAAGTGGTTCAAGGAAAATAAAATATTTCCCAAGTTTCAAATGTCATCAACTAGCAATAATGGTCTTGATAATAGATTTCCTGAGAGATCACCTACTTATAATTGAAGAGAAAGGAATTTCCATAAATATTTAAAACGATGAATAAAGTTAATTTATGATCAATTGCAGTCGAAATGAATTATGTATTGAAATAAATAAGAGTCATGACAACACATTTGTTCAAATAATAATTACTTCAACTCAATTCTGAGAAATGCATGTCCAATCAAGAGGCTCATCAACATTCATCACCTACTACTTATGAAGAGGAGAGAATATTGGTAGAATAGAATAAATCCCTTTTATGTCACCATAAAACACAATCAGAATACGTAGAAAAAAATGTTTCAGATTTACAATTTTTTTGTATATGCCAATTTGATAGAAGTCGGAATTATATTGTACAATAGTACCATTTTGTGGATGTAGTCCCATCAGGACATTGAAATTTTTGACTTGGCAAATAGAAAACTGTTCTGAGGAATGCATATACAGAATATACAGATATATTCAGGTGTTCAGCACATGAACCTGATCAACTTTTTTCCTAACATGGCAAAGCCCACCCGATTCCTTGGCCCGCATGATCTCCAGACTTAATTCCCTTAGGGTTTCACGTCTGAAGCATGGCAAGTACCAACTCGAGACAATAAATATACGCCGATTTTGAAGAAATGATAGATGAAAATCCGTTGAAGAATTCAGAAAACAATTCTAGGAAAATTATGACAAGAAAACAGTTATTAGATGTTCAATTCATGCTATTTCTTCTGAATGATATCCATTCATTTCACGGAATATCGGATTTCGGAAGCATTAATAATTTTTTTATCAATGCAATAGCATACCGTTAGAAAAGTCATTTTCTAGACAATTTTCTAGAGCGCCTTTTCATTTCTGAACACCCTGTGTTGAATTTGAGGCGGAACATTTGAGATCATTAAGTTTTTATTTAAAGTGTGACCCTTTCTTAAGAAAATGTTTTTTGATTTACGTCAGAATTTGCTTTTAAAAAATAGATACACATTTTCAGAGAAAATGTTGCATTTTTCAATTTTTTAAACAATTTGAAACATTAAAATAGCTCATCGACTAGTAAAAAAAAAAAGATCTGAAAATTAACAGCTTGTATTTCCACTTGCTTTCTCATCACTTCTACCATACGACTTGGCATTCTTTCAATGCATTTACGAATTGCTTCTGACGGAAGCAACAATTTTTTTTAATGCAGAACAATGCTAGGCCTCACGTTGCACGGGTTGTTACAGAATACTTTGAAGAGGCGACTATTCAACGATTCGTGTGGCCAGCCAGAAGTACGGATTTGAATCCGATTGAATCTTGCCCGATTTACGAACAGCGTTTCTTGAAGAACGGGAAAATATTCCCCCAGAAGCAATTCGGCAATGCATTGAAAGTATTCCAGATCGTATGGTAGAAGTGATTAGAAAGCGAGGAGGAAATATACGCTATTGATTTTCAGATGTTTGTGTATGTTTGCTAGTCGATAAGGTATTGTAATGTTTTAAATTGTTGAAAAAATTGAAAAAATGCAACACTTTTTTTGAAAAAGTGTACCTTTTTTTTTGAAGCAGATACTGACGTAAATCAAAGAATATTTCGTTGGGAAAGGATCACAGTTCAAATTAAATTTCAATGATATCAAATTATCCGCCTCGAATTCACCAGAGGGTGTTTAGAAATGGAGGGTATAAAAAGAGGTTTTGTTTCTCCCTGATAAAGGGTTAAACTACAGATATCTATGCAAAGTCAATTTCAGGTTATTACAACAAGACCCAATACTATACCTGGTGAAAATTTCGACAGAATCGCAGCACCACGAAAAAAGATACAGGGTGTTGAATTTGACAAAAATTTTTCCTGTCCGGAATTTATTGACGGGTAGTGTATTTTAATGAAGAATAATTCCAAACTTGAATAGACGCCATCTTAATCAGAATTCAATAGAAAAAAATCTATTCACGCAGTGTAGATGTGGAGCAAATGAATTATGAGATTTTTCGTGTATTTGCAGTTTTTCTCGATATTCATCCTTTCATCATCTAAACTTTTCGACTCGGTCATGCAGGTTTCTTTGGCTGCTTCTGTGATGACGTTAGTTGTTGCTAGAGCAAATTAGAGAGAGTGCAGAGTCCAACAACAGAAACCACAAATGACTCCGTTGATTTTCGCCTCTCTTGGATCATTTAATAGCTTATTCGTGAAAGCACATATTATGGTAATGTATGTTGCTATCCTATCGAATGTTCAATATTCATGGTTACGAATGCAGAATTATCAATTGCAAAAATGGAGTTCAGTCATCAAATTTGCGTTTCGTAATTCGTGTTGAATATTTTTGAAAATAAAAAAAGAGAAAAGAATAAAAATTCTTCACATACTTTAAAGTATGTGGCGAAAATTTCTCAAGGACTCAAAACTTCATCTCATTCTGCTACAAATATTCTCTCCTAATATACTCTCAGTTAATCGACACAACTCTATCTTAACCCTCAACTGGTATGGTGCCTTAAATTTACCTTCAGGGTACGGTAGGCTCAATTTTGATCCTGTGTATTTTTTTTATCATGTTCAAAAAAATTTTTTTTTCTTCATCTAGAATTTATCTTTGATAATCAAACGACACAGTTAAAATGAATTTTAATTCAAACATATTGAATAAAAAACTGGGGCAGAAACTGGGGCAAAATACTAATTCATATCTTTGAGAAAAAACAACTTCGACAATGATGAATTTTAGCTCGAATAACGCTTTGGTATGAGTTCCTTGAAGAGTATATGCTAGTTAAATATGAAAAAACGAAACCAGGAAAATTCTAACAAACATGTTTTTCAGACACTGCGGCAAAATATTAATTCATATCTTTGAGAAAAAACAACTACGAAAATGATTAATTTTAGCTCGTATAACGCTTTGGTATGAGTTTCTCAAGAAGTATATGCTAGAAAAATATGAAAAAACGAAACCAGGAAAATCCTAACACATGTTATATATGGTACTATTTCATCATACTTCATATCGATCACAATGTTGGAACAGTGTTTTAACCAAACACTGATTGTTGCGAACAATTTTCTTACAATCAGCACATGAATTGAAATGTTTATCATCGTTTTTTAGACATAGAAACACCAAACTTCTTTTTGAAGTCTAACAAAATCTTCGGCAGATTCCACTATCTTTCTGACGTTAGTAGTATGGCAGGATCAAAATTGATCCCAAGCCACTAACAAAAAAATTTGTAGCGTATATTAGTCACATCAATATACTAGGAGAACAGCTAATGGGGGAAGAAACCAGAATCACTCCGTATCTGGTATGGGGCCAAATGATTTGACTAGGGTCAATTTTGACCCTGCAATTTTCCATCTATAGATTGTCCGACACTCAGGGTATAGAGCAGAATCTAAATATGAATGTATAAAACTATATGTCGGCCATTTTATTAGCTACACCATTTATAACTCAAGATTGAATGAACTGTTTGCTATGGAAGCTTTTCTCGGTTCTTCTACGACTGGATTTACATAAAATGCATCAGAACTCTGAAAATTCAGTAGGTTTCGCTACAGTTCAGAGCGTTTTCGTGAAAGTATTATATTTGATATTAATTCGGTGAACTACATTTTGTAACAATATTAACGAATCTGAGTCCATGTGCTATTACAGTTTCTTCCGAACACTACGGAAAATTTCATGACGAAATGTTTCGAACAAATCTTCATTCTACTATTACATATGTAAATAAATAACTTCTGTGTAGTTATTGTTGATGTTTTCTGGCGCATTAATTCTTTTGTCTTTTGACTTCCGATAACCATTACCAGTAATTCCAAAATCGACGGCTGCCGATTAAATGAATGCTTACCTAAAATCATCAACTTCAAATTTGGCTAGGTAATAAAGCTCTTAATTCATCTGATCGAGGTTGGAATGCAAAAAACACCTGCACGACGAAAATTTCTGATAATGCAAAAAAAAATGCAATACGACATGCACCTGCAAAAAAATGTCTTTTTTGTAACACTACAGAAAGGGAATGTGCAGGTTTTAACTGCCAAAACATTTGTCCAATCTTTGGTGAAGATGAAGAAATAATAATTCACAGTAGCGACAGTCACTCAGAATCAGATTAATTTTTTGACACAAAAAGTGATGAATAAATGAATGATATATTCATTTTTTTATTTTGAACCGATTGATGTTACTTTTAGGGGTTGAAAAATGAGAATAACTAAAACTGATCCATTGATCCGAGAAACTGTCATAAAATTGATTGAAATATACTAAAAGACCCCATTTGACACATCTCATGTTGAGAAGGAGTGGTTTATACGGTCTTGAAATATATGAAGACCTTCATTAAACTTCATGAAACTCTATTGAGGCCCAAAAATTACTTCGATATACGATATAGAACAAGTTTCTTTTAACGATGAAGGGATTGTTTTCACCCCTTAAAAATAACGAGCATGAATTGCCAAAGGGTAGGAATAGTTGACAAGTATAGCTCATATCCATAACTCCATCACAATCGAAGCATCTTGATTAAATTCGAATTTATTGCCCTCATTGACTGGGATAATTGTATATGACAATTTTACGTCCACTTTCAGGGTATTATACCATAATTGTTTATTATAGCATACAAATGATTTTCTATTGATCGATTTAGACAGTATGGAGTCTGCCAAGTTTGCTTGTATACAACGAACAACATTAAATTTGTCAAATATAAATTTTCCTGTTCGATTCAAGATAATTCTCTTTGAGTTTTGTGGGTAAAATTATCATGTTAGAATCATCACTTCACAAATGGCCTCCACAAATAAACTCATCGATTATATGATATTTCGTATGAGAAGCACAGTATAAACAAACAAAATAACAATAAAACTCATCAATTATTAGTGAGAAAAAGAAATTAATTCTTCTCCATATCATCAAGTGAAGGTGGAGTGAAACTGAATTCGGAAAGTCATCAGATATTTTGCAAAATGAACTGAAGTTACATACCACTGCATATGTTGTATAAAATAATAAACAAAACACGAAAATCAGCCCCTTCATTATGCCCAGATCAAATTCTATTTATGATTATGTAGATGGTAGCAGAATCTGGATGACTGATGCATTATTCCATGGATTCCGGAATTTATCAAACAAAAGCTCATTACGGAAGTTATGAACTATAAAATTAATGAAATCGTTAAAAAATCCTACCGACTTCTTGGGAAGTCCATTTAAAATCCAAGAATAAATAGACGGAATAAATGAAATGTCATCTGATTCAGTGAAGAATAAAATTGGTGCAACTAAAAGGATCAAAACAGGTATAATTGCCGAAACGGATTACCGCAAACTTCAAAATGATTGAGTATACAAGGTTGCACAAGGTTCAGCTGTAGGTTTCAGTAAAAAATAATACATACATTATATACTCACAGCACACCCTCAAAAATCAGAAGCCTATTCAACCTATGCTAAATTGGAAATAAGGAAGTTTGTTGAATAACTTTTCAGTTATGCTTTTTAGCAAGATTGACTCATAAGAGCTTTCACAGTTCTAATTAACAAAATTTTGAACACTCGCCTGTTTTTCTTAACAATATTTAGAAGTTCTTCTTATTTGAATATTGATATCATCGATGGCACTCAAATTAATAATAACCTGCTCCCACATAACTGTTCACCTGCAATTTATACTAGTGGTTAAACCGCATATATCAAGACCAATCGAACACAGATTAATAGATCCAACAGATATAACCTTGAACTTGGAACAAGTCTGAATTCCTATATAAGGGGATCATCTTTGAATAGCTAATGTATTCTTGTTCATCTTGTGTTCTCTAACTCAGTGTCAACAATCAATATGAAAATCCTTTTGGTAGCAGCTTGTGTCTTTTTGACTGTTCAGGTAAGAATTTTGAATTTTATATATTTTAATAATTCATTCTTATTCTCATTCCGTCACATACAAAAGATATTTTGTTCATATTTTATCACAATCATTATGAAAGCTTCAGCTGAAAAATACAAAAAAATTAAAACTCTATCATGCCCTTTTTTTATTCTGCTCAGTATCGCAAAATTATCGATTGAATTCAAAATTTTATGCTCTCTTCGTAAATGGGGAGATCCCTATATTCTTATTATTCGTTTAATTGAAGAAATGTATTCCTTGCATGGCTGTTGATATTTATATGTGCTACGTCCTCATTTGGAGTTAGAGTTAGTAACATAAATTAGAGATTCAACGAATAATTCTAAAGAACAAACTATAATAAAAACTATAATAACTAATGAAACTAATCATAATTATAAGCTCGCCAATGCAGACATCTAATTGAGTGTTCAATTTTGATCATTTCCATAGCATCCGAAATAAAAGGTGTACCAAGTGTAAAATATTCTTGATGCCTTACCACTTTCAGTTATACAAGGAGTGAAAAAAAATTCTGTTTTTTTGTTTTCGATCTCAATAGAGTATGCAATTCTGAATACATTCGTCCTCAAATCATTGCATTAATCGAAATACTTTCCAAGATCGAGGAAAAACTGAAAAAATAAGGGAGATAACCGTATTCGATATCATCTTTGTTGTTCCTATTCTAAATATGTTGAGCACAAACCGTTTTCACCTTTCTGAAATTCGAAAAACGAAAGTTATTGTTCAATCTTGAGCCCAATTTTTGACCCAACATTTGGAACACCCTGTAACGAGTTTTTCAAAATTTTAAAAATGAACAACATTTCTACTATTTTCGACCACAAAAACGTGAAAACGGTTTGTGCTCTATATGTCTAGATTAGGAATAACAAGCATAATACCGAATACTCTTATCTTTTTTTTTTCTTCAGTTTTTTCTCGATATTTCGAAAAGTATTATGATGAATGGAGCGATTTGAGTACGACTGTATTCAGAATTGCATACTATAGCAAATTCTAAAATAAAAAAATGCAAGAATATTTTAGCTCGGTAGATAATGTCAAACAATATCATAATCCCAATTTTCAGAGTTCAAACAGGTCCAGTTCTCCAGAAACGCCTAATAGGCCGACGAACTTGGTACACCATGTATATTGTGATGATAACACCTAATAATTCATCAAAACTACAGGAATTATTAAGCTGCAGGTGAACTCTGAGAATTATTTGAAATTTTCACTCTCAACTATAAAAAGTTCAGTACGACATCAGAATCGACATCTTTTTCACAATCTTCAGGATGACAATTTTGAGTTAAATTTTTCATGGAGTACTATGAGAAAATAATCGAACTCTCACACTCGAAAATTCAGCTTTCTCTCAAACATCCAAATTCTCTAAGAAAATCCATCATTTTAGTTTTTACCTACAACTCGAGATCACCTTGTAATATCTTCTAATAGGCATCATATGAATTTTCATATGAAAGACCCAGGTTGCATTTTCCCCTTTTTTCAATATCAGAAATCGATTTCACTCTAGATGACCAAATACATTTGGTTTTCATGATTAGTTCTAATGACCCGTTGACTATTATTTTTCTGAACTATTGCTGCCCAGAATCACTTATAATAACGAGTTAATCATTTTGAGCTCCTAGTATTCATGATGAAAGGAAGTGAAATATTTGTCAGCGCTCAGAAATTTTAATCAGTAATCAACCATAATATGTCTCCAATCAACCCATATAGAATTTCATATTCAGATCTATCAGGAAATAATTCCCTGGATCACGGGAGAAATAAGAGATTTAAGTTTGAAATCTTTTGAATTTTTAGGCTCTCACAGACGAACAGAAGCAGAAACTCAAAATTCTCTAAGAAAATGCATCGTTTTCGTTTTTACCTACAACTCGAGATCACCTTGTAATATCTTCTAATAGGCATCATATAAATTTTCATATGAAAGACCCAGGTTGCATTTTTCCCTTTTTTCAATATCAGAAATCGATTTCACTCTAGATGAACAAATATATTTGGTTTTCATAATTAATTCTAATGACCCGTTGACCATTATTTTTCTGAACTATTGCTGCCCAGAATCACTTATAATAACGACCTAATCATTTTGAGCTCCTAGTATTCATGATGAAATGAAGTGAAATATTTGTCAGCGCTCAGAAATTTTGAACAATAATCAACCGTAATATGTCTCCAATCAATCCATATTGAATTTCATATTTAGATCTATCAGGAAATAATTCCCTGGATCACGGGAGAAATAAGAGATTTAAGTATGAAATCTTTTGAATTTTTAGGCTCTCACAGACGAACAGAAGCAGAAACTCAAAGAGCACAGCGTGGCATGCTCCGGAAGTACAGGGGTCGATCAAGAAATGATCACGAACGCTAAAAAAGGACACTTCACCGACAACGAAAAATTCAAAGAGTACCTTCTCTGCATGTCCAAGAGAATAGGATTCCAAAATGAGGCTGGCGAAATTCAGAAGGATGTCCTGAAGGAAAAGGCAACGATAGCTCTGAATGACGAGAAGCTGGTGGAGACAATCATCGAAAAATGCGCAGTGACTAAGGATACTCCACAGAACACGGCTTTCGAAGTCATAAAATGTTATTATGAGAACAATCCTAAGCATTCTTCCCTGGCTTGAAAATGTAGTATGACGATCAGAATAAAGCTTTATTTCGATAATCAAATGGTTTTTTCAATTTCTGTTTTGTAATCGTGTTATGCAAGATATCAGGTTCCATTTCAGAAGGTTGTTCTTCTTGGGCGTCATAATAAATATCCTTCTTCTTTCATTGAGTGTTCAATGAGTCTTATATACTGATTAACTCTCGATTAAAGTGCTGGAAGAACATCTGGTATTCTAAGCTCAAAACTTCTTCTTTTCGAAATGAATTTTTATTGGTCTATACTAATATATACAACCATACAAATTTACAAATATTGCTTGTGAAATAATATGATAACCAAGAATAGTTTATTCATTAAATTCTAATTCTACAACGTATTTCAAATCCAAAACGCATTGCAGTTGACATATGTCATATAATAATTTTTCTATTTCAGAATCTTTCATTACAGTACTAAAGGTAGTGCTGTAATGATACTCATTACAGCATTGTTTGCAGTTATATTTTTCGTTTTGAGGTTGTCAGTACGGACTACAGATCCTATCAATCTTCAAATTAAATCAATTCAAATTCAGTAATCTGTCAAATTTCGTGAGTCACACCAACCGCCAAGATGCAATTCAAAAGTCATTAATCTGAATTTTTATTCGAATTTCCTAAAACCGAAATAGGGAAAATATCATCTAATACTCTTGCAGAAGGTGAATCCAACACTCATTCGTGTTCGAATTCGTTTTGGAATAGGAGCTCATTCTGCAACTTGTTTTAGAATATACTGTTATTGAATCGTTGCAGAATGAGCTGCTTTTCCAACACGAATGAGAAATTCGTCTTTCGTTTTCTAAAGCATGACTGTTGGAATTGCCTTCTGCAACGAGTATCAGACGATATTTTCTCTATTTCACTTATTTGATTTGAAAAAGGGAGAGAATCAGAGGTCAGTATTGACAACCACACAACGGAAAATATAACTGAAAATAATGCTGTTATTAGTATCATTGCATCACTACTTTTGGTACTGTAATGAACTCATTACGATACTGAAATAAAGAATAGTATATTCTGAAACAAGTTGCAGAATGAGCTCCTATTCCAACACGAATGCGAAATTCGAAAACGAGCGACGAAGGAGCGAGTTTTCGAAAGCATGAGTGTTGGAATTGACTTCTGCAACGAGTATTAGAAGATATTTTCTCTATTTCAGTAAAGTTTTGGGGAAAACTCTCGAAATTCAAATAAAATTTCAGATTAGTGACTTTCGTATTGTATCTTGACAGTTGGTGTCACTAACGAAATTTGACAGATTGCGGAATTTGAATTGATTTGATTCGAAAATTAAGTGGATCGGAGGTCAGTACTGACAACCACAAAACGAAAAATATAACTGAAAACAATGCTATAATGAGTTTCATTACAGCACTACTTTTAGTACTGTAAAGAACTCATTACGATAAAGAAATGGAGAAAAGGTATTTAATTGATTTCTACAGATCGTAAAATCATTATATACCCTTAGAAACAAAAATTACCTACAGTTTTTGCGATGTTGTACCGAAACTTTTTGCGATAGTACTAGTTTGATAACAGACGGTAGAAACAAAATACGTTGTGATGGTAATTATTTTTCGAAAGGAGAATCGCACTGAGAGCGAATCGAATTTCATTCGAAACGCCTCACCTGATTTACAGCGCAAAATGAATTCATGAGATATTTTCTCGCTTGAAATTATCTTGCGGATATAAATGTGCGAACCTCTTGTGATTTCAAGTTGAAAAACCTTGAAAATGCAGAAACTCGACTTCTATTGGTAAATATGCAAATAACAAAATGTTTTGTGGAAATCACATTTTCGGCATTTTCAATCTCTAGTCATCGGAAAAATTGAAATAGGAAGTCCACATATTTTTCAGGCATTTGTGAATCTGATAGTTGAACAGTTCAAGAATGAAAAATATAAGATTCGAACTACTTCAACAGATTTCTGAATGAAGATAATTAACCGAAAACGAAAACCGAATGTGGCATTAATTGCAAAAATTTCAAAAGTATGATAATAAGCAGCGCCTTCTGCAATTATCTTATAACTAGCTGACCTGGCAGACTTCGCACTACCTCAATATGAAATATCAAAAAAAATTCCCTCTTTACCTCTTGAATAAAGAGGATTCTTTCGATGTCTGAATAACAATGTACACACTCATTGCAATGCAATTGAATTTTTGGTATATTTTGTACTTTTTTGTATTCCACCTTTAAAAAAACACAATGGTTGGTACAACCTCATTCATCTCTAGAGCGAAGCAAAGTTCGCCGGGTCAGCTACCTTATCTAATTGCCACACCCACACCTACGCTATTTAGTTTCTGGGATAGGAAATGATTCTGAACAGTACGAAGTCCTCCGGATCAGCTAGTTTCAAAATACATGTCCACACAATACTGCTGCAACAATCGACGAAACCTCAGAAAATAGTTATCAGCATTTTAACGAACCATTAAACGATGGTTTCTTGGCCTAAAATCAAATAATTCAAATTTATATTAAGTAGACATTTCAAATTCCATTGAAGGTACTCACCATTCAATGGATTTATCATCTTGATATTGAAAATATCCATTAACACCTCTTCAAAACAATAGCGGCTACTGCAGACCATCGTATGAACGGTGTGTTTCATATATCCTCCAGTATTGCGACACGTGAGAACAATATCAGACGTTTCCAATCACAATTGCCACTTCGTCTATTGTAAGGGCGTTGAATTGGCGTCATATGCTCCTACAGGTCGTTTATCTGTTATAATAACAACCTTTTCATTGTCACTTGGCATACGTTCCAAAGCAGATTTAAACAATCGAACCAATACCTGATGTTCATGAAGTAGTTGCCTCAGATCTTGAAGAATTATTCTTTTCACATCTGCATAAATGGATTGACTTTGATCATCCATGTTGCCTATATGAAGTAAATTTGGAGGAATTATGATGTGTAGTTTCAAGTGGTTATAATGATCCAATTCAAGGGTCAATCTGGCCTTGGATCTAAATAGCACTAAGGGAAGACTAAATTAGTGATTATAAATCATTGATGTTAATATTATATTCTTTCCTGGAATGTTTGATTGAATCCACATCCTTTAATTATATCTGCTCCAAATGAAGTCATTTGAAAACACCCATTGTATTTTTGTGTGTTCGAAAATGTCAATGTCTGGATTCAGACGTTCAGGCAACTCAAAATGAACAGTAATTGTTTACATGCCATCAAAGATATAGATAACTATCTATGGCTATGATTGCCATTTGATGCCGATAATTGATTGTAGAATGCGGATTCGATCAAAACATTTCGTTATAAAATTTTTCGTAGTGTTCGGAAGAAAGATAGGTGTAATTACACAAGGACAGAGATGCGTTAATATTATTAGAAAATTAACCATAGTGATACCTATTGGAGTTACTAGCAAGAAGGAAAATTATCTCCTACTTTTTCTCCATTTCATCGAATTTTTAGAGTTTTAATGTATTTTATGTTAATCCCGCCGTAGAAGAATTCAACAAAAAATTTTTCATAAAAAACAGTTCATCCAATCTTGAGTTATAAGAAGCGCCCTCTGCAATTCACTGCAGAATGGCCTTGGAATCATTGAGCAATAGTGCTTGTCAGTGAGGCTGAATATAAACCCAACCAAGACCACAGTAATTCCGTTCACTCGTAAAAGAAATCTTCCAGCCATGAAATCGTCATCATTAAACGGAAATATCCTGGAGTGGAAGTCTGAAGTTGAATATCTGGGAATAACCCTGGACAGTAAGCTTCTGTGGAACAGGTATTTATTTATTTAAAACAGACAGCAGAGCCAATTTACAATTGACATACATATACCAAATAACATCAAAAGTAACAGGAATTTATAAATGAAAACGAAATACAATATGGACCTTGACCATAGTGGAACATTCAAACTGCGTCAAAGTACCTCTTTAGGCTGAAAAATGATATATGGAATAAATCTACATCTATAGAATTATCCTCTTTTATCGCTCGTTCAATAGGATTATTCAGTTGGGAAGTTAGTTGGGATGAAATCTATGCTGAACAAATCTCTATGCCTCAGAACTATATTATTGTCATTCAACTAATGGCGGTATTCTGCTTTCTCTCTGTAAGCTAAGAATCTGTAGCGTACGATTGAACTGTAATTTATCTATGGATCTGTATGTGGCTGACACACAGATTCGTAAATTATGAAATTCTGGAAGTTTTTCTGAAACTCTCGTAGTAGAAGTGTCAATTTTGAACTACTCCCTAATAAGATCGTAACTACTTCATAATAAGATCATAGAATAGAATTTATTTTCCTTTAATTTTGGCTCGTGAGTATTGATTATTGGATATATTTATGTTCAATTCGTGTTCGTTACAACGAGAAAGAGGAATTAACAACCGAAGTACAAAGATGAATTACAAAAGTAGTTGAGTTTAGTAAAGTATTTTATATTCTGTGACTAAAACAAATAATTCAACATAACCTCACAATATACCGTTCGATATGTTTCCGATCACCTGTAAGCTACAGATTTACAGAAAGCGTCGAGAATCGTTATTGTCCTGTAAACTTATAAAAAGTTACAGATTCGCTTACAGATGAAAGCAGAATACCGCCATTAATCTGAGAAAGTAATTATTCACAATCAATGAAGTTATTCAGCAACTTGTGAATAAACATTATATCAAAATTTTTTCTTCTCTTTGATAATGTTTTCAATGATAATGAACTATTTATGTAATGCTACTAGTAGAGCTATTGAGGCTCTTATAAGGTACATGCGTCTATGCGACAGGAATTGGGGTTGTAACCTAAAAATACTGCGATAGATCTAAGTCATGATTGTGAGACCTGTAATCACATATGAGGCAGACTTCTAAAGCAAGTCAGACAAGTACGAGGAAAATGCTCGATGAAGCATAGCGGCTTGCCTGTGTGTGCATCATGTGGGCCATGAGAGCGTGCCCAACGAGATCACTTCAGATCATAACAGATCTCACACCCTTACATCTGGTGATTGACAGGATGGCCTATGAAGCCATCCCCAGAATATCTAGAGGCAGCGCAGGTAATGAGAGAATTAGGTGTCAGAGAGTCTGGTGCTCTCTGAGTAACTACATCTCATCTGCGAACCTACCTAGTGATGTAATGGTCAAGAAAGTAAGTACTGAAAAAAACTTCAGTACGATGCTATTCGAAGAAGAATAATTGGAGCAGGAATACACCGACCAAAAGTTCAAAGAAATTACTGTTAAATGGTATACAGATGGTTCTAAAACCAACACGGGAGCTGGCGCTGGGATTCACAGGGCCAAAGCCAAGTGTGCACTATCGTTAGGCTCTTGTGTAAGTGTTCTTCATGTAGAGATATTAGCAATGGAAAGATGTCTAGACAATAATCTAGAGAGAAATTATCAGAATTGCGACATAGATATTCACTCAGATCGTCAAGCTGCTATTAAAGAACTTAACTTCTATGTCATCGACTCAAAATCAACATGGGAATGCCGGAGCAAATTCAATGAGGTAGGCAAGAAAAATAAGTTCTCTTCAATCTAGGTTCCTGGTCATTCGGGAATCACAGGTAACGAAGACGCCAATAAACTAGCCAGAGAGGGTGCTCGGAAACCACTCACTGGCTCAGAACCTTTCTGTGGTAAGTGAAAATATACCTATGAGAAAGAGTTTCTGGAGAAGAAGATACTGAAAGAGAAACACTCTGGCAGAATCTCCCAGGGTTGGATTACTCCAAAAAGTTCCTTCGGAATTTTGAAACTGCAAGATCCAAAAGATATTTGGATCTCAGTAAGAACCAACTACATCTCCTCACTGGTTTTCTTACAGGGCATTGTCACCTCAAAAAGCACTTGCTCAGAATGGGCGTATCGAACACAGACGAGTGTAGATTCTGTGGGGAGGAGGAAGAAACTCCTATTCACCTAGTCACAGAAAGCTTTGGCATTTTAAGCCAAAGAAAACAATGTTTTGGTCAAGAGACCTGTAGGAGTGAGGAATTAGCCTCACTGAAGCCTTCGGAGATATTGGAATTCATAAGATCTCTGGGACTGAAAAGTGAGCTGTAAAGTTTTGTCAGGGGGCCCAATAGACTATCAAGTCGCAGTGGACTGTAACCCCTTTCAAGCTATTGACTATCAAGTGGTGTAACTAACAAAATGTCCGACTTAGTTTTATATATTATAATTCCGCCTGTTTTATTCCTAGCACGTTCATCCCTTCGTGCCTCTCTAAAGACATTTTCGTTCGAGGAAATAAGTGCTGCATTTCATATTACAAACGCATTTGGCACGAATTGGGTTTGGATGTCAGTTGGACAGGACGTGATCAATTTCGCCGTTCAGAGCGTTTTCAACAATACGGCACCAGCTGCAGTTCAAGACCGGGACTTGGTTTCAAAAGTTTTTTTTTATTGTTAAACTCATTATAAAGGAAAGGTGGCTTGCATTATTCTCAAACTGAAGGACAAGAAAAGGTTCATAGTCTCATCTGCGGCCTAATTATTTCTCAAACTGATGTATTACGACATTCGCTATATTAAATGGCCAAGAAAGTTTTGAACTTTTCGTGTTGGAGCTAAGAAGAGGCAGTGTTAAGCATAATATTTATTCCTTCATGTATTAGTGCAGCATCGGGGGCTGGTATTTTTTTCAAATCGCGTGGAGTGGATTTTTTGAATTGGACTGAAAACTATTTTCACGGGTGATATCATCGCAATTTCTTTACGAATATTATACAGGGTGTACCAAGTTCGACGGCCTATTAGGCGTTTCTGGAGAACTGGACCTATCTGAAAGCTGGAAACTGGGATTATATTATTGTTTGACATTCTATCTATCTAAAATATTCATGGAGCCTGAACACTTTCAGTTATATAGGGAGTGAAGAAAAATTTTTGATTTCGAATTTGATAGAGTATGCAATTCTGAATAAATTCGTATTCAAATCGTTGCATTCGTCGAAACACTCTCCAGAATATGGAGAAAAACCTGAAGAAAAAAAGGAGATAAGTGTATTCGGTATAATGTTTGTTATTGTTATTCCTAATCTAGATATCGTGAGCACAGACTGTTTTCACGTTTCTGAAGACGAAGAATGTGGAAATATCGTACATTTTCAGAATTTTGAAAAATCCGTCACAGGGTGTTCTAAAAGTTGGATCAAGTATGACCCATAACTTTCGTTTTTCAAATAAGAACCCTATTTTTTCATGATTGCGTTGGATTTTGCGAGGAAAAATGATGATAATGTCCCAACATGTTGATGCTCCTAAAATAAGTAATTCTTGAGTTTTTCAGGATTTCCTGATTTCATGTCATACCTACCGTCAAATTCATGAAAACTGTTTCATATCAACAATGACCTTTGTCATAGAATGTAAAATACTCAAATAACTCACTAGTAACTTCCTCTTTTCTGAATTCATTTATCATTGTTAATGTGAAACATATTTCATGAATAGGAACAGAAAATCATGAATAACTCAAGAATTAGTTATTTCAGGAGCATCAACATGTTGGAACATTATCATCATTTTTCTTTTTAACTTGAATAACACCGAAAGTGTGGGTAAACCTGAAGTTCATTCAATACATATGCATATCATGCATATGTATATAACCTAAAATGTTTGTCTGATTCGTAAATTATTGTTTTAGAGAAATTGATTTCTCACTAGAGATTTGTTAATATTGATTTAATTTTAACGCTTTTTACAGTGACGGAGAGAAATTTCGTAAACTTAAAGTGTTGCGTCTTACATCATTTTTTTTCGAAATTAACGAAGATTATGATTTTTTTTTTTGGTTCAGACTATCGAAAAGCTGTCATATCATTTAGATCAAAAGATCTATCATTTTCTACCAACTTAAGAAAATTTAAACAGAACCCATAGTTATGAAACCTCAATCAGTAATATTATTGTAAAACGCCAGGTACGAGTTAACTATCGAGTGTCGGTAACTCAACTATAAAGGTTAACCTTCGATTGTAAAACCGGCCCTTATTATATTCTGAAACATGATGCAAAATGAACTCCAATTCCAAAACGAATGAAAATTCTAGAAAAGCTTGTCTTGGAATTTCTTTCTGCTGCCAGTGTTAGACGTTATTTTCCTCTATTTTAGTAGAGAAATACTCTATAAATTCAAACGAAAAATCAGATCATACATTTCAGCGACTTTTTTTTTTATCTCGGCAGTTACGGAATTTGAATTGACATGTGAAATGATCGAAAGTCAGAGTTGACTACTACAAAACGAAAAGTATAACTGAAAACGATGGCGTAATATCATCATAAAACCATTCCTTCTGATACTGTAATGATCCCATTACGGTAATGAAATACAAGAAAAATTTCAAATTAATTTCATCCTAAATTCAAATTGTATTTTCTTCTTCCAGATATTATGATGTCTTCTGCAGAACAGACATCCAGCAAAAGACTGAACCTAGAGAAAGCGACAAACTTCATGAGGCAATACAGAGATCCTGATTCTAGGGAACTCAAAAAGTTGTCCGCCAACCAGTTTATGGAGGTTTGGAGTCATTATGATAAAGATGGTGAGAGCATATTCTGATAATATTTTTGTTACACAAAAAAAAAGTCGCGACGTACTATCTCGCATAGTTATCTTTTGCCTTGACGAATGATACATCTTTAATTTGTTTCACACTTCAGATTGGCATATACAGGGTGGCCATTTGAAAACGAAACAGACGAGATTACAGACGAAATAAATTTTTTCGATAGAAATGCTCGGACAGGTTGATTTCTGTTTCGAGGGGGACAACTAAAGATGTAGGTGTGAAGAAAAAAGCAATTTAATTGGAAGATCCGCAGTGTCTCATCCATCATAAAATGTAACGCTCATGAATAAAATTAGCCATATTGTCTGACACTCAGAGGAAACTGTTGATCAAATGTTCCGTGCCAACAGAGTCGCAGAAACCAAGTAATTTTTCAGTTACAACCAAGATAGAATGTCTTTCTCCTCGTTTCAACCGACACCGACATAATAATATATCTTTCAGCTTTCCATTTGGAAAAGGCTCAATAATAGGCCGCTGTGCTGACACTAATGTGAATATAACGAAAGTTTCTTACTGAAACGGGGCGACAAAAAATTATGAATGATGTATTTCCAGAACTTCAGGGAAAGGTTTATGTTTGAAATGTTTTCTAGAACTTCCAGTCATGGGGAGTGACAGCCTCGAGAAATATTCTCATCTCTATGAAGGGACAAACCTATCTCCTCATGGCAGCAAAATATATATTAAGAAATTTTTAAGAATTCTTCTCATGTGGATAATAACTCATAACTTGAAATTGTCATGAGTTTCAGTTGATGGACGAAAAATTAATTGATCCTTGTTTTGTTTTTCAATTAATCA
Organism: Hippodamia convergens; assembly: GCA_038502775.1. Lineage (NCBI taxonomy): Eukaryota > Metazoa > Arthropoda > Insecta > Coleoptera > Coccinellidae > Hippodamia > Hippodamia convergens. The sequence continues at coordinate 125,476,891 of CM076607.1, forward strand.
ACAGATAACTTTGAATTGAACTTTTTTTTTCAGTGTGTATTTATAACATTCATTCGCATATTGTTCGCATGATTTTGATATAAATATGGTCAAGCTCAGCAATTGCGAATGTGGTGAATCTCCTAAGTTAAAGTTATATATTTTCTATATGTGATAAATTATGATGTTCACATAAGTTTTCAGATATTTTCTACAAGAAATTGAGTGTTTTCACGAAAAAACAATGTTCTTGGAGCAAGCAGGACATATTTTCCTTCTAATATTATTAATGTATGTGAGGATGTTTGTTACTCTTTCACGTGAAAGCAACTAAACGGATTCAGATGAAGAGTTACAATAATATAGCTTATCTATCAGAATAACATATGGGTTACAACTTTTGGAGATTTTGTATCGAAAAGTTCTTCATAAAAGTCCTCGTTATCGTACACATATTTTTTCTATAAAAGCAATTAATACATGTTGATGATGGCCACTGCCTGGTCTTAACTTGCTAAGAAAGAAGTTCCTCTGAAGATTGATAATACGTGAACATCATAGGCTAGATACTTTTTTTAGATCCAAAATAATATGCAGTTCATTTTATTTAGCACACGTTGTACTGCCTTAATCGATAAATAAAAAAGCAATTTTGATATTATAATAAACAATTATGGTATAATACCTTGAAGGGGGACATAAAATTGTCCTGTACAATATATTTTGCGCCAAATGATGTCGTCTGGAAATAGCTGTTATATTGTTGAATGTTGACCAAGAAGTGTTCAAGTTTTGGCCTTTACCTCGAAAACAAAAGAAGATAGGGGAATGCAGTTTTTCTAAAAAAAACCGCCTTAAGGTGTCATTCATTTTCCTCTATTACCCACGGTTAAAAATTCGTAGTTCTAATATCACCAATTTTGCCCATCCTGAACATTGCTATTCATACATCAAATTTGGATAAAGAGGTAACTTTTTTATATTTTACAATTCCTTCAGTGTTGTAGCTTGTGATGAGCAACATTTTCAGTTTTCGGGTGCTGCAACTCAAAATACACAGTAATTGTTTACTAATGACGAGTAGAATAGGGATTTTTTCAAAACAATTCGTCATAAAATTTTCCGTATTGTTCGGAAGAAAGATTAGTGTAATAACACATGGAATCAGATGCGTTAATATTATTAGAAAATATAGTTCACCGAATTGATATCAAATATAATACTTTCACGAAGACGCTATCAACCGTAGCGACACCTACTTGCGTTATTCGCAAGAAAGAAAATTATTTCCTATTTTTGTTCCATTTCATCAGATTTTGCAGAGTTTCAATGTATTCCATGTTAACCTTCCCGTAGAAGAATTTTTTTAACAAACAGTGAATCTAATCTTGAGTTTTAAATGGTGATACCAACAACGTGGCCGACTTAGTTTCATATATTAGAATATTCAACTTTATCTGAATTGATTTTTTTCGTCCAAGTAAGTTGTGAGTATTTTTGTAGTGCACTTCAGATTTCATGAGCAACATTCCTTAATTCCAAAGAATCCAACTTTCGGCCAAGAAAAGAATTCTTCGAAAGCTTAAAACTTTGGTGATATTTTCAAGGATGAAAATTGTTCAATAGAAGCTCATTCATAACAGACTTCTTATGTGTTTGGTCAACTGATTAGTTTTTTCCCCAAATCCCACTTGATTTCAAAGGTAATTTCTCCATGATACCCATATCTGTATGACAAGGATCTGACATTCTCGAATCTCTCAAACTCTGTTTCTCGGATGAAATCTAATATTTTCTGTAGCGTATAGCGAATCAGCTCTCAACAATGATATATTGCCTTCCATCCACGATAAGCCCTCTGAGAGAATTCCCCATTTTCAAACAACTTCATTTCCAGGTAATGGATACATTGAAGGGACGGAATTAGATGGCTTCCTTAGGGAATTCGTCTCCAGTGCTAACATTTCGGATGTTGGACCAGAGGTAAGCCATCAAACTTAAATCCAGAAATTACAGCCTTCGACCCCATTGGTTATCCCATAATCATGAATCACTTTTATTTCATGGTAACTTAAAGAAAAGTTCATTCATTTCAATATTTGAAGTTGGTATCAAAAATATAAATTTTCGGAAAGGAAAAGCATTATTATGTTCTTATTTGTTTGCAGGCTGTATCTGATGAAATGTTGGTGGAGCTCAAAGCCTGTTTCATGGAAGCTTATGATGATAATCAAGATGGAAAGATCGATATACGAGAGGTAGGAATAATTAAAAATTTGACAATGCGAATGGCTGATGATTTCAATCATAATGAGAAGATTTCCTCAATCTGGAATATCAACTTTTGAGTTTGTGTGATAAATATTCAACACTAGCTGACCCGGCAGACTTCGTATTGCTTCAATAAATGAATGAAACAGCCACTTCAATATCATGATAAACTATTATTGTATAATACCATGAAAGTGGATATAAATTTGTCCTGTACAATATGTGTTGCGCCAAACGATGTCGTCTGAAAGCTGTAATATTTTTGAATATTAGCCAAGAAGTGTTTAGAATCATTTCGTATCTCAGAAACTTAAGAGCGTAAGTCTTAGTTGGCAATTACTTAACTGCGCCGAGCTCTGTTTCGCCTTAGAGATCACAAAAGTTATACTAACCATAGGATTTTTTAAAGGAAGAAATATGTTAGGTGAAATACAAAAAAATTCGAAAGTACGAAATATACAAAAATATTTTATTGCATTGAAAAAGGTGTGTACAGGGTGATTGTTTATATTTTACTCAATGGTTATCTCAGTTGAAACGTATAAAAACATCCAGATGGAAGAATTTTTAAATACAGAATTCAGTACTAAGAAGTTCACCTGAATATTTCTAGTGAAATATTGTTTTTCAAATGGTAGACCCTGTATCTTATTTTTCTAATCTGCTCATTCTTCGGATTTCAAATATAATATATACATATGAGGTTAATTTCTGCAATGTTTGAAGAATGTGGGTTTTTTCTCTTAATCTGAGGCAGCTGTGGAATGCCACACCATATGATTTCTTCGTATCGTGGATAAAATAACAACTGATATTTATTTAATTTATATACTCATTAACGAAAAGTTGAATTAAGTGTTTAACTCACCCACATATACTTCTATACACATTCGATGTATTTTAATTTATTGTTTTAAGGTTTTCCTTATCATCTGTGGAATATATTGGGGTTTTCAATTATTTCTTCTTTTACTCTGAAATAAATCTCTTCAATATTTTTCGGAGGGGCCATATATACTTTATATTTCAAATATATCCAGAAGAATGTCTAAGGGCGGTAAGTAGGGAATATCATGAGGCCATAGAATGGAACTTCGGTATGAAGAAATCACAGCATTCTATAGAGTGGCATTACACAGCTGCCTTAGATTGAGACGTAAAATCTATATGCCAAATTTACCTCACATAAGCATATACATGGTGTACCATTCAACAAACAACAGGTTAATTCGAATAGCTATTGACATTATATCAAAAGAATTCTCTTCATTGAAGAGGTTACTTTTTTATATTTTACAATTGATTCATTGTATTGTAGCACCTCGATGAACAATTTTTTATCTCGAGAACGCGAGGATAAATCGTCACGTATAGATAACCGATAAAAGTAGAATGCGGATTTGTTCAGAACATTTCATGATGAAATTTCAAGTAGTGTTAGGAAGAAAGATACTTGTACATGTGTTAATATTCTCTGAAAATGTGGTTCATCGAATTAATATCAAATATGATACTTTCATGAAAACGCTATTAACCGTAGCGACACCTCATGGCGTAGTTCACAAAAAAATTATTTCCTATTTTTTTCCATTTCATCAAATTTCTCAAGGATTTGATGCTTCTTGCTTACTTCAATATTCTGATTCATAATATAAGTAACATTATTACTATTTTTTGGTAAATAGCTACCCAATCTTTTGGAACAGTATCTCGTTTTAATTGAACAATACAATTGAATTAGTTATTTCAATTAGATCATCACGCATCATGCATGTTTCGGTAAGAAGTAACACATTGGTTTGTCTCGTAACCAAATCTTGTAAATCGTATTTGTGACCATGTAGACTTTGTCAATTGAAAGTCATTATTGAATTACCATTTCTATCACTAATGAATTCTGAAACTTTTTGAACTATTGTCTGAACACTATTCAAAGACAGTCTTTTGAATTTTTGCAACAAAGATGCAGTCGATGCAGCTTACCTTCGATTATGATAAAACTCAAATGCAGAATCATCATTTTTGGTCTTTATATACAATTTTTTCATATAAGTCACCATAGAGAGCGCAACATGGACGAGTTCCTGAGAATGTTATTTACTATTTCTTCAAAAGTTCCACCTTGCGACTTATGTATAGTTAGAGCAGGAGCTGAAGTTAATGGAAAATGTTTGCGTTTAGCTATACATTTTCGATACAAGTTTTTTTTTTAAACATTCGATCACCGCGCTCAAAGCCTGAGATGAAAGCTATGCAATAGCTTGAAAAATCCGAGTAATTGTAACACAGGAGTATCATACACCTACATATCTGTAGCCTGATTTGTTCCTTCAATTGGAAGTAGATTGGAGCCACACCCTTAGTTTTTTTCGAATTATATTAATGTTCGAATCGTCAATATAACATGTCTGAGCCTGAACATCAGCCATTCTCAGAGATCTCCACAGCTCATCCCAATTTCGCAACATAACTTATACTCCTCAATGATGTTACAGCTCGCACAACTTTTACCCATGGAAGAGAATTTCCTCCTTCTATTCCGATTCGACAATCCCCTGGAATCCAGCGTAGAATTTATGAAGGTAAGATAAACTCCAATTTTTTCCATTCCTGAACTTTATTGCTGAAAATTTTCCATTATGAAACTTTTCTGGGTCGTCTTATGCAATTTGTAGCGACCGTATGAACGATTAGACTGACGAAAATTCGATTTTCCTCTCCTCCTAATATCTGGAAGCCTGGAAACGGCATGCGGAGCATCCTGAGAAATCCTCAGCTCGGCTGGATTAATTCCAGACGTCACTCAAGATGGCAAACGTTGGGAATTCTTTCCGTAACTTCCAACGGGTTCTCTCCGGACGTCGTTGATATTGAAGATGAGGTTCGATTCTTCTCTTTATAACTGAGCGTCGGATGTAAACGGTTCCGAGAAAACATGCGCAGTTATTCCCACAGAAGAACGAGAAGAAGAAAATTGCAGATATTGACCCTCCGTAACATTTGTGGAATGTTCAATTGAAGTTATAAATTGTTTAGAGAAGTAAATCTTTTATTTGTTTCTCATTTGTGAACGTCAGTTTCCTAAATCACAATATTTATTTATTTATTTATTTAACATGAACAGGAATCCTAACAGGAAGACCCAATAACAAGAATTCACCAAAATACAATAAAACAAATAGATAGTGATCTTGAACTTATATTACAAGAATAATAATAATGAGGGAGAAAAGGTTTGAAAATCTCTTTTTCTAACAACTTTTACACGTATAATCACACAGTCTTCTCCAAAAAACAGCTTGTGGAGAGTTGAATATGTCAATGAAAGAGATATGCCAGTTATAAAATCGTGTAATTCTCAGAAAAGTAGAGTTGTAATACAATGATCAAGAAGGTTCATTTTATCAAGTCACTCACTTGTAAAACTGACAGTTAGCTTGCAAAAAGTTAGTAGTTTTATTTATGTACATTAGAAAATTTTGTAAACAAAATTCGTCATAATATGAGTTGAAAATCATGGTACAATTGTTATTTCCAGTAACACAGATTTTTGATGATAAAAGAGTTGATACTGATGATGATGAACCATCTGTTGACTCAGAAACTGCTGAACTCGGGGACTGCAGATCATTTGTACTCTCCTTACTACCAAATAATTTGCAAGACATTTCGATTTTTTTGTTGACCGAATCATCGACATAACTCATCGCAATTTCGGTGCTCTTCCAACGTCCTGCACGCTTTAGTGGTAAAATATCTCCATCCGAATCCGGAACCATAGTGGCTCCAGTTCTGCCAAAAGAGTGGCCGGTGTATAACTCTGGGTGTTTTAAACCTAGATATTTCGCTATTTGCTTTGGGACACCACCAATAGTGTGCTGACCAGCATTGAGGGAAATGCACTTTCCATGTCAGTATGTCAACAAAAGTCTTGAGCTTTCTGTTCCAGGAGGCCGAAGATTTACATATTTTCTGTATAACATGCAAGGCTTGAAGCTGCAGCCATCATCGGTTATGGTGAAATGTTCTTGTTGTTAAATTTTTTGTTTGTCGCAATATAACAATAACGTTTTTTTCCATATCTTCTACATCATTCATGTTTGAGGAGAGAATTTCGTCACATCGACAACATCCAAAAGTCCCAAATATTGTTACAATTTTCGCCAGCAGTCACTGATCATCAGGAGCATGTAAAAGAAATTGTTCAGCCTCTTCTTCAGTTATTCCTTGGCCTTTTTTAGTTTTAATGATCATCAGTGAGTGACGAAATTGGGGGTTTTTGGTTTTTATATATCTATAAAATCTTAAATGTACTTGAAACTTTGCACGTTTGATGAGTTTACTGCTAGCATTATATCCTGAAATATGAAGATAGATTATTCATGTTAATTTTTGACACATCTGGCCTTCCAATAGGGAATGACATGTTACATGTTTCAGATATGGAGAGAATACGACACTGATGGCAGTGGATACATAGAGGCTGACGAGCTTAAGGTGAGTTCAGAAGTAGCAAAAAACCCAATCATGGCGTAGTTTTTCCTGCGCACATAAACAAATCTGGAAACTAATAAAAGTTTCGGTGAGGAAAATAATTGAGAACTGAATATAAGGAAGAAGCCAAAACCAGAACTTCATCAATGAATTCAATTTGAAGTTTCACGAAACCCTAAGCGTTTGGATGAGACGGTAGTGGAATATTGAAATTACTGAAAATTAGTAAGTTTTCATCCTGAAGCAAAATACTGTCAGAAAAACTGGAGTAGCTTTCATGAAGATTTGGTTCTAAGTTAGGGAAAAATAAATTACTGAAATATATCATCTGGAATTCCTCCCCTGCAACTCTACGATTCGACTGTTTAGTCCCTATCACTTCAAAATTTACATTAATTCAAAGCAAGATGCACACCTCTTCTTCCTGTTCTCACAACAAACAACAGCCTATCGTTAATTAAATATCTCGTTACTAAAAACTCGATCTTCGGCAATAATATCAGAACCAAAGATTATAGTGTTAGAAAGATAGGAAAAGTCCTTAAATCTGTAGTACTAAAATCCGACTACGATTTTCGGCAAGTTTCTTTCTTTTGACACCTAGAGGACGCTGAAAACATTATTCAGGATAGAAAACTATTTTGATAGGCGCGAAATTCGAATTATACCGCTCATAAATTTCCATTAAATCGAGTATTCTTTGTCGAGCTTTCAAAGAAACATCCTGATCGACAAAACGAAAGTAGGGCTCCGCTTATTGATTAGGATGATATTTTTCATCTACACATTGTTTTGAATCAAATGAAATACGCTTCTGGATTCTTTATATTTTTATTCGAAATGATTGTGTAAAATACTCCACAATACAATAATTATGAAATTGAGAACATTTCAAAAATTCGTGCAAATATTATAGAATTATAACAATTTCAAGAACTTATTCATACGGTGAACTCCCGGTAAATCGAACATCGATAAGTCGAACAGTTGTTCTGAACCCGATTAACACATATCTTAACCAGTGTATTTTCACCTCAATGAGTCTAGAGGGTCTAGTAAATGAGTCAAACTGCTGAAAGGGTCGTCAAGAGAACCACCTCTATGAGTAGTTCTCCTACTGCCTATATGAGTGGAAGTTTTTGATCTAATAAATAGTGACCGAAGAAGATTTGGTTCGCAAAGAAATCATTACATGTCATGAATATCATACGATTTTTCGACATGTTTCCAGTGCTCAGACGCTGGTTTCTCATTGATGATGATTTCTTATTTGCCTGAATTTTTCTCTCAACGAAGTAAAGCCTTCGTTTCAATAACTCGAATGTTTGTTTTGGTCTCTAGGAGTTACGAGGACTTAACGAGGGTCTACTGTATATTAATTACACAAAAGAAAAATGTCGGAGATGTACAATCATCATGCATTATCCAGAACAATATATTATCAGCCCAAAAATTCTATCCATTTGTCCGCAATGAAAATAAGAAGCAGAGAACAAGACAGTGACATGATATGATATTTAAAACTTACATTTCCATGAAGAGAATGTACAGGGTATCCCAATTTGCTTAATTTTGGCTGTTTCTGGTACTTCTAGACTGCATAGTTAAAAACGTTGAAAGGAGTCTTGGGCTCGATTTCCGTGAAAACACCAATAGTAAAAACCGTTTCACGATAGCTTCTTTTGTTTCGAAGATACAACAACATTTTGAAATTTTTTCGATGCAGAAGATGTGCCATAACTTTTTCATATTCGAAAATATCTGAAAAAGATAAAAAATTTCAAGAAGCACTTTTTCACATAGAATAAGACATTATTGAAATTTTTTTCTCTCTGAATTTTTTTATGAAATAAAATGAAGAAAAAATTGGTTTCGTATTAAATATAAAAAAGTGATTTTTTTCCACGAGAATGAAAAATTGAATATAGTTTCTCATTTCCGGGAAAAAAGCGCTTCTAGAAAGTTTTAATGGTTTTCAGATATTTTCGTAAATAAAAAAGTTGTGGCACATTTTCGAAATCGAAAAAAAAAGATATCGTGACACTGTTTTCACTAATGGTGTTTTTTCACAAAAATTGAGCCCAGGAAACCTCACGAAGTCGTCCAGTTTTTAACACAAAATTTATAAGAGAAAAGCACAGAAGAAAAGGTTATAGAGTGAGCTAGGTGCTGCTCTTGTAGATTTCCAGTTATTTCAGTGAAAAATACGAGAGAAAATACAATTATTATTCAAAGAAAATATTCATTCAAGTATTTCCTTCAAAATTGACAACAGCCTACTAATAATCTCTATTTAATCTTTGCCAAATGGACCCTGATTAAATCTTCATACTCTTTATTATTTGGATAAAACTTCATCAAAAAACAAATTCTCTTCATTTTATCACCTAATTTGTCTGCCCTGAATACCTACATTGGTGGATGCAGAAGAACTCAAGAAAAAACGGTGTATTTTGAAAGTATTGGTGTTCTGAAAAATGATCAAATCTCGTCTTTCTATCCACTACCACATATTCGATAAATAAAGGGTGATTATTTTAGAGGCGGAGAACTTCAAATCATGATAAAACCCCCAAAATGAAAATAAAAATTCATCAACATAGGTTTTTATAACGGATAATTCTTTGGCATTTAACGTCTGAAAATTATTTCGGGCATATGGCCACCTCGGCTTGCACGTACATGACGTTATCTTGAGGTCCAGTTTTCACACAACTATCGCAGTAAATCTGGCTGTATTCCGGTAATTACCCGTTGAATATTGGCTTCCAGGTGCTCAATCGTTTGTGGTTTGTCGGCGTAGACTTGTGACGTCACATTCCTTTGAGAAAATAGTCCAAAGGTGTCCAAAGTCGCACGAATACGGTGGCCTATTAAGAGGTCCATTTCGGGAAATCACTCGATCATCAAAGGTTTTCCTCAGTAAATTAATTGTATCGCGGGATGTGTGGTCTGGGACTTCTAACGAGATTCGCAGTATAGTTTAAGGTATTGCAAAAGTGATCTACAGTTTCTCGAATTAATCGTACTGAAAGACGATTATGATAACCATAAAATGTACGTAATAGTTGCTCGAATTGAACTATGGTTTTCGTAATAAATTTTAATAATTTGCAAGCGTTGCACCGAACAAACTCTAGGTATGATGAATTTGCCACAGCAGACCTAATAAAAACTAACAAAGAACTGACAAATCGGAGACCATGGAAATTTTTTATTTGAATTTAAAGTTCTCCGCCTCTAGAATAATCACCCTTCATAACGTATAATACATCAATTCAGTATTAGTGCTAACAGTCATTTTTCCTCTATTTCCCACTTATTTCGTCTTCATTCACAGAACTTTTTGAGAGATCTGCTGAAGGAAGCCAAGAAAATCAACGACGTATCCGAAGACAAGCTCATAGAGTATACTGACACAATGGTAAGAATGAAACCAGCACGCTTCAGTGGCCTGTGTAAATAACCTTTTTTTTTTCTTTTCAGCTGCAAGTGTTCGACGCGAATAAAGACGGTCGACTTCAGCTATCGGAAATGGCCAAGTAAGTGTAATTTCCTCCAGGAGAGGATAAAATCTGGATTAGAGACTTTTCTCTGGGGGAGAAAGGAAATTTTTCATGTTCTCGTGGATTATGTATCTGTATGAACTCTTCTTTTATTTATGACTCACGGGAGTATGAGGAGATATTATGGATTTTTTCAGCATTCATTTGCTTTTCATCGTAGTTACGCGATTATTTTGGTATCACTTTCTCATACATGCTTTAGTCTTTTTCGTGCGAAACATAGTTTCGGTTGAACATCCATAACTTCATTAGGGTAAGTGCACCGGTTGTGGCCACTTTGAGACATTCTCCAACTTCACATTGTGATCATTTCACTATTCATGCACAGCTTCACAATTAAATATATGAAAACGCTCCGTATGAATATTGTGATTAGTGGGTTGCCAAGCAATAATTGTCTTTATGGCGAAAAACATAATTAAAAAATGAAAAGAAGAGCGAGTGCAATTTATCCAGTTGTGGCCACATTTTCTACCAGTTGTGGCCACACAATTTTCCATTTGTGGCCAGTCACGGTTTTGGTTAAACTTGCACAGTTTGATACTCACTTCCATCGAAATTCAACAAACCTTCTCATAAATAACAAAAAATATATTAGAATTTTATGAAAATAAAGATACAAATAGTAAAAAAATCATAATCTTTCTTATACTTAAATAAAAAAATTCATCGAAATACTTAGGTTTCTAAAAAAAATTTTTTTCAAACAAAACATGGTCCGCGATCATCAGCAGCCCTATGTTCTTCAATTTTCGTGATGATCTTCTTTCTAATACCACAGAAAGTCTGGAGATTCATGCTATTTTCAGTTTTCCACTTCTAAAGATTGCACAGGACTATACCCTTTCAACTTCAAATTGAGATTAATCGCATTCAAATTAGGATTGGTGATCATTGATATTTTTTTCTTGTAGGGTACAAAGTATTTTATCATAACGATTAATTTCGGAAAAATGTTAGCAGACTTGCTCGACTCCAGCTCATTAGATTTATATCCCCATCCTTACAATGATATTACAATATATCTTCTTTCTAGTCTTTCTCAAATTTCTCTAGTTTTCAGTCTCATCCATTTCGTCAATATAACAACTTTGTGTTTTATTATTAAGCTTTTTTTATGAAGCTTATCATTTTCATTCGCTTCCAGATACTCCAATTCATTTATCGGACGATATTGTTAAGTTTTTCATCTTTGTTTGTTACATACGATGCAGTATTATCTATCCTCTACTATCTAGTGGCCACAACTGGGTTTGTACGCTCCGTTTCTGGCCACTAAGTGACCACAAGTAGCGAATCGTACTTCTTTGTGATCCAGTTGTGGCCAGCACTATATTATTTAATAAGAATCAGAAATTTTCAATTTTTTATAATAAATATAGAAGAACATGATATAAGAATGATATAAAACATTTATTTGTAACGCATATGTTTAAATAAAAAAAAATATTGGAAACACACCCTGTGTTTATTAATCGCACTTCTAAGCATTCGCCTACTACCCCGTCATGTCAAGAACTAAATGAAAAGCAATTTCTTCATCTCTTTTAAGAAATGAGCTTGCCAATTGGTGCAGGAATAATGGAGGATGGCAAATTTCAATGGCTAATTCGAATGTACTACGTTTTATTCAAGAAAATGATCTCGAGTGGCCACAACTGGAACGATGGCCACAACCGGTGCCCTTACCTTACTTCTGATCTTAGGAAGCTGAAATTTCGTATTCAAAATGATAAGATAATAAGCATAATGCAGTTGCTACGAAATACGCTTCTTTTCATATGGGGTATTGAAAAATTCGATGGTTTATCATACAAAAACATGAAAAAACGGTTGAAAGTTCATGTTTTCAAACGGAATATCTTCTGAGAAATAATAAAAGAAAATTGAAATTTCTTTCAAATTATATATCACATTCCTATACCTCTTATAGTTGCGTACGAGAGAATGCGTTTATGGAGAAACAATCATCAAAATTAAAAACTTGTTCCTGTAAGCTGGAAACTTCCATACGATTTTGTTCTCTCATTGTGAAGTTCAAAAAAAATTGATAGTAGATTTCGAAGAGCACGAGTACCTGCCAGGCAACTCGAAAAGAGTGTGAAATATGAAGAAAAAATATACTTTCTTCGGTAAATCTGTGGCGTTGCTTGAAATTTGTTTCAAGATTGTTTTTGAGATTGAAATGGAACAGAATTCTTCATATGGAACATCCTTATATTTCAACGTGAAATGGTTGCATTTTTTTTTAATATATATGTATTCTTATGAAAAAGAGCTAAAATAATACAATAAATGTTGAAACAAAAAGTACCTAAGCTGAGGTAAAAAAAGAAGGGGGTATCATTACATTCTTTGTATGATACTATAGAATCATACGATACTATCAACACTAGTATCATACGATACTACATAGCCAGGGGAAAAAACCTCAGCCGAAAAAACCTGCCTCCCCGTAAACAAAATAACATAAAATATCAAATATCAAAAAAATCTTGGAAGACATCAGTGTGATCATCTTCATGTTATCCGTCGATGGACTGGGATATACAGATTCTTCCCAAAACGACTCGTAATTCTAAATCTGAAATGAAAAAAGACAAAAGCAAAAAAGGAACCGATTATTCAGAATAAATCGAATGCATTCTGGAAATGCATTTGCTACTTTAAAAAAAACATCAACATTAAGATTTCTCGGCCAAATAATGTTCGGAGGTTTATGAATATTTATGACAGAAATGTCACAAAATTTGAAAGAAATGACAAAAAAACTCCATCAATTTCCCCTTTCCGAATCTGTTGAAAGTTACGAAACTGACAATTTTTCAACATAACAAGCTAAACTTATAAAAAATCAATTAATACATAACTTTCAACTGTCCTCTTTCACGAGGATTTTTTTCTGTTGCTGTGTGGGTTTCTTGCAGAAGAATCTCTTTGATACCATGGTCATCAGCTAATTTGGAGACGTAATCACACTTTCCTTCCGAAATTCCTTCGATATTCAAATTCAAAATCCACAAATTATTGCTCTCTGGTCGTGAGGGTTTTTTCAAACCAGATATGACCTTCCAGGTGATGATTTTTCGGCACTTCAGATGTTTGAAGACCGCTACGGGACCCCAATGAAAGGCAATCATCTCCCATAGATGAACCAAACATGTTATAACACAAGAAAACAGAATATTTTTCAGGACCGAAAACTAAGACATATTACGAGAATTGTCATTCATTTTTTTAATACATTGATGTAACGTTTTTATGGATGCTAGAGTAGGCTCATTACTGTAATTTTCTATGTCCAGTATGTTAAGTTAAAATGTTGAGACGATTAATAAATAATTCTACTCTGTTGATCAATTATGAGTAATTCACCATCCACCATAATATAAACATTGATTATCTTTTTGATTCCACAGGTTACTACCGGTTAAGGAAAATTTTCTATGTAGACAAGTTTTCAAGGTAAGTGTCATTCAACTCATTTCAAATTCTTGTAGAGATACACATTGTATGTCTCAGACACGCAAGATATGTTCTCAACATTACAATTGGATTTTTTATTCAAGTGGAGAAAAATTCTTCAGTTTCCCTACATAATTATACCCATAACTTTCAGGTCGTATGACTCAACAATCGAATATGTATAGGAATTGGAAATAGTAATTCACAATATTCTACGTTCAACAGGGTAAAGTTGATTTTGTAAAAACTATTTGACTCCCAATATACAATGAATATTTTTTTGAAAATTGTGAGTATAGTCATTGATTCATGCAAAGAAGTATTCAGTTAAAATGTAGACAACTCGAGATATACAGGGTCATAAATGGTTGTAACTATTTTTGTCATGAAATTTGGATGAAAGAATTGAGATTTACTGGAAAAAAGTGAAATGCGAGGAAACACTTCCTTTTTCAGTGCAAATACCAGTAATTTGACCTCAAAGTTATGGAAAATGTCAATGAAAAACTCTATACAAATTAAAACTGATACGGATAATATCAAATCAACTTTTTCTAGCAATAACACAACAAAAAACAACTTAGCTCAATATTTTCCAAAAAACACGATTGCATCTCCTTACTATCTTTATGAACCACTTTCAAGTCTTCAAGCACAAGACTTCTAAATGAGATGCGGAATGAATTACCCTCTCTATTGATAGTGGTGCAACCCTGCACAGAGATTCTGAAAAAGTGTTCGTTTCGAAACATCCTAAATTGGTAACTTTAATAATGAGTTATAATTTTTGTTGTTTTTTCAAACATATTATAAATATAAAAGCAGAAATAATTCATGCGATGGATGGTATTCATTTTCATTTTCGAAAGAACGTGACATTTTTTCATGCTCTGTAGTGCCATTACTTGAATATTTTTCCACCCTACTTTTCTATTCTTGATCGATAATCTGAATGTTGCATGGCTTAATTGTCTATCTTTGTGGCATTTTCATAGGAAGGAATAGAAGTGAGTATTTCAAACTGTATTTGACCTGTTCTGTGTACTCTTATCGATTGTAGGGTTCAGAATGTTCGAGAGATTAGAAGAATTTATTTTTATAGAAATCGATTAATATTCTTGAAAATAATTGAAATTTAAAATGTAATTTTTTTAAGAATATCTCGAACTGGATAGAAATCTACAAGCATGAGAGAAGCTTATGCTCGAATTTCTACCATTTTGCTGGCAATGTTTACTGTAACTAGCTCACATACAAACACATCGACCAAATTGTTTTACTGACTTTCTATATTTTTCATGAAATTAAATGAATTGTACGCAATTTTAAATGCATGCGAGATAAAAATTCGATGGAAAAATTTGAGGCTACTCATTTGCATATTTTTTTTGTGGGTAGTATATCAGGATAGCACGAGAGCCATGTCAACTCATTTTTCAAGCTCTAATAGAGCCCTGTTAAACCTCGGAAATTATTCGTATAAAGATGTTCAGTTCGAAATGACAGATTCGTCTTATTTTCTTGAAAATTATATTCGGAAAGTTGTACAATTTTCGAAGAAACATATCAACATAAAACATTCATTCATTTTGAGAAAATATCTAATTGAAAAATTAAGGAAAAATATTACTTATCATCTTCGAACCACAGAAAATACAGGACTTATTATACTAATCGTCACAAATTGTGAAATTGAGAGGTAAGGTAATCTGGTGATGGCAAAAAAAATCTAATCAGTATAGTAGATAATTTAAAAGGGGTTACAGTCCACTGCGACCTGATGGTCTATTGTGCCCCCTGACAAAGCTTTACAGCTCGCCTTCCAGTCCCAGAGATCTTATGAAATCCAATATCTCGGAAGGCTTCAGTGAGGCTAATTCCTCACTCCTACAGGTCTCTTGGCCAAATAATTGTTTCCTTTGGCTTACAATGCCAAAGCTTTCTGTGACTAAGTGAATAGGAGTTTCTTCCTCCTCCCCACAGAATCTACACTCGTCAGTGTCCGATATGCCCATGTAAGAAAGCCTGTGAATAGGTGTAGTTGGTTCTTACTGAGATCCAAATATTTTTTCGAATCTTGCAGTTTCAAAATTCCGAAGGAACTATTTGGAGTGATCCAACCCTGGGAGATTCTGTCAAAGGGTTTCTCTTTCAGTTTTCTCCTTCTCCAGAAACTTTTTCTTATAGGTACATTTTCCTATACCACGGAAAGGTTCTGGGTCAGTGAATGGATTGCGAGCACCCTCTCTGGCAAGTTTGTTCTCTTCTTCGTTACCTGTGATTCCCGAATGACCAGGAACCCAGATTAAAGAGACCTTATTTTTCTTGCTTACCTCATTGAGTTTGCTCCGGCATTCCCATTTTGATGACATTTTCGATGACATAGGAGACAGTGCTTTAATAGCAGCTTGACTACCCGAGTGAATAGCTATATCGCAATTCTGATAGTTTCTCTCTAGATAAATGTCTAGACATCTTTCGATTGCTAATCTTTCTGCTTGAAAAACACTCACACAGGAACCTAACGATAGTGCACACTTGGCTTTGGCCACGTGAACCCCAGCGCCAGATCCCGTGTTGGTTTTAGAACCATCTGTATACCATTTAACACTATTTTCTTTGAAATTTTGGTCGGTGTATTCCCGCTCCCTTTCCTCTTCTTGTAAAGCATCGAATTGACATTTTTCTCAGTACTTATTTTCTTGACCATTACATCACTAGAAATGTTGTAATGGTCAAGTATAAGAAGACCTATATTATTTTCATTCAAGGTTCAAGAAATATAAGTGTACTCATCTTATACGGATTCTTCTAGAATTTAGTTATATTCTACCTTGTAATATTGCAAATGACTTATTTTCTTCTTACTCGAAGGTGGAGTTTATTATTATGGTGAAGTTCATTTCTCATTTTGACCATTTAATGATTTATCTCCCATTCCCGAGCACTGTACAATTAACTGAAGACTAATTTATTATCTCAGTTTCGATTTCCTTCATTCAAGAAAATACTCGATTCAAAACTGTTCTGCATATACGAGTTAGTAGCTATCTGAATTTCTGAATCACAACTAGTATATCAAGCACCTTTGATTCGATGAGGCTGACTTGTCGATGTATTCATGTACCTAACTGAGAAAAACCGACATCTAATGAACTGCACTTTTGAATGTTTTTCTGCAATTAACACTTTAAGCATCAATTGCTTCGTTTTTTCTAAGAATCACGAAAACTACAAACTTTGGATAATAATAGACAGATATTTATTACAAAAAAGGGCAGCCATAGATTTGCATGGTAGTACTTGTTCAAGGCACAATAACTAATCACTGAAACCAATGAAACATTGACCAAAAACATCAATCACCTTTACAGAAAATCTTGACTGTGCGTTACCCTAATGTTTTTTTTCTTCAGGGTGCCACAAAATTAACCAAACACGACATTGAGAGAGTTTTTGCTTTATATGATAGGGTAAGCTTATGTTCCATTTTCATCTAGGGAAAATTTGACTGAGATGTGTTCTCTACAGGATAATAATGGAACCATAGAGAATGAAGAACTCAGAGGATTTCTGAAGGACCTTCTGGAACTCGTTAAGAAGGTAAAGTATAAAAAGATGGATGAGTATTTACATAGGTTTTCCAGTTCCTAAATGTAGTATACAACATTACCAGCAAGATAAGAGGGTTTTTACTGACGAATGGAGCGTATATTGTTTATTTGTTTCTCATTTGTAAAAATGTTAGATAAATTCCAAAAAAATCTCAATAATTTGTCGCAAATGTCGTGAGCTATGGAAGCGTTGCCATGAACATGTCTGCTTATTTTTCTTTACATTTGTTTTCGCGAAAGCAAAAATGAATGTACCAAAAGAAATTATTGAGGCAGCCAGCAGTGTAGCATCAAGTTTATTACCTGCAAAATCAGCTTCAAGGTACGAGCGAGAATACGACGACTTCAAAAAGTGGCAAAACAAAACACTATTGGTGGTGTTCCAAAGAAAATAGCGAAATATTTAGGCTTAAAAGACACCATCCACTCTTTTCGCAGAACTGGAGCCACTATGGTTGCGGATTCGGATGGAGATATTTTAGCACTAAAGCGTGCAGGAAGGTGGAAGAGCACTGAAATTGCGATAAGTTATGTCGATGATTCGGTCAACAAAAAAATCGAAATGTCTTGCAAATTATTTGGTAATAAGGAGAGTACAAAGGTTCTGCAGTCCTCGAGTTCAGCAGTTTCTGAGTCAACAGATGGTTCATCATCATCAGTATCAATTCTTTTCATCATCAAAAATCTGTTACTGGAAAAAAACAATTGTACCATGATTTTCGACATATATGACGATAAAACGAAACTATTACTACTAACTTGTAAACATTTTGCAAGTTTACTGTTCTATTTCACAAGTTAGTGACTTGATGAAATAACTTTCTTGATTAATATTGTGTTTTTAGAAACTGACGTTTACAAATGAGAAACCAATAAAATAATTTCTCTATTTCAGTATCGTAATGAGTTCATTACAGTACTAAAAGTAGTGCTGTAATGAAACTCATTACAGCATTGTTTTCAATTCTATTTTTCGTTTTATGGTTGTCAGTACTGACCTCCGATCGAATTAAGTTACGAATCAAATCAATTCAAATTCCGTGATCTGTCAAATTTCGTATGTCACACCAACTGCCAAGATACAATACAAAAGTCACTAATCTGAATTTTCATTTGAATTTCGAGAGTATTTTACAAAAATTGACTGAAATAGAGAAAAATACCGTCTAATACTCGTTGCAGAAGGCAATTCCAACACTCATGCTATCGAAAACTCGCTCCTTCGTCGCTCGTTTTCGAACTTCGCATTCGTGTTGGAATAGGAGCTCATTCTGCAACTTGTTTTAGAATATACTATTACAGTACACTGGGTCCTAGTGTATCTCAGCCAGTAAACTTTTAAATCCACAAACAGAAATATTCCAACTTCTTTTGTTCCTGAAATACTGATCGATGAAGAAATTTTTCACTTTTGTATATTATTTTACTATTTCTCAGGCTCTGAATAAGAGAAAAATGAAAACTGGCCATAATAGATATTTGTACATAAAAGACAGTTGTGTTTATAGCATTGTCCCTTAATCTTAATCAGTGGAAGATTTCTAATGAATTCATTTGATTTATTTGCTAGATACGACCTACCTATGCCTGTCATGATAGTCTCTGTCATTGAATCAGTTTTTTCAAATGAATTTTTTTCTGTATCTCACAGGACTATGATGCTCAAGATTTATTAGACTTCGAGGAAACCATTCTTCGCGGTGTGGACTACAATAAAGATGGTAAAATAAACAAGAAGGAACTGACAATGATCCTTCTGGCTATCGCGAAACACAATCAGGAGGAGGATACCACTGCATAAATAAAAATTCTTAAGAAATCAATCTGTGTTAATGAAAAGTTGCCAAGAATTAACTGATGATATACACACACTGTTTTGAGATGTTAGAGTTTAGAAAAATTATGATATCATGTTGCTGTAGAACGTTCCAAGACACCAATTTATCTAGATATAAGAATAAATGTAGTGCTTTCGTTGTAACATATCAAGATTATCATTTTTCTTCGTAAAAGTTCGTCTCGTACTGAATTTCTATTTTTATACGGAAATATATGTTCAAGAATTGCGTTTCATGAAGTATCACATTGAAGAAAATTATCAATTACGTTTCCTACATGCTTTAGGAGTAATGTTTGATGATTGAACATAGTTTCCCTTTAGTTCAGTACGTGGGTTTTTAGTGCAAAATGTGAGGTAGCGATGTTTCAGTATGTCATTTTGAATTTTCGGTAGAAAAATTTGTTTTTTTTTAGATTATTCAAAAACGGAGGCTTTCACGACAAAATTATTATGAACATAGTTCATGAGCACAGAATTTCCTTCATTTTTTGCAAAAAAGTTGGTTTGAGCAGACATATGTTAGAAATTACAGGTCGATGAACTTGCACTACTATTTGAAAAAAAGATGGAAATTTCCAATGTAGCCTGTGCAATGTTCTCATCCTTTCTCTTGCTTTCAAGTATATATTAAACTGCAACTGAAAGCTGGTCTTTCCACCATTATTATAGTCTTCTCCAGTGAATGAATCTCCATTTAAGTACTTGGTGGTAAGTCCCAAGAAAATACAAATCTGCAGATTTTTTCGTGGCAAAGAGGCAAAATTAAATTTACTTATTATCCACTAATATTTGAAGAACCATTGAAAACGCATCTCGTCCAAACTTTTGTTTTCGATTTTGCTACCATATAGAGAGAGTAGAAGGTTTACGTTCTACGGAACTCTCCTATGACCTCGTCAATCTCCTGTGGCATTGTTCTTTTCTATAAGAATTAAGTTTTTGATGGAATAGGTATGATGTTTTACCTCTTTCTTGTTCACGGAAGTAGACAGAATTTTCAGCTGGTGTCGAAAATAAAAACGAGAATCTCTTTTGAATCATTCCCAACAAGATTCGCATCTTATTGAATTATCAATGTCAGTTATTAACAGCAAATAGCAAAATAAAAAACTTACTGACTTATAATAAATATATATGTAAGAAGAAAATTTTAATCACAAAAAATTTAGGAAGTTCTGTGCTTTCAAGTTCGCATAGAACGTGATGGTACTTAAGATGGCGGCTAGAGGACAAAAAGCGTACCAACATACTAAAACATCGCTACATTTCATTGAAACATCCAGTTTCGATACCCATGTACTGGACAACTTGTCAATTTCCTGTAAAGTTTTGTTGAGCCTTAATAGTATCAAAAAACTTTCTACAGATTGCCAATCTAGTCTTTTCAGCATTACTTCTTCGATCGATGTGAAATCAATAAGCAAAACCTTCGAATTGGTTTTGGTACGCTTTCGAACTGTCTGCACAATCATATTTATTGTAGTGTTGAATCTTGAATATTATCTATATCTCTAGTATATATCATAGGATTTGATCTTTGAAAGTTTTATACTCATTGACAATTTCCGAAATCTTATTGTGATTATGTGACCCTACACTTCACTTTGATTGACATTTTGTGTGTGCTTCTTGAGCTTTGACGTGGGCATATACCTAAAGAGAAAATTTATATTCATGTGAAATCTAAGGAGGTTCATGAAGAGTGGAAGGGTCAAGATAAGTAGTGTGAATCATTCAAATGTATTCATTATATGATCTTATGACTACATAATTAACTAACTTTATAACTTATAATTGGGAATTTCGAAAACGAGCTCATTGTTATGCACCAAGTTCACAAATCTATAAAAGCATGCAAGTTCAATTTTTTTGCTCTGGGGGTATCTACATTTCTACTCGACTAATAGAAAATACTAATCGAATTTTATAGATTCCTGAACTCGGAAGTAAAACCTTCTCATAAGTGTTATATAAGATAACGTATCTGTCCTTTGATGTGCATTATCACTAAAAATCATAAAGACAATATCATAAAATTCATCCAAGTTCTGTTAGGACCTCAATCGTTATCTGAAAATGAATTAATAATTATTTTTGTAAGTTTTCTGAAGTTCACACAGTAGACAAAACATATTCGAGTGAAAACATCATAGTGATGCATAAAAAATTCAACCACAAAGAAATTAAAGTTTCAGACTTCTAGCTTTGGTTGGTAAAAATAATACGATGTTTCCTTCGAATATACAGATTGAGTACACTCTTGTTTGAGAGCATCTTTTGTATCAATGAGTTTTTGTATTCTTAATAAACTTCTGTTTTCATCGATATCACTCGACAATATTCTTCTTAAAACCCATATCTCGATAGCGACAAGTCAGTAACTTACTGCTAGAATTGTTGGATCTTTTATTCCAAGGAAATTGAGTCGTTAACTTATTGAAGTGACTTCAGGTGAATAGAATATACCACGGCCTACTAAATCTAACAGGCCGGAAGGTTAGACGTTGCCGTTGTTACGAGTAGCGTGTCTAGTGGTACGCGTAGATATAGACAGTATACGTTTTTCTTGTGCAATTCGCACTGTTTTCGATATAATTTCGAATTTATTTCAATTCACAATGTAATAAAGAACTGTAGGGAGGAAAACAAAACAGCATTTCGTTCATTTGCGAATAATTTCTCAATATTTTATCGCAAATAATCCAGAACTCACCACGAGGAGGTAGCTGTGTTATTGAGTTCCACAAGATTACAATCAGAATGAAAATTATTTTACTTTCTGAAGAGAATAAAATAGGTGGATGAATATCAGAAGAGGAAAAAAAAATATTATTTCGCTATCGATAATGATTCAATTCTGAACATATTTTTTTTGAACATAAAATAAATCCTATAATAAAGTCTGAATAAATAAAAACAATTCTGATAACTGACGACTAAAAATTAGTTATTTCCTGTCGGAAGGAGCAGTTCTTAGGATTCTATCACTAACCATTATAGAATAATTATTAAGGAAGATATTACTCAAAATTTTGGGAAATTTGTTCAAGATAATTTCAGAAACCTGCTGACATAGTGAACATTAAATTTGTCATGATAAATATCTCAAGTAAATAAACATTTCAAAACGTCTCTCTGAAATTTATATTGTAGAATTGAGCAGTGTCCTTTTCTTCAACGTTGGAAAAGAAGTGAGAAATTGCCTTGTCTTTGAAATGACCACCAAAGTCTGAAAATGAATCGATCTGATCTTGTTTGTCGCAATCGATGTAAGCATAATCATAATGGACAACTAATTTTTGTCTCCATACCTCAGGATCAGTTCTTTTTGGAGTAATTGAAGACGTCATGTAACTCAGTTGATTTGGAAAAATTGAAGGAAAAGCATCATCAGTAGTTAATTTAGGAATTTTTCGCGGTATATTTATAACTGAACGACTGAACTTTAGGGGGTTGGATAAGAGTTATTTTTCAAAATATGGGAATCTCCAAAATGTTTTATACAAACTAAATTGTCTTCGTTGATTTTAAAACTACTTTCTCTATGAATTGCGTTAAGCCATTATCTTCTCCTCGCGGGATCTTTCGGAAATCTAAATACTAACACCTTCTTTTCTCATAAGTGGACTTATAGTTGCTTTTGCAATCGGGGCAGAGTACTCAAATCTAAGATTTCCAAATGAAATTTTATTAAATATTAAAATGAAAAACCTCCCTGTTGATTCTTCCTTCCAGATATGAACACTTAAAGTCGAAAAATTCAATGATGAACCGATACACACTGATCTTGCAACTGCAACACTTATCTTCACTTTCTTTGTTGATTAAAAAACCAATCACACGCACACAGCGAAAAAACACAAACCTCTTTACACGCTTCCCTGTCGAATTTTGTATACGCTTTTACTCTCACACCTTCCTCACAGAACTGACACCTGCAACTGGCGTGTAACGTGTAACACCTCGAGCCCAATAGGCAACGTCGCGTTTTAAGGCAACATTCTGGCCTGTTAAATATCGTAGGCCGCGAATATACATATTCCTGCACCAGCAACACACAAAACAGTCAGTTAGTGCCATGTGATTCAAATTTTACTTAGTTTTCATACGAAAAGATCAGGAAAAATACCATCGGATCTGGTAGGCAGTGTGGCAATCAGGATCTAGGCTTCTTCAAGATTTTTCGATAATATCGAACCAATGATAATAACAATCATTTTAATAGTTGAAGTTGAGCGGGTCAGTTAGTTTAATATAATTTTTATTTTCTCAATAGAAGAATTCATTTATAAATATTGAAAGTCCCCTGGTGCCTGAACATCGAACTTAGAAAATAAGTGCAACGCCCTCAACGGTAATTTGAAGAATCGCTGATAGAATTTTCATCCGTCCATCCAGTCAGTACATGAAACGGTGAAGCTCATATATTTATGTGTAATATCATTTTGTGATAGAAAGATATACAGAAATTCAAAATAAAATTATTCATTCCAAATTTTTTATCATCCTCGAAACTTTTAGAATGTCGAACTGAACGCGGCCCTCAATTCGAATGACATAAACTGACAGTTGAAACCGTTGCAGAAGTTTCTTGTTTCTTGTTGCTTGAAAGTTTGAATCTGAATTGAATTTAAGTTGGGAATTTCTGTGTTTGATATCTATCTATATATGATATATTCAAGCTAATATGAAGAGCTAGTTATCTTTCACATCGATCCTATTCACCTTGCTGAGAGTAAACTGTGAAGTTTCCATATTTATTTTGTTAAAAATTTGTATTGAAAATGCCGAGAACGAGACAGGTAAAAAATCTGGATATGTCTAAGGAATCTGTAATTCCTGAAAAATCTAAAGATGATTCGGACACTTTCAAAAAACTATTAATAGAAATGTGTAAGTTGTTTTCTTCTCTAATTGAAAGATTTTATTAATACCTCCATTTCCTTTTTTAGTTCAGACGAAAAGGCAAAAGTTGATAAAACAGAAAGAAATAACCCTTGCAAATTATAGATTAATGACCAAACAACAGAGGGTAACAATTCCCATAGCTGTAGGAAACAGAACAATAAAAGAGTTGGTATGTAAAAAAGGATTCGTTTACTGAAAAATTTTCACTTCCAAATAATTATAATCTCAATTTCAGAGACAAAATATGAATTGGCACACCATGACTTCAGTTAAACATTGCTCAGTTCTCAACAGTGTTCTGCATACAGGAGATGAATTATCCAAAAAGAAAACTTCAGATGATGGTTAGTAAATATTTATCTTTCGAATCAATTGTCTATAATACAGATATAGCATCTTGATTTATGCTACACTATACTTCAACATTAGATTCATTTGAGGAGAACGAATATTCTCAAACGATTTGTTTTTAAGCTAAAGGCTTATTTAATTATCAAATCTCTTTTTACTCCTGCTGGGAGAAAACATCTGTATTGAAGAAAAACGTTGAATAATTCTGATAAAATTAATCATCATTGAGAACACCTTCAGTTGAAGAACAAATTTGAGATTTCCATAATGCGTGAATTTTGTTGCGTGTATTTCTACAAAGGAAATCAAAGGGTCAGATCTTTTCAATTTTAATTAATGAGGATAGTTTGACTCAAGAGTCTTGGCGTCTCTCACGTCTTATCAACTTACAGCTTACTTTCTTACTTTTATATTATCTCGGATAATTAGGTAGCCCAGTGAATGGTGAACTTATTTTTATATCAAATTGTGTCAGACAATCTGAGGTACAGACGTATGGATTAATTAGTTATTTTGTTATCTTTTTGTTTGTGTTGGATTTTGAGGAATAGATTTTTATGTATACAGGGTGTACCAAGTTCGACGGCCTATTAGGTGTTTCTGGAGACCTAGAACTATTTGAAATCTGAAAATTTGGATTATGTTATTTTTCGACATTATCTACCGATCTAAAATATAAACTGCAGTTATACAGGGAGTGAAAAAAAAATTTTCAAAAATTTCTGCTTGTTTGTTTTCAAATTTGAAAGTGTATACAATTCTGGATACATTCGTGCTCAAATCGTTGCATTCATCAAAATACTTTCTAAAATATCGAGAAAAAACTGAAGAAAAAGGAAGATAAGTGTATTCGGTATTATGTTTGTTATTTCTTTGATAGCACTAAACCTTAAAATATTGAGTGAATGAATCGGATATCAAGCATGGACGCTGTCTGTATCGACTTGAGCATGTTGGTCATATGTTTTGAAATAATTAATAACAGCTCTTTATTGCATTTGCAACCGGCCATCGACCATGGGTCCTTCAGCCTGTAATTTTACAATCTTTGATATATTTAATCATTGCTTAAGTAAAAATAAAAAATTAAAAATGTTAAATATTTTGAATTTTCTTAGTTTAGATTTTTTATTTTAGTTAGAAGTGGAAGTTCTGGATATTTCCTTTTGGATGTATTCCTTCTGTGTTTTGAAATATTTTTCCGTCAAACTTTGAAACGAAATATACATTTTTTGGTTGGATGAAGATTATCAGTTAAGATTCTCTTAATTTGAGATCATGTGAATATTCATATTTGTTATTGAGAAATCAGTATTATGGGCGAATATCTTCCTGATGTTATTATTAGTAGTTTTGAGTGTTAATACTATACGAATGTTTTTTTGACTTCTACATTATTTTGTTACAAGGAACAGTGAATGAAAATGAATAATATAATTGAATTGTAGCAGTAATATTTTTCGAGAACAACAGATTCTGTATTGATACGATTTCATTGTGAGTAGGTATATTATGATAAAAAAATTGATTGGATCTCAAAGGTGACAATTCAATTTTTATTTCCAAAAGAAGTTTATTCTCCTACGATGAAGGTATGTTCTCCATCCGATAGTTATGTCTTCAGATCATTGAACTTTTGTGTTCTTCTAATATTGGCTCAGCGCTTGGATTGAAATCCTGTTGGAAGAAGCACAAACTGTTTTCACATTTTTGAAGGCGAAGACTGTAGAAATATTGTACAATTTCAGAATTTTGAATAACCCGTCACAGGGTGTTCTAAATGTTGGTTCGAAAATTGGGATCGAAATTGGCTCATAACTTTCGTTTTTCAAATTAGAACTCTATTTTTTTTATGATTGCATTGGATTGTGCTTAGAAAAATGATGATAATGTTCTAACATGTTGATGCTCCTAAAATTACTAGTTCTCGAGTTATTCAGGAATTTCTGTTTCTATTCATGAAATATTTTTTATATCAACATTGATGAATTAATTCAGGAAAGATAGAGTCACTAGTGAGTTATTTGAGTAATTTATCTTCTATGACCAAGGTTAATGTTGATATGAAATAGATTCTATGAATTTGACGGTACGTACGACATGAAATCAAGAAATCCTGAATAACTCAAGAATTATTAATTCTAGGAGCTTTAACATGTAGGAACAACTGTATAACTGAAAGTGGTCAGGCTCCAAGAATATTTTAAATCGGTAGATAATGTCGAACAATAACATAATCCCAATTTTCAGATTTCAAATAGGTCTACACCTTTTACAGTTGTAATTCAGAAAATCAAAGTTGAATTTCAGAAAAGGAAACATGTATTTCAGAATAGAAATATGTAATTCAGAAATTAGAAATTGAATTTCAGAAAAGTTAATTCAATTTCAGAAAAGCGAAATTGAAATTCAGATTAGGAAGTTGGAATTCAGAAAATCAAAGTTGTAATTCAGAATAGTGAATTGAAATTCAGAAATGGCAAATTCAAGTTCAGAAAAGGAAAATTGTAATTCAGACGTTATCAATTGAATTCCAGAAAATGTAATATGTAATTCAGAATAGTATCGAGCTCGTTATCGAGTGATCTATAACAATGTGACACCGAACTTACCCTAATGACATAACTTTCTTGCAAGTTATTATCGAGAAATAAAAAAATGGAATTGAAAGATAATTGTGTTATTTTCAGAATATCAATGACTATGTAGAAACAAAGTGGTTAAATTATTGCCATGTAGACATTTTTTACACGAAAAATGTGCAGAGCCTTTGAGAGAACCAAATTCTCCTTTTTGCAGAAATGAATAAACGGAAAAATTTGAAGTTGCCAGGACCATATACAAAAAAAAATACAAGTCAAGACAGACAGCGTATAACAGCATGTGCCAATAAAGGGGACGATTGGGTATCCTCAGCAGAAACTTTGGGGGTCAAATACATGCAACCAATTCTGAATTACAGTTTGATTTTTCTGAATTACAATTTTCCATTTCCGAATTTCAAATCACCAATTCTGAATTACAATTTATATTTTCTGAAATTCAAATTACCCTTTCTGAATTACATATCACTATTCTGAAAATCAAATTACGCTTTCTGAATTACATATCACTATTCTGAAATTCAAATTACCATATCTGAATATCAATTTACTATTCTGAATTACAATTTCCATCTTCTGAAATTCAATTTGTTATTCTGAATTACATTTTACGTTTTCTGAATTACAATTGGAAAAGGTGTAGTTCTCCAGAAACGCCTAATAGGCCGTCGAACTTGGTACACCCTGTATAGAGGTGTCTACTACATTGAATATCTTCATGAATACTGTTGACTTTGGATTGAATCAAAAATGTTCTCATACAAATGAAGTAACAAACTTCTTTGTAACTAGATTTCTTTCGCCTATTCTGCGGTATTCTGATCAGCACTAATCTCCTCGCAATAGCTGTAGTTGTTTTCTAACATGCCATCACTTCACCTTTACTAACCGGGTTGGGCTATGTCTCTAGGGTATTTGACATCTGACTCAGCAACTGAAAATTCAGGTGTGGTGAGGAAGTCAAGAGCTCGAAGGAGATCGAAATCGTCGAATTGCGAAACTGCACTTCGAAGGTCATCTAGAACATGCAGATCTCTGTCGAGAGACATAAAGCCCACCATTACCTCAACCGCGATGAAGCCAAAGAGAAAGTCCAAGTCTGCGTCGAGAACATCCAGTAGGAATTTCCAGAACAAATATAAAACTCCGTTGCAAACGAAGAAGCTGGAGAATTTTGGAATGGTCACCCCAAAGGTAATTTTTGTATTTTTGAGTAATTTAGTATTCATATTTTTTCTCGAGCGATATGAAGGAAGGGGCATTTGTATTATTTTCTTTGTCCGGGATGGTTTTTGCAAATGGGGCCCGAATTGATCAGTAGCGCAACTTGTAGTGGGTAGCTTCAGAACTTCGAACAGATGAGTTCCGATACAAAAAAAAAGGGCATTTGATATGATTTAATTTCTTCCTTGTATTATTTTGAGACCAATTAATACAGGGTTGGGATAATGTATGGAACCAAGTAAATATCTTTTAAACGAAAAGAACGATATTTATGAAAATTTGCAGGTAAGTGCAATGGAACAAAACGCATCTGATGTACATTTTTTTCGATAATAATATACTTCTGGTTTTACCGGAAATGCCATCAACTTCTTTAATTTGAATAGGACACCCTATATATTTTTACAGATGTTGAAAGAGTTTGTTATTTTGAATTCATACATACTGAGTTTAGTGTAAAAAAATTTGTAAAAACGAGGATATCGAAAATTTTGTTCTTTAGCTAAATTGCAAAAAACCGTTAATTAAACATACATATGTATTGAAAGACCATTATTCATAAAATTTTAATTAAAACAAGTAACAAAACAGAAGAAACAAGACAAAAAACAGAATATTTTTTCTGAATAAAAATAAAATAAATAACTTCAATAAATATAACAAAAAAGAATCCCCGAGACGGGAGATCTAACCACAGAACGCACTGTTGTCACGTTTCAATTTTAACCAAATTATCAAGGATCTTTTTCTGCGGTATTTATTTCGTTAAAAAAGTGAATGATATATATCGAGTCGATAAATATCAGATTTATATCAAGATATATATCATAATATATATCGGCCAACCTTGCCCTGTATTTATCCAGATTGAGGGATATGCTCCTTCCTTCACCCAATTTCATTCACATAAGTAGATACTGTGATTCCTTCGATCAATTTATCTTTGTTCCATTCAGCTGAAACCCAATACTCCATCTGTTGTGTTAAGACGTCCCCAACAAGGAGAAATAGCCATTTCTTTGAGTGGAAGTCCATTGATGACTACTGCTATGGTATCTGAGACAACTGCCAATGTTAACATACCGTTGTCGGATGGCAGAATGATTAATATTCAACCGAGAAGAGGTCTTCGAGCTTCAGAAATTCCCGATTTGGATTCAGAAATACAGAAACAATTGAGAACTCTTATAGACAATTTAGGTAAAGTGTGTGAGTTTGCAAAATCCAAATAAGGAGAAAGGTTTGCAACTGAGTATGACTTGTGATTCATTTATTGTGTTTATAGTGTTATTTTAACTGTTCACAGTGTTTTCACAATGACTGAGAAAAAACAATATGTTGAGTATACTTTCTCAACCTATGTGAACATAGCTTTTTTATATAATGTCTTGATTTTTAATGTATCAACATTTGTTTTATTACCATATGCTCTGTATTCATTAGAAACTTTTATCTTCATTTTAGAAATTAAATGCAAAATCTGGAAAACACAGTTTTTATATTCGAAAATATATATTTTTTTCTGGTTTTATGCTGTAGGACACCTTCGAAAGTTACAGTACATACAATATTGAATCCAAGGCTCCAATCACTTTCTTTCCTTCAGTAATCAGGGACGGGTCCAAGGGGGGGAATGGGGGGATGATCTCCCCAATGTTGAACAAAGTTGGCAAATTTTCAAAGCAGTCAGAAGAGTTGAAAAAATTTTGAAGCAGTTGGAAAAAATTTCAAAAGGGTTGAAAAAATTTCAAAGCAGTAGTAAAAAATTCCAAAGCATTTGGAAAAAGTTCAAATCAGTTGAAATACATAATTCTGAGAGAGTTAGAAATACGAAGGGATTTTAATTAGAAAAAACAAGTTTGCAATCAGTACTTGACAATATATTATACCATCAAGTGTTTGAAGAGATGCGGCTTCAAGAAGTAGGTACCTAGTTGTAAATACTTCAGTTACGTCACATGAACTGTGGTATAAAAAAACCGTCTGGTATCATAAATTTAAGCTGTAACTTTCAGGTAAGCAGAATCATCATTAGGTACGCTTTTCGTACATTGTGTTATAGTTTTACAGATAAACAATATGTGAAAGAAAAAAAAATCGAAGTGACGTTTGAGTTATGAGGTGCCTTATGAAAAATTACACCAAAAAAAAATTATGAACAGAAAATGCACGAAGGACCAAAAATATAAGAGAAATGTAACAAAAAATATCCTCAATTCAAAACACTAATTTCAATAAACGCTGCAAAGAGTTCGAAATCGCCAACACAAATCATGAAATTTTGTTCAAAATTGTTTCTTCAATATGACTGATAAAGGTCAAAACCATTTCCCTACTAAATTGTGAATCTTTTTTTTTTAAGAAGTATCTTGATTTATGACACACACTTTCTGTTTTATTCCCTAGTTATATTTCATGGAATTTGTAAGCAAAAGTAAGGCTCCCTTTTCATCAAACGAAATTTATTTTCTGAAAATTTTCTTCCTATTATTCTGTAAAAGGGACCCATGTTAGGGATGAGTAGTTTCAATATTATGCATCTCATCAGAGAGGTAAGTAATTAACTTCGATTTTTCATCTACCAAACATTCAATAATTTATATTTCTTTATTTTACGGAATCTGCTTTCTTTGTGAAAAATATCTTAGTTTTGTGATGCTTAAAATTTTGAGATAGGTACACCAAAGAATGAAACAAAAAGTGTGTCTCAAAGTTTCAAACATACTTCAGCGTACTCTTCAATGAAAAAAAAACGATTCAATAAAATAAAGAAGCACACATCATTGAATATTGGGTATTAGGAAAATCAAAGTTAATTTCTTATCACTTTTTGATTCCCAATATCTACTCCTTTCACGGAATAAAAATAATAGATTTTTCAGAAAAATATTTTCTTTGATAAAAATGAGTCCTGCCTTCGATCCCAGATTCCATGAAATGAAGAAAAGCTACAAAACTGAAGAAACAAACAAGTAGTCGTTCTTAGAGTTCCAAGCAACATTAAGATACTCTTCATGAAAAAAACAAACTTCATAAAATCTACATACTCAATTGAATGTTCGGTAGATGGAAAAAAAGGAATTACTCTTCACTCTGTACTCTGTTGAAATTCATCATATTGAATTTTTTACCGAAACAAATATTATACCATCATATGTATGAAGGTTTCCTGTTAATTCAATGTACAGTTGGAAAATTTTCGATGGATTTAATTCTTTGGATAAAAACGATTATTTTTAGCTATAAAAAATCGAAAAAACAAAGTGCGAACCCTCAACTACGCTCGCGTAATATGTCAATGTTCTCGGGAAATAAAATTGATGCAATCTAGTTGGCCTATTCAACAATCTACGCATGCACTCAGAATTTGACAAATAGAGGAAAAATAAAATTATGTTTTTTACATCAAGAAAATATAGTGGACAAGTGATTATAACTTTTTAGAAATATTTGAGGCTGAATTTTTTGCACATGCGCAGTCATGGCCTACTAAATTTGACCGGAAGGTTAGACGTTGCCGTTGTTACCAGCAACGGTTCTAGTGGCACGCGTAGATATAGAAAGTATACGGTGTTCTTGTGCAATTCGCACTGTTTTCGATATAATTTTCAATTCATAATTTAGTGAAGAACTCTTGGGAGGAAAACAAAACAGCATTTCGTTTATTTGCGGATAGTTTCTTAATATTTTATCGCAAATAATCCAGAACACAAGATTACAACCAGAATGAAAATTATTTTACTTTCTGAAGCGAATAAAGTAGGTCATCAAAAGAGAAAAAAATTACAAATATGTCACCTAATAACCACTTGAAATTAGAAATAGGTATGTTTACTTCGTCTCTGAATAAAACTTCGATTCTTAAATTACTCAAGATGATATTTTCGGAAACGCCTCCTCAAAATTTGTATTGAAGAACTGAACAAAATTACTTTCTTTAACGTTGGAAAATAAGTTGAAAATTGCTTTCTTTTCGAAATGACAACAAAAGTCGGAAAATCGATCTGATCTCGTTTGTCCCAATCGGTGTTAACATTGTCATAATGGACAACTAATTGTTGTCTCTGATCCTCAAGATCATTTTTTTTCGAAGTAACTGAAGATGCCATGTAACTCGGTCGATTTGCGAAAATTGAAGGAAATGCATCATCAGTTAATTTCGGAATTTTTCAGGTTATATAATAACGGAACTTACGGCGGGTGGATGAAAGTTATTTTTCGAAATATGGGTCTCTACGAAATGTTTTGTACAAACCTAATATATTGATTGAAGAACGATCACACGAACACAAAAAAACACAAACATTTTTACAGATATTACGCTTCACAACAGAACTGCAAGTGAAAAGTCCTAACCTAACTTCAGAAATATAAATTTCTAAACTGTTGTAACGCTCTGAGCCTGGTACACCCTTTGTTGGGGGTCCGTCGCATTTCAAAACCTGTTAAATATCGTGAGGACAAGTGTACCACGTGATCGCTGCTTCAATTGAATGCAGGCGAAGGCCAGTATCAGAGACAATTGTCTCTGCCAGTATGTATATTTTCTCTGATGCAGGCAGAGGTTGTCTCTGATGCAGGTAAACGGGCCAGCCAATGCTAGTTGAATTTTTACGTATATGGCCACAACTAGCTCTATCCCTCTTTTAGCATAACATTCTCCCTTAGAATATAAAATACCAGGAAGGAGCCTATGCGCACCTAATGCAAGAGCGGAAGTGCGACAAGAGTGCACCACGAATGAGTCATCGTTTGGTTTGAATTTGAAATAAGAAAGTGGTGCTCTCAGCAAATTGTACTTTTATTCGGTTTTTGTGATATTTTCGCAGTTTAATTGTATTGAATCAAGTTTTAGGCGAGGTTTAAAGGTGTGTCCGTGAATTTCTTACTATTTTATACTCGTAATTTAGTGCTATAAGACATTTTCCAAGGTTAGAACATTTTCGATGAAATGATTAGTTGTGCAGAGTGTGGCAATTTCAAAACACCAAAAAAACAAGAATTTGGTGTAACATTTCACAGGTAAGTGATATTGGTATTGAAATGATTCATTTTTTCCTGAAAAACACGGGATTTCAATTTTGCTGAATTTGGAGGTTATCCGTAACAAACCATGGGCGTAGGTGATGTTCGGTAATCAATTTCATTGAACCAACTGACACTGATAGTTGGTAGCGCTATTAATTTCGTCTCAAGGGACATTTCGGAAGTAAAACCATGATTGTATGGTTGAATTGATTTTTATTCAGTTCTTCACAATTTATAAGTTCAATTATTTTTCCAGATTACCCAGAGATGAAAAACAGAGAGTGATATGGATGAGTTTCGTAAAGAAACCTGGGTTTTGTCCTAACGATAGGAGCCTTTTATGTTCCAGGCGATTGTTTTAATCGGTCATCTGTGGCCTTTATCAGGTTATTTCCAGCAGCTTTCCAACAATTGAAATCGATCAGTTGGAATATGTAAGTAAAGAATAAAGGACCATGAAATGAATATATCGTCTGATACTTTTGATAAAAAGTACAACTAATTGTTTTTTCATCACCAGGTTGAATTATATTTGTAAAAATACGGTTGATGATGAAAGAATTAGTACTGTTTAACAGATTAATTTTGTTAAGGAATCAATAAAAACAATATAAAATTGCATTGCGTTTTGCTCCCCTACTTCGTCAAGATTTTTTAGACCGATTTGGAATATGCCATTTCGTTAATAAAATGTAATTGAAAATTCAAATGCCCTACGCCACTGCGAAACGGAAACGAGTATCGGCCATATTGAGTGCACCATTCTCGTCGCACCAGAATGCATGATATGCTCCCATGGAGGTAGAAGAAGGGGAGGTAGCATATCCTATGTTTCCCTTGCTATGAAAGTGTCACCAAAAATCCGCCATGTTGCGGAGCCAAATTTGTGGCGGGAATTTTGTATATTTGAATTTTTACAATTCGAAGTTTGTTCGATTCTCTTTTAATGACCAAAAGATGAATAAATAATGATCGAAACAAATCAAGGAGTCAAAATATCATAAACAATTGCTTCTAATGAATTGGTGAGTTGAATTATGTACGGAATGAATGATTTGTTCCTGTTACTAGTCATACATTCTATTTTTTCAATTAAGGTACATCCAAATTCAGATAATATGCAATGAAACAATTAGGTAAATTATCTCGTGTATCCCTATCAATTAAAAGTGTATGCAACAATAATTAAACCATGTATTTACAAACGTCAAAAAATTTAGCTTTTCACCATTAATTGGCGAGTAAGATCAGCATATGCTGTACATGAAACCATTTCTTATATGTTTTTCCACTACATACAACTGCGAACGAATAATGAATAAGGCCAAAATTGCAGAACCTACAGTTTAAAATACCTCGAGGTCGGCCATCTTGGGGTGCCAAATCCGGATTTGTTTTGGTGACACTTCTCAAACGTTATGCCCCCTCCACTTTCTTTACTTCCATGTATGCTCCTTCCTGGTTTTCTATATTCTAAGCATTCTCCAACCACACTGACTGACAGGCCTCGTCTATGTTTGGGTATTCTATGGTTTCACAAATCTTTGATTTCCTTATCAAGAGCATGTCAAGAGCTGTCAAACTGATTGGGGCCAATAAAGAGATTCGTTGAAATTTGAAATCAAGTGATTCGATGGATCGTAAAATGAAAGATTCGTGAAACCCACCTTCATTTTTTAGAAATCTGAATAAAGAAATGCATTTAGAGGTAACATATATTCAAAACAATATAAAAATCAAACAAGGTAAGTAACAATTTCATTAACACAATTTTTTCAATAATGTTTTCAATAATAGTTGTATTCGCAGATTTTTCTCGA
This sequence comes from Hippodamia convergens, assembly GCA_038502775.1. NCBI lineage: Eukaryota > Metazoa > Arthropoda > Insecta > Coleoptera > Coccinellidae > Hippodamia > Hippodamia convergens. The sequence continues at coordinate 125,512,054 of CM076607.1, forward strand.
TTAGTTTCTCTCCGGAATTCAATTTGTAGATGATTTGGTTCTTGAGATCAACAGGATTTGGAATTTCTGGCTGCTTCTCTTTCACTTCTTCTCCTATCTGCTCAACCTTCTTGTCATCTTCATCAACTAACAATGAGTCGAATTCAGCAACTGAAAAAAAAATTGCTTCAGAAATGTAGTTCAAAAATATCTTTGTTTCTTATGGTAGTAGTCTGAGACTTTAAAATAACACGCAACACCATTTTCATGGTAATTGAGTTTTTGATAATATTTTATATACATATAAAAGGAGTCTGAGACTTTATAGTTAGGTTCAGATCTTTTAACACAGTTATTCAGAGCTTTCTAATTTCATCACAAAAGTGTAATAATTATATTGAAACATCAGTGATATTCCAAGTTGTAGCTAAATTCATAACACGGGACGATAAGATTTTTGTTTCACAAAGCAGATCTTCATTTTTATAATGAATGAGCTGACCTGCCTCAATCGATAAATAAAATGGCATCTTTAATATTATAATAAACTAATTATGGTTGAAAGTGGACGTTTACGCCTGAAAACAGTTGTTATATTTTTGAATGTTGGCCGAGAAGTGTTTAGAATCAATTCCTATCCCAGAAACTAAAGAGCGTAAGGGATCAGGTGGTGGGGCCAATTGTGGTAATTGGTTATTAGATAAGCTAGCTGACCCGGAGAACTTGCCTTAGGGATGAATAAAGTAGTGCTAACCATTGTTTTTTTAATTGAAATAAAATGGGTCAAATACAAATGATACAAAAAATTTTATTGCATTGAAATGGGCAAAATTGGTGATACTTGAACTACAATTGTTTAACCGTAAGAGATAGAGGACATTGAATGACGGTGCCCTTCATAGAGAAACTGGACAAGGTCATTCCTCTATCTTTTTCTGTTTTCGAGTTATAGGCCAAAATTGAAGTTTGGGCGATTTTAACTTGGCCATTACCTCCGTTATTTCTGTTTGTGCTGAGATGTTGAAATGAAAACAATATGCAGGCACTTTCTCATAGCAATCCAGAAACGTACTTTTTTTTGGCAATAAGTTTTCTTGCTGAGTTATAAAATGAAGTTATATTGGCCTTATGGAAACAATAATTTGAAATGGCTTAGAAAGAATCTCCACTTTCTTTTCGTTTCAGAAATATATCATACATCATACATCGCTCTCAGATTCATTCAGATATCATGAAAAATATAGTTTGTATGTGAAATATCAAACATATATGTGTATAAATATGTGAAATTTCAAATATTGAGCATTGAGAAGAATGAGTCACAGAATAATATGTCTCTATATGCATGGTGTCATTATTGTTTTGCGTATGGTATATCATGCATTGCTTTTTCATTTAACTTCAATTAAAATTGTTGATGGCATAAATGAAAGTCTTTAAAATTAAATATCTTAAAAATGCTTTCTTGCAGATACGCCCTTTTCAATTAACACACGGCAGAATAGATCTCTGATACTTTCACAAATAACAGAAATAACCTGTTGTCTTTGTCTGTGATACTTTCACTCATAGAGATAGTATAGATCATGGAGGTAGAAGAAGGGGAAGTAGCATATTCTATGTTTCCCTTCATGGAGGTAAAGAAAGTGGAGGGGGCATAACGTTTGAAAAGTGTCACCAAAACAAATCCGGATTTGGCAAACCAAGATGGCCGACTTCGAGGTATTTTAAACTGTAATTCTGCAATTTTGGCCTTATTTATTGCTCGTTCGTTGGTTTTGGCAGTTGTATGTAGTGAAAAAACATATAAGAAATGGTTTCTTGTACAGCATATGCTGATCTTACTCGAAAATTAATGGTGAAAAGCTGAATTTTTTGACGTTTGTAAATACATGGTTTAATTATTGTTGCATACAACTTTAATTGATAGGGGTACCCGAGATAATTTACCTATTTGTTTCATTGCATATTATCTGAATTTGTTTGTACCTTAATTGAAAAAATAGAATGTATAATTAGTTACAGGAACAAATTATTCATTCCGTACGTAATTCAACTCACCAATTCATTAAAAGCAATTGTTTATGATATTTTGACTCCTTGATTTGTTTTGATCATTATTTCTTCATCTTTTGGTCATTAAAAGAGAATCGAACAAACTTCGAATTGTAAAAATTCAAATATACAAAATTCCCGCCACAAATTTGGCTCCGCAACATGGCGGATTTTTGGTGACACCTTAGAATATAGAAAACCAGGAAGGAGCATATCATGCATTCTGGTGCGACGAGAATGGTGCACTCAATATGGCCGATACTCGTTTCCGTTTCGCAGTGGCGTAGGGCATTTGAATTTTCAATTACATTTTATTAACGAAATGGCATATTTCAAATCAGTCTAAAAAATCTTAACGAAGTAGGGGAGCAAAACACAATGCAATTTTTATTGTTTTTATTGATTCGTTAACAAAATTAATCTGTTATACAGTTCTAATTCTTTCATCATCAAGCGTATTTTTACAAATATAATTCAACCTGGTGATGAAAAAACAATTAGTTGTACTTTTCATCAAAAGTATCAGACGATATATTCATTTCATGGTCCTTTATTCTTTACTTACATATTCCAACTGATCGATTTCAATTGTTGGAAAGCTGCTGGAAATAACCTGATAAAGGCCACAGATGACCGATTAAAACAATCGCCTGGAACATAAAAGGCTCCTGTCGTTAGGACAAAACCCAGGTTTCTTTACGAAACTCATCCATATCACTCTCTGTTTTTCATCTCTGGGAAATCTGGAAAAATAATTGAACTTATAAATTGTGAAGAACTGAATAAAAAATTAATTCAACGATACAATCATGGTTTTACTTCCGAAATGTCCCTTGAGACGAAATTAATAGCGCTACCAACTATCAGTGTCAGTTGGTCCAATGAAATTAATTACCGAACATCATCTACGCCCATGGTTTGTTACGGATAACCTCCAAATTCAGCAAAATTGAAATCCCGTGTTTTTCAGGAAAAAATGAATCATTTCAATACCAATATCACTTACCTGTGAAATGTTACACCAAATTCTTGTTTTTTTTGGTGTTTTGAAATTGCCACACTCTGCACAACTAATCATTTTATCGAAAATGTCCTAAACTTGGAAAATGTCTTATAGCACTAAATTACGTGTATAAAATAGTAAGAAATTCACGGACACACCTTTAAACCTCGCCTAAAACTTAATTCAATACAGTTAAACTGCGAAAATATCACAAAAACCAAATAAAAGTACAATTTGCTGAGAGCACCACTTTCTTATTTCAAATTCAAACCAAACGATGACTCATTCGTGGTGCACTCTTGTCGCACTTCCGCTCTTGCATTAGGTGCGCATAGGCATAGGCATTTTGACTCTTTGATTTGTTTCGATCATTATTTATTCATCTTTTGGTCATTAAAAAAGAATCGAACAAACTTTGAATTGTAAAAATTCAAATATACAAAATTCCGGCCACAAATTTGGCTCCGCAACATGGCGGATTTTTGGTGACACTTTCATAGCAAGGGAAACATAGGATATGCTACCTCCCCTTTTTCTACCTCCATGGTTTCCCTTGCTATGAAAGTGTCACCAAAAATCCGCCATGTTGCGGAGCCAAATTTGTGGCGGGAATTTTGTATATTTGAATTTTTACAATTCAAAGTTTGTTCGATTCTTTTTTAATGACCAAAAGATGAATAAATAATGATCGAAACAAATCAAAGAGTCAAAATATCATAAACAATTGCTTCTGATGAATTGGTGAGTTGAATTACGTACGGAATGAATGATTCGTTCCTGTTACTAATCATACATTCTATTTTTTCAATTAAGGTACATACAAATTCAGATAATATGCAATAAAACAAATAGGTTAATTATCTCGTGTACCTCTATCAATTAAAATTGTATGCAACAATATTTAAACCATATATTTACAAACGTCCAAAAATTTAGCTTTTCACCATTAATTGGCGAGTAAGATCAGCATATGCTGTACAAAAAACCATTTCTTATATGTTTTTCCACTACATACAACTGCCAAAACCAACGAACGAATAATAAATAACAGCAATATGAAAAGACGCGAATTTACTCATACTATCTAATATCAAAAAAATCATTCACTCTCACCAAGATCATCCAAATCCCCCGAATCTAGTAAAAGATCTTCGAATGTTGTCGCCATGTCAATAACTATTTGGATTTTTCGTTAAGTTTAGAAGATGACTGTTGTAAACCACTCACAAACACCGCTTTTTTGCCGTATCTTCACTTCAACTGTATGTAATCCCTTTTTCAGTAAACTGCGTGATTCATATTCAATAAAAGATTACGACTCAAATTTCTTCTTTACATTTACTGGCCTCAGCGCTTGCGTTTACTTACTGCTCTGAAACTCCCCAAATTCACAGAGTGCATGTGTGGAAATCTTTCAGGCTATGGAATCTGGGGTTTTACAGAAAAGGGATGAATTAATTTTAGCTTTGTTTGTACATCCAGTTCCGGAACTATTTCATTTCCTTACCAAGGTAGAATAGATGAACTGCGCATGTCTATTCACGAAACGATTCTCGAAATCGAAAACAGGAATGAACTTTCTTGAGACCATAGACGAGGATCTGAACGAAGACTTTGTTTATTTTCATGGTACAATTTTTAACCTACTCAGGGTCGGTTTTGCAACCGAAGGTTAATCTTTATAGTAAGGTTACAGATTGAGGTTTCGTTACTATGGATTCTGTTTAAATTTTCTCAAGTTGATAGAAAATAATGGTTCTTTTGATCTAAATAGTAGGTCGGAGGCATTAACCAATTTATAAGACGTCGAAGGAATATTAAAATTATAGAATCAATGATTGAAATGTACAAGTTAAATATAATTAATTTGCATATTTTATTCAAATAAATGTTTCCTCAGTTTGTCCATTGTACATGTATATATACGATCAAATATTTCTCTAATTCACAATCTATTAAAATACATGTACATGGAGGTATCTGGAGTAGAGGTACTTGCATTATGCCTTCGATCAGGAAATTCTGAAAGAATAATATTACTAGTGAATTCTACAATATGCTGTATTATGTAGCCACTGTAGCCACTAACATAGCCTGAGCTGTATCTAATTTTACATGCATTCCCATGACAAGGCTAAAAAGCGATGTTTCTACACACTCATTCTCTCAATGAGATTTGTTGTACAAATGTGTGATTTGTTGAATGAGATTTCAGAAGGTTTTCTTGTATTAGCTGAAGGTGTATTATTTGAAAACTAAACAGACGAGATTACAGACGAAATAAATTTTTTCGATAGAAATGCTCGGACGGGTCGATTTCTGTTTCGAGGGGAACAACTTAAGATGTAGGTTACGGACGCATAGCGCTTCAACCCTTGCTACTACAACCCTCACCCCCAATTTTTGAATAGGGAAGATGGGGTGAGTGATACCTCATTTGGAAGGTATTTTTATGCTGATTTCAGCACAGTAATTGTTTTTTCATTTTATGCATTAGTTCTCGAAATACGGGGTGGCCATTTAAAAACGAAACAGACGAGATTACAGACGAAATAAATTTTTTCGATAGAAATGCTCGGACAGGTCGATTTCTGTTTCGAGGGGACAACTTAAGATGTAGGTTACGGACGCATAGCGCTTCAACCCTTGCCACTACGACCCTCACCCCCAATTTTTGAATAGGGAAGATGGGGTGAGTGATACCTCATTTGAATGGTTTTTCACAAAAAAACACTACAAGTGCCATGAAAACACCACTTCATTTTCAAAAGCTTAGTCAAGAATATTTCGGGAACTAATGCATGAAATGAAAAAACAATGACTCTGCTGAAATCAGTATAAAAATACTTTTCAAATGAGGTATCACTAACCCCATCTTCCCTATTCAAAAATTGGGGATGAGGGTTGTAGTAGCAAGGGTTGAAGCGCTATGCGTCCGTAACCTACATCTTAAGTTGTCCCCCTCGAAACAGAAATCGACCTGTCCGAGCATTTCTATCGAAAAAATTTATTTCGTCTGTAATCTCGTCTGTTTCGTTTTCAAATGGCCACCCTGTATAAGGCTAAAACACTGTGAGGAAAATCCCTTCTTTCAAATGATCCGCACAGCGTAGAATTCTGGAAAATATCATGTGTTGAACCTGGCCATTTTGCATCAATGTTTGTAATTTTCAGAAATGGATCAGCTACAAGTTGCATATGCAAGGAAAAAACTGTTGATGGTTCCTGAATAGTTCGGCTTGATTACCTCCTAGCATTTGAATGTGTGCAGTTGATAGCACCTCGGAAACTCGGCATTTTAATTACCTTCTGGTTGGACGAGCTATCCGATGTTCTATCTGGTTTAGAATATTCAGTATACGCTGAATAAATAATAATAAAACGCAACTTTCCGATAATCGGAATCTTAAAAAAAAATCATAATCGTCGTTTATTTCGAAAAAAATTCAATCTAAGGCGCATCACTTCGTTTTACGACATTCCATCACTGCTGAAAGCGTTGAAATCAAATCCATATTAACAAATCTCTAGTGAGAAATCAAAACCTTCAAAACAATTTTTTCGAATCAGACAAACATTTTAGGTTATATACATATACATGATTCTATGGCCCGTTTTACAATCGAAGGTTAACTTTTGGTTAAGAAAATTTTATAGGTTAGGCGTTTTACAATCCCACTAAACTTGGTCAACTATCAGTTAACTTCATGGAGGTGAAGAAAGTGGAGGGGGCATAACGTTTGAAAAGTGTCACCAAAACAAATCCGGATTTGGCACCCCAAGATGGCCGACTTCGAGGTATTTCAAACTGTAGGTTCTGCAATTTTGGCCTTATTTAATATTCGTTCCTTGGTTTTAGCAGTTGTATGTAGTGGAACATATAAGAAATGGTTTCTTGTACAGCATATGCTGATCATACTCGCTAATTAATGGTGAAAAGCTAAATTTTTTGACGTTTGTAAATACATGGTGTAAATAATTGTGGCATACAATTTTAATTGACAGGGGTACACGAGATAATTCACCTATTTATTTCATTGCATATCATCTGAATTTGTATGTACCTTAATTGAAAAAAATAGAATGTATATGATTAGTAACAAGAACAAATTATTCATTCCGTACGTAATTCAACTCACCAATTCATTAGAAGCAATTGTTTATGATATTTTGAATACTTGATTTGTTTCGATCATTATTTATTCATCTTTTGGTCATTAAAAGAGAATCGAACAAACTTCAAATTGTAAAAATTCAAATATACCAAATTCCCGCCACAAATTTGGCTCCGCAACATGGCGGATTTTTGGTGACACTTTCATAGCAAGGGAAACATAAGATATGCTACCTCCATGGTTAACTTACCCAATAGCGCAACTGACAAATTTCTAGTGAGAAATCAATTTCTTCAAAGCACTGATTCTATGGTTCTTGAATTAACTTCAGGTTTACCTACACTTTCGGTGTTGGTTAAGTTAACTGATAGTTAACCACGTTTCGTGGGATTGTAAAAGGCCTAACCTACAGGGTGTCCGGGGAATAACTGTACATACTCTTACCAGAGATAGAGTTGGACTAGGTGATTAGTGATTGACTATAAAAAATTAATTTCTGGATTTCATTAGAAAAATACAGGGTGATTTTTCAAATTCATGGAAATACTTGAACCATCATAAAATCCAAACAAATTGACGGATATTATTGAAACTTGGGAGGTTATTGGCACATGCTAAGGTGGAGTCAAAAAAATATCAATTATTTCATTATTCCAGGGCCGGACTCATTAATTTTCATTTAAAGTGTTCAGGGCAGAACAAACACTTTGTATTTCAAATAACAAATAATTGATTCGCTTTTAGAAAGAAACTAAATTATGCTTTAATTTGTGATATCGCTCAAAGTTGTCACATCAACAATTATTTTTTTATGATTTTTTGAATTTGGATAAAGTTCGGAAAATTGAATTTATTTACCTGAACAGGACTTAGTCATCTTGTGGAGATCGAAAATAAATAACAAATTTTCTTAAAAAAGTTACTGAAGGCGAGGAAGATTATAATAATTTATTGATATACTGGGTGGACACCCTAGACACGGATCTTATTGCGATGGAGTAAATGAAGATACATTTCGAAAAAAAAAGTTGGTGAAGTTTATAGGGTATGCATAGGCATATTTCAAAATTATTCGTATGTATACCGGGTATTCAACAACAAAGATATAGGCCAAAGTGACACTTCTTCCAATGTAAAAACCTCTAACTGATTTAGTAAATCGAGGAGTATGACTAGTGATTTTTCAATTTGTTAGTCCGTTTCTTTAAAATTTACTTATCCAATATTAAATATTATGAAGTACTCTGAGGAAGAGGAGTTATGTTTTTCAATTTAGGGAAATGTTACAAAATATCCTACTAGATTAGAAGATTCAAGCTCACAAATGCACAGAAAAAAATGAGATTTTTAGTTCATGGTGAAAAATTCAATTTTTCGAACTTCATCAAAATACAAAAATTCATAAAAAAAAATTGTTGATGTGACAACTTTAAGCGATATCACAAATTGAAGAATAATTTAGCTTCTTTCTAAAAAGCGAATAAATTATTTGTAATTCGAAATACAAAGTGTTTTTTTCACCCTGAACACTTTGAATGAATATTAATGAGTCCGGCCCTGGAATAATGAAATAATTGATATCTTTCTGACTCGACCTCAGCATGTGCCAATAACCTCCCATGTTTCTATAATATGCGTCAATAAGTTTGGATTTTATGATGGTCTTAGTATTTCCATGAAGTTGACAAATCACCCTGTAGCTTTCTAGGGAAATCCAGAAATTAATTTTTTATAGTCGTAAGTAATCACCTAGTCCAACTCTATCTCTGGTGAGCGTATGTACAGTTATTCCCCGGACACCCTGTATAACCTATAACCAAAAGTTCCTTAACCAAAAGTTAACCTTCGATTGTGACACCTGGCTTTAAACAAACATAGGACAATCTATGAACGCTTCTATCGTCACAGAACTCTGTAGAACTTGAAATTCTCAGAATAACCCCTGCGAAGAAAATGCCACCGCGAAAAAATTGCGAGTTGACGGAGCTGTATGGGCTGAGAAGCGCGTATCTGAATGCCTGAAAATCGTTTTCAGTTTTCAGTCAGTGTTAAGCCCGCGCTTTCGCTATAGAGACGGGCTTAGTAAAATAGCGCACATTCCCAGAGCGCTCTGTTATAATGCGAGGTTTTGTGTCGCGATCTTCGAGACGTCAGATAGATATTTTCGATTTTTGAGCGGGGCTTCAATTCTTCCTCAAGCTGTTGGAAGGGAACTGAAAGGGAATTTATTGAAGTTTTTCCACTGGGGTAAGTACTGAAAATGTAACTCTACATTACACCACAGACAATACCTCAGAATCAAACGAATGGGACGAAAATTAACCTGAAAACCCTAATTATATTCCTGAAAAAAATATATCAGGAATGATATTCCTCCAAATCATTGATTTATGAAAATCAGTAGAATATAATTTAATAGTAATAATAATAATAATAATATTATTATTCATTGCGCGAAAGTTTAGCTTAAGCTATTCTCACAATTTAACAAGTTTGACAAGTTTTTTCATTTTCAACGGGTCCAATGAGAGACTACAACCATCCAATGTTTTTTTCGGAATTATATTCCTAATTCCTATTCGCTAATTATATTCCTGAAAAAAATATATCAAGAATGATAATCCTGGGGAAAAAATCATAATCATTGATTTATGAAAACCCGAAGAATATAATTCAACAAGTTTTTTCATTTTCAACGAGTTCAATAGGTGATTACAACCATCCAATGTTTTTTTCGGAAAGAAAATGTCCTAGCTGGAACTAGATTTCAGTGCCTGTGAGAAATCATAAAATTCTACCTTGAGAAATTTCCTGAAAAAACACATGTTTTCACATTCAATATTTTCTAGCACCAGAATTATAAAGGCCAATTTCGGTGGCACAATAGAAAAACGTTTTTTGTACACCTGCCATCAAAAGTGACACTTTAATGATAGCAATAAATGTTGAAAGTTTTTTCACTGGGGTAAGGTCTGAAAATGTAGCTCTACATACCACTACAGAAAATACCTTAGAATCAAACGAATGGGATGAAAATTAACCGCTAATTATATTCTTGAAAAAAATATATCAAGAATGATATTCCTGGAAAAAAATCATAATCATTGATTTATGAAAACCAGAAGAATGTAATTCAACAAGTTTTTTCATTTTCAACGAGTTCAATGAGGGACTACAACCATCCAATGTTTTTTCGGGAAGAAAATGTCCTAGCTGGAACTAGATTTCAGTGCCTGTGAAAAATCATAAAATTCTATCTTGAGAAATTTCCGGAAGAAACACATGTTTTCACATTCAATATTTTTTAGCAGCTCAATTATGAAGTCCAATTTCGGTGGCACAGCGCAAAAACGTTTTTTGTACACCTGCCATCAGAAGTGACACTTTAATGACATCAATTAATGTTGAAAGTTTTTTCACTGGAATAAGTTCTGAAAAAATAACTCTACATAACCCTACAGTAAATACCTCAGAATCAAACGAATGGGATGAAAATTAACCCTAATTATATTCCTGAAAAAAATTTATCAAGAATGATAATCCTGGAAAAAAATCATAATCATTGATTTATGAAAAACAGAATAATGTAATTCAACAAGTTTTTTCATTTTCAACGAGTTCAATGAGAGACTACAACCATTCAACGTTTTTTTTTTGGAAAGAAAATGTCCTAGCTGGAACTATATTTCAGTGCCTGTGGAAGCGTTTTAAAAGATTTTCAACCTATGTGTAGAAAATATTTTTAGCACTTCATTTTCTTATGATGAAATCAGACGGGAAAAATTCAGCAATTGCAAATTTTTATTATCAATATTTTCTTATGAACATTAATATTAATCGTTAAACTAAAAAAAATACTAACATTAATGCCCTGTGACTTTAGAGAGCTTCGCAACACATTATTAGAATTTTCAGCACCATCAGTACTTGTAGAAACCGGAAGTACGATATTGGATGATGATGATCCAAAATCTGTCTAGGTTGAGAGAATTTCTTCAGCAATGACATTTCTATATGCAATGGAATGACGAACATAGCCCTCGGCTACCGTCGTAGACTTCCAACCACCACGTTTTTTTATATCCGTAATATTTGCTCCTGATTCTGCTAGCAATTAAGCGGATGATCTTCGAAAAAATTGTCCTGTATATTGCTTTGGTTCTGGCACCTTGAAGAATTCGGCAACAATAGATGGAATTTCCCCAAATTATTTCAGAAAAAACGACGATGTTCGATGACAGAAGGGCGCAGTGTAAAGAACTTATGAAAATAGTCTACATACTTCCCATTAATAATGAAAGAACGACTGACTTTTGTGTCTATATTTGGAAGTTGTACAACCAATGCTCATTTGTTATTTCGATGTCTTCCTTTAATAAATTACACAATTCTTCAAACTGACATCAGGCTCCAAATAATCCGAAAATAGTTGCAAGCTTATCCATCAAGTATTTCTCATCTGGTGCCTCCTTTATAAACTTTTCAACTTGTTCACGAGTGAGAATTATCGGTTTTTTCGGAAGATATTCTTCACTCCTTCGTTTTAAATATGCTATTACCTTCATATATTCACTAACACGGACACCATTTTCCACAAGGGCGCTTGACTGTATCATTGAAAATTTTCTCCACAAAGTTGATGAACTCCATATTTTTTACTTCTTCTGAGTATGTCAGGAAAACAATTTCACTGAAGTTCCCTTCTACATTTTTAAATTTACACCAGGCCAGGAAAGTGTTATATGCAATATCGTACTGCTGATCAGATTTTTTAGGTAGAAGTTCCAGATTTGCTCTTCTTGCAGACTCTTCAATATCCAGAGGAACAACCAAATCGTCACTTGTATTGATAATTGAACTTTCGAAGACAACTTTTATTCCCTTTATCAAAGCAATATTTTGTATCGTCAACAGCAGCTTAGATCTAATTGCTTCATGAACATCTTAAATAATGTACAACAAATTTAAAGAACGCACATGTCAGCAAACCTCAAACGAGGCAACCTTGATTAGGTTATATAGGGATGAACCCTACATCATCTACTGGTTCCTGAGTATATAAAGGACAAAAGAACATACAACCAACACACGGATCTTCACATTTATAATATTAGTTTGGATAGTATGCATATGGATTTGGCTACTCCAAACTCAAGTTAAACTGTATACATCATTACTGTACATTTGCTTAATTAATGAATAACAGAGGGAAGGATTTACATGTATGTGGCGCTTTGAATTAAGATAAAACCTGTCTTGTTCAGCATTGAGTACTTGCGGAATCCGGTATTTCTCATTGATCAAAATTATTCAATTTATTTCAATTCAATTATTTTTTCTAGGTTCAGGTCTGACACGTTCTTGTGTTGACATAGCGAAAGATTCCCAACAAATCTCACGTAGTTTATTCAGTAAAATATGATTCAATTTGATATGAAATTCATTCTTTTTCATGAAAGGAAGACAATTTGGCGATCGTCAAGGGTTCTGCCTACTTCTCTAATTTTTTTTCTGAAATAATGTCTCCTACCTGTTTTAAAAGCACTCTGAAAATCTATGAATTTGGAATGAAAAGGCCCGACTAGTTTATGACATCCAATTCCACGAGAATACTCGTGCGATATATCCTCAGGCTTTTCTATCAGCAGTATCTGATTGATATGGATACGATTTGTCAGGTATCAAAGATGAAATCATTTGAAAAACTATGCTTCCATTAACTGGTGGAAAGGTGGAACAGTGTACAGGGTGATTCATTTATCTTGGTAACCCCAATTTTCTCAAAAACGTATGAATATTTTTTCATTCTGTGAATGGCGTTTTGAACAAGACAATGTCGACTTGAGATGCGCATAAAAATCTGCGGAATAAATAAAGACGCCAGGCGTCGCGGCGCTATCAAAAATTTTTTCTCCAGGGACATACCATTTTCATCATGTCATTCGAAAGATAATTTTATTTTGAACTTTTTTTTCGAATACAATTTTTGTCCATTTCTTACCGTCAGCGATCTGCAGCGTGTTTTATGTTGAATTTATTCCATTCATTTTTTTTCTGTATTGTGGTAGTATGCCTTGATTTGGAGACATAGATATGATTTTGTGTCTTGAATTGAAGAAGGCTAGCTTTCTGAACAATCTGCCCCTTTAAATAAGATCAAATATGTGGATACAGCAAGATGCGGCTCCATGTCACAACGCTGCCATTGTGAAGAGATATTGAGATCAAGAATTCGAAAATGAATGGACCCATATATTTTGACCAAAGTGACTTATGATGAAATAGGGAGATGATATAACTTGTGTATGGATCATAATTGCTAGATGACCTAGATTTGATTATGTTCCGTAAAATGTCGGAGGCTCTGTAACTATTTTTCTATTATTTGATTCATTAAATTTATATCTTATATCAATAAACATTTTATTTTATAACAAACGGAACATTTCGAATCATATGTTCTATATAGCGGACATTATGATCCATACATAAATTATATCATTAACCTATTTCATTATAAGTTACTTCGGTCAAAAAATAAGGGTCTACTTGAGCACATGCGTTTCTTATCTTCATTTTCAAATAGTCCAAGATATTAGAAACAGTTTGGGATACCATATATTCAAGAGGACCCTTCAGAAAGGAATCCATGAGCGTTAGGTCTGGCGATATCTGATGGATCCATTGGTTTCAATCCATTTTTTTTTAATTCTTGATCTAAATATCTCTTGACAATGGCAGCGTGGAGGCATGAAGCCCCATCTTGCTGTAGCCACATATTTAATCTTATTCGAAGGAGCACATTGACTAAAAAACTAGCCTCCTTGAATTCAAATCACAAAATCACATCTATGTCTCTAAATAAAGGCATACTACCACAATACAGAAAAAATAAATGGAATAGAATCAACATAAAACACGCTGCAGATCGCTACTGGTTAGAAATGGATAAAAATTGTATTCGAAAAAAAAATTCAAAATGAAATCATCTTGCGAATGACGTGATGAAAAAGGTATGTCCCTGGAGAAAAATTTTTGATAGCGCCGCGACGCCTGGCGTCTTTATTTATTCAGCAGATTTTTATGCGCATCTTAAGTCTAGCTTGTTCAAAACGCCATTCACAGAATGAAAAAATATTCATACGTTTTCGAGAAAATTGGGGTTACCAAGATAAGTGAATCACCCTGTACTCCATTGCCATTAAAATTGGTTCGAAAATGCTGACCTTTTCGTCCTGGTTGTTTTTGAATACCAGACAGAAGATTTTTCGATAAAAATACTCCAAGCTTAATCGCAAGAAATATTTTTTGGAAAACCAAGCAGAAATCTAGAAAGATCAAATAAAGTATCAATGACTCTTTCATATGTTTGGAATGGATTTTGATAGCGTGTGCTATCAGAATTCTAAATATTTTTGCAATAAAAAAAATTTACTCATATGTATACTCACCGTCAATAAATTCGAGACAGGCAAAATTTTTGTCAAATTCAACACCCTGTATCTTTTTTCGTAGTGCTGCGATTTTGTTGAAATTTTCAGCAGGTGTAGTATTGGATCTTGTTATAATACCCTGAAATTTACTTTGCAAAAATATGTGTTGATTATCCCTTATACAGGGAGAAACAAAACCTTCTTTTATACCCTCCATTTCTAAACACCCTGTGGTGAATTTGAGGCGGAAAATTTTATATCATCAAGTTTCAATTTGAAGTGTAATCCTGTCTCAACAAAATGTTTTTTGATTTACGTCAGTATCAGCCTTAAAAAAAAAGAAGTGTTACATTTTTTCAATTTTCATTACAATTTAAAACATTAAAATTCCTTATAGACTAGCAAACATACACAAATATCTCAAAATGAATAGCTTTTTCTCATCGCTTCTTCCATACGACGTGACATACTTTCAATGCATTTTCGAATTGCTTTTGGGGGAATATTTTCCCGTTCTTCAAGTAGGGCTGTTCGTAAATCGGGCAAGGTGTTGGGCTGCCGATTTCGAACATGTCTACCTAGCATATCCCATACATGTTCAATTGGATTTAAATCCGGACTTCTGGATGGCTACACCAATCGTTGACTATTAGTTCGCCTCTTCTAAGTATTCTGTTACAACCCGTGCAACGTGAGGCCTAGCATGGTTCTGCATTAACAGAAATTGTTGGAAAAATATTCCCCCAGAAGCAATTTGTAAATGCATTGAAAGTATGCCACGTTGTCTGGTACAAGTGATGAGGAAGCGAGGTGAAAATACATGCTATTCATTTTCAGATGTTTGTTTATGATTGCTAATCGCTAAGGTATTGTAATGTTTTAAATTGTTGAAAAAATTGAAAAAATTCTACACTTTCTTTGAAAATGTGAATCTTTTTTTTAAGCAGATACTGACGTGATATGAAAAACCTTTTGTTCAAAAAGTTCAGATTTCAAATTAAAACTTAATGATATCAAATTTTCCGCTTCAAATTCACCACAGGGTGTTTAAAAATGGAGGGTATAAATCGAGCTTTTGTTTCTTCCTGTATAACGAATAAACTACAGGTATTTGTGCAAAGTTAATTTTAGGTTGATATAACAAGTCCCAATTCTTCACCTGGTGAAAATTTAAACAAAATCTAAGAACCACGAAAAAAAACAGGGTGTTGAATTTGCCAAACTTTTGCCTGTCCGGAATTTATTGACGGGGAGTTCTTCTGCACGAATGAATTTATCAGAATAGGTCTGTTGTGCATATTCATTCTCATCTAATGAAAAGGATCATGATAAAATAAAATTTATCATCAAAACATTTTATTGCTTCATTTCATGCAATTCTGAGTCGACTAAATAAATCATTGTATCGCGTATATATCTAGAGATTTCAAGGACCAAGAATAATGAAGAAGGGATCTCAGAGATTTCCTCAGAAAACAAATAACTCATCATGAAAAGCACCTGCTATGATGCTGATATAAAAATGGAGTTTCAAAGCTTGAACATTCTTGATAAAATTTCCGAAAGTCATTCGAGGCAACTGGGTTCTTACCTTCAATAAGAGGCAGTTAATTCTCTACGTGTATCGTATACCTCTTATTTTTATTACCCCCGGTATTGCTTTCTAGTTGCCGTTGATTATCTGGAGCTTTCCACGGACTAGCACAAATTGCTATTTTCTCATTATAGACCAACACTCTGAGTTCCTGTGAAGAGTCACGATGCGTGATCGAAAGAATAAAATTGGCAGGATGCCATGAGTATGACGAAAATTCTCACTATGCAGCAGAT
Organism: Hippodamia convergens; assembly: GCA_038502775.1. Taxonomy (NCBI): domain Eukaryota; kingdom Metazoa; phylum Arthropoda; class Insecta; order Coleoptera; family Coccinellidae; genus Hippodamia; species Hippodamia convergens. The sequence continues at coordinate 125,528,469 of CM076607.1, forward strand.
TTTGAATATCCACTCTGAAATTGAATTATTTTCAAGAATAAGAATGAATTTCGAAACAAAAAATTCTTTACTTTTGCGGAGGCTACACCCAAACATTTTTGGGTCACTGTTTTAAGATCTCATGGAGTGGACTTGTACGCAGTTTTTTTAGCATGTAGAACTTCTTTTTGACGCTATTAGATGTCACTGCTTTGTAATATTCTACTCACAACTGATTGCTTCAAATATTGAAGTTTTTTATGGAGATTTTGTCCCTTTAATTGGTATGGGATACTGATGATGCCAAATAAGACTGAAACCGATACATTTCCCCTCAGTGACGAAAAATAATTAATTTTTCCAACCTAGAGGATAAAAAATCTCTGAGCCTAAGAATTGAAAATGGTATTCCTTTCGATGATTACTACTTCAAAAAAATTCAAAATGAAAAAAAACTGACAACTTGACGATGATTCATTCTACTTAATACTCAATATTTGAAATTTCACATACAAACTTTATTTTTCATTATATTTGAATTAATCTGAGGGCAATGTATGATGATTGATATATTTCTGAAAAGGGGAAAAATAGAGATTTATTCTGAGCCATGTCAAACTATTGCTTCAGTAAGAAAAAACACAATTTTATGTTATAGTTCAGCACGCAAACCATTTGGCAAAAAACAAAGTACGCTACTGGATTGCTATGAGAAAGAGACCTGTTTAATGTTTTCATCTCAACCTCTCAGCAACAGAGACGGAGGTAATGGCCTAAGTTGAAATCGCCCAAATTTCAAGTTTGGCCTTTAACTCGAAAACAAGAGATGATAGAGGAATGCAGTTGATGGTTTATTTCTATATGAATAGTTCAAAAATATGTTGTTAAACTGTTTTGTATTTGATGTCAGTGCTCTATCTTTTTTCATACTCAGCAATGTATAGTTGCTCATTTTTTCAGCACACAACTTTTTTCAATTGGAAGATTCTTTTATCATATTCAAAATTTATATTGACACTCGGGTTGACCCAGTATAAATTCGAATTTTCCATAGTTTTTATTTGACTCAATAGATGATTCTGATGAGTGTTGAATTTGCAAGTAAATTCTCGAGTACATGTTTATGCGAGTGTGCTATTCTCAGACGCAGATATTTCCGACATTCATTGAAATTTCATAGACTATCGGAGAGCTCACATCATTTTCCGTGAGTTTGAAACTCGAAAGGTGAGAATTAGAGATATGGCAACTCATATTTTCGTACAAATTTCTAGATATACTCATATAAAGTTTCTGAATATTGTGCAGGGTGTTCCCAAATTCATACGACAAAATTGAGGAGATGAATGCTCGCATGAACATTTCCTCAGCCTACCCTTAAAATGTGATAACTAAAATTCAATTTAAATTTTTTTATAAAATGCTAGTGAAGATAGCAATTTGAAATTTTGTGATTTTCGTGCACTTTCAATGAATCACGGGTGTTGTTCAATATTCCTGTTACTTTTTAGGGTATCATTCTTCAGGGTACCGCATTTTCAAACACGAAAAATCTTGAAGAAGTTAAGATCCTGATTGCCATATCACTTACAGATCCAATTGTATTTCACCTCGTATTAAATTTTTTGTTTATATATACGTCGTTTACTTAAAGAACTGAAACTTCATCCCTTCAATCGAATAATCAGTCAACCCCCTCAATGCATGGGCCCCCCGTGACTCGATTTCTTATATCAGGTCTTCATCTTATAGGCATTGCAAATGGAAATTCACCAAGTTGACAAAAAAGTTCGCGCACACTTTGGGGTTAGTTGTATCTATCACAAAAGATGCACTGAAAAAAAAGGTGTTTTGTGATAACCTTGCTTCGTCCGCACTTGAAGAAATCGAGTAATAGATGTTTAAAACATAGACGTTTAATTGTCAAACTTCTATGATGATCGAAAGTCAATGATAATTGAACACCTCTATTTCTAAGAAAAACCCATGTTGAATACCTTTTATTAATTAGCCTAATTGGTCTAGTCCTTTTCAAGTTTTAATATACCTAGTGCATAGGAATTCATTTTTATATAAACAGATAAAAACTTTGCTTCGAGATGAAGTTTCGTGAAAAAAATATGAATTGAAATTCACGTTTTGTTTATAAATTTTTTTCAATCTTGAATTTCTTCTCAAAACTAAAAGCTGAGGGGGAAACAGTGAAGAAGTAAATAATAATAATAAATGCTAGAAATGAGCACCTCCAGCCAAAATACATTTGTTTCAGAAAACTAAAATAATACAATACATATTGAAATAAGAAGGTACCTAGCTCAGGTTGTTGCAACACATGAAAACCATACAGGTCTGCAGTATGATTAAATGAGGAAAGGGCAAGAACCTCAGCTGAAAAAAACCCTTACCCCGCCCATGAAAAAAAATTACTTGAAAAATATAATATATCAGGAAAATCTTGAAAGACATCAGTGTGATCTAAGAGAAAATCTTCATGTTATCCGTCGATGAGCTCAGATAAACAGATGCTTCATAGAAATCTGAAATGAAAAAACACAAAAGCAGAAATAACACCATCTATTTAGAATGAATTAAATAATTTTTAAATTAACCACCTATTTCAGAAATGCATTTGTTACTTTGTGTATACCCTCCGAACCATCTTGAAATTTATAAACTATTCAGAAGATGTTCTATAGTCTCCTCATTTTCCCCACACTCACAACTAAGGCTCTCAACTGAATTCCATCGGAAAAGCATGCTGTTGCATCGTCCATGGCCTGTTCTAATGCGGTTTAAAACAGACTATATTCTTCTGGGAAGGTCAAAACCAGAAACTCTAATGAAAGGATCAGAAATAAGATCTTTATTGAAACAATTGGATATATTGCATTCAGATTGCTAAATTTCTTCGTCGCTTCTAGTCATATCAATCAGAAAATTTGACCAAAGAAGTTAACGCGACTTCAATCTGGGGACCATATTATATAGAATATAGGTGAGTATGGGAAATGAATTTGGAAAGGAATTAAATTTGTTCCAAAAATTCAAGTCTATTGTCTCTCTGCGAATATGGGAAGGGACAATATTTGAGAGGACTGGCAACCAAGGAGAAGGTGAACACTTGATATTACTACACCATTTCCAATTGTTATTCAGAAATTGTCAATTGACATTCAGAAAACATCACTTCTAATTCATATCAGTCAATTGTATTTCAGAAAACATCAAATGATATTCAGATTTGTCAAATGAATTTCTGAAAACTTCAAATGAAATTAAGTAGACTAATCTGAAATTGAATAGACGCTTTTTGAAGTTTAAATGACTGATCTGAAATATACTTGACGATTTCTGAATTACCCTTGAAAATGGGTTGTAATGATACTCACAGAAAAATTTTTTTGGGCATCTTTTTTTTTCACATGAATACTGGTCCACAAAACAGGGCAACAATATTCGGCAGTATAAAAAACCAAAGCATTGAGGATTATCCGGTGTTTTCAACGTTGTTATTGGATGCATTCAGGGAGGCAGGCAATTTCAGTTCATTGGGTATTTTCACTTCAGAATGAGAATAACTCCACTCAAACGGAAAGTTCCAGCTACTTTGAATTTTTCTGATGCAAGTTCGGGTAAGAATTAAGGAGACCTTGTTGAAAATGGAAACGGTGCGGAGATTCGTACAAATACTATCAAGAAAAGTTACTCTTTGAAATTCATTTGAATTTGTTTTCCACGAGATTATTCTTCAGTCTTGTGAGCCACGCCGATTAAGTTTGCAAAAACGAGTCTCGAAAAGTGTTGAGATTAGTGTCTAGCAACTGTAGCGGAATGCGCGGAAATATTGTTGGATAATCTTCATTTCTCTTTCATCTGGATTGAGTAGGACGAACTTTTTTTGTTATTGAAGCGATAACTGTTCGTCTTGAAAATGGTTTACTTTTCATGCTGTGATATCATTGAAATTATACAACTCTTATTTTCAGCGATATTTCTCACTATAGTTGAAATCCTAAAATGACAACGAATGATAGACTGACATGACGAGAGTCTTCCCGGCTTATTGGCCGTGGTCTATTAGGAATTATTTCACTCAACGTTACGCCTAGAACTGCGGTATTTCTATCCTCTTCAGAGGATTCTTGGTCTGAGGTTTTATGACTTTTGCAATTGCAACTTTCTTCATGGAAAAATTCGATCAAAATGCAATTCAAGCGGCAACAAAGAAACCATCCACATGGGCTACTATATGTGGATGATATTTTTGTCGTTTGGAATCATACACTTCAAGAATTGGATGCTTTCCTATCCTATCTTAACAGTAGGCACCCAGTATTCAATTCACTATGGAAATTGAAATAGATGGTGCTCTACCCTTTCTAGACGTCTTGGTTACTAGAAATCTTAATGGGAAGCTAGGACACAAGGTTTATAAAAAACCAACCCACACTGACACAATCACCCTCAACAGAAACGAGGAGTTATAAAAATACTCGTAGACAGAGCCCGACGATTGTGCTAGCCGGAATTTCTGGAGGATGAACTTGAACATCTACAGCATGCATGTAGATAACGGATATAACACTAAAGAAATTCAGAGGGCAATAAGACCAAAACTTTCCACACGTGATAATAACACGTCACAACTGACCTCTAATGGAAGAGCTATCCTACAAATAAAATGGACTAGTGAAAATCAAATCATGAATCAAATTTGCAGTAGACTAGACTAGTTTCCTCACCATACATCCTTAAGGTCAACGATAAAAGCCAACTCAAAAAATTGACCAAATGATCAGAACTACCAAAGACAAAGTCGACCCACTCTCTTAACCCGGTATTTACTGAATACCTTGTGACTGCGGAAAAGTGAACGATGCTGTCGACTCAATTAGACAGAGAAATCCGCACTAGAGAACATGCCTAAAAGATTACACAATATTGTTTTCTCAAAGGCAGAGGCTATTCCGAACATCAAAAGTTTCTATCCTAGGATGAACATGGAAGCCATTGAGATATATAAACATACGAACAACATGAACAGAAGGGAAGATACTCCTTTGGTACATAGCGCATGGTTGCAGGTATTGGAAAAGACCAAAATCAAGCCAATACGAAGTGGGAGCGATGGACCGATCAACATCGCGCTCATAAACCTACTACCTGCAGTAAGTTTAGGACAAACCGTGGGACAAACTCTTAGTTCATGATAATGTCCAATTGATTGGAGTCAGCAAGAGTGGTTGAGAATTCAAATCAAGTGTTTATATTGGTTTTTTGATCGCATAATCAATTTTTTGTAATTCGAAATACAAAGTGTTTGTTCTACCCTGAACACTTTGAATGAAGATTAATGAGTCCGGCCCTGGAATAATGAAATAATTGATATGTATCTGACTCGACTTAAGCATGTGCCAATAACCTTCCAAGTTTAAATAATATCCGTCAATAAGTTTGAATTTTTTGATGGTCTGAGTATTTCCGTGAAGTTCTCAGAAATCCAGAAATTAATTTTTTATAGTGAATCAGTAATCACCTAGTCCAACTCTATCTCTGGTAAGACTATGTACAGTTATTCCTCGGGCACCATGTATATTGCAATACAGGACTGAAGACCATTGAAGGTTTTTGGCCATTTTCCCATTTCCTAGAATTGGATGAAAATCTAAATTGAGAAGTCTGGATGTTGATGCTTATTTAACTTCAAACAGATATTCCCAGAAGCTCGCACTTACGACTGTAAAATTGCTCTTTGATAAATATGGATTTGTTCAATCTCACAGAATAATTTTAATGAATAACTTAATTTATTCAGTAGTATATACCGGGTGGCCATTTGAAAACGAAACAGACGAGATTACAGACGAAATAAATTTTTTCGATAGAAATGCTCGGACAGGTCGATTTCTGTTTAGAGGGGGACAACTCAAGATGTAGGTTACGGACGCATAGCGCTTCAACCCTTGCTACTACAACCCCCACCCCCAATTTTTGATTAGGGAAGATGGGGTGAGTGATACCTCATTTGAAATGTCTTTTTATACTGATTTCAGCACAGTAATTGTTTTTTCATTTCATGCATTAGTTCTCGAAATATTCTTGACTAAGCATTTGAAAATGAAGTGGTGTTTTCATGGCACTTGTAGTGTTTTTTTCGTGAAAAACCTTTCAAATGAGGTATCACTCACCCCATCTTCCCTATTCAAAAATTGGGGGTGAGGGTTGTAGTAGCAAGGGTTGAAGCGCTATGCGTCCGTAACCTACATCTTAAGGTGTCCCCCTCGAAACAGAATTCGACCTGTCCGAGCATTTCTATCGAAAAAATTCATTTGGTCTGTAATCTCGTCTGTTTCGTTTTCAAATGGCCACCCTGTATTTCGAGAACTAATGCATAAAATGAAAAAACAATAACTGTGCTGAAATCAGTATGAAAATACTTTTCAAATGAGGCATCACTCACCCCATCTTCCCTATTAGTCCACTGAAATTAGACTTTTGCTTCGGACCAATTCATACAAAAGCAAATGAAGGCTTTTCGGGTAGGTCTTGGTGTCCCAAATGATATCCCAAAAGTCCCCTAGGCGGGAGTGACCGCATAACATTTGGCAACGCCGTAAAGGGCTAAAATCCTGCCTCAATGTGAATTTTAGTGAATATCTCGGTTCCCATCGAACTTACGACAAAAATACAATAGAGCAAAAAGAAAGCTGATGAAATTTCATAGAAAAAAGGTTCTGGGTCGTTTTTCGATATAACGAACGGTTTCGTCACAATCTTGCCTTCAATTTGAACGTATGTGATATTCTGTATAATGGAGGTACTCTATTCCACACCACCTTTGAGGATGACTACAGGGCGCGTTTTTCTCAAAGTGGTATTCCCTAATAGGGAACTTTGTTTTTTGAAAAGGCGTTCGAACGCTAATTTTCTTCTCACTCGTCTTCTCCTTCTATGAATGCATGTATATTTTCTCCGATGACATCCGTGTAGTCAATCTCAGAGTTTTGGATTCCTGCATCAGTCACATTTTATTTTTCTGAGGAATCTTCAAATGGTTCGGCATTCAGGCAGGATTTTCCATGGCAATTGCCACAAACCGGTGAGCAAAGAAGTTCCAAACTCCGACGGCCACACAGATGTTCACAGATATTGTTGTGCTGCGTCAAGGGTTGGAGGTAAAAGATTCAATCTCAATGGTCTGCTTCTGCCCACAGCTCTAATCAAGTAAGAATAACGGTATTTATTGATACAGCAACGGGGCTGACGAGGAGAAAATAGCAAAAAAGGACAAACGTAAAATCATTTGTCATGTTTCAACCCTCATTTTCAAAGAAAATATTATAGCACTTGCCGGAGATGATTCGGCAAAATCGGTTAAAAACCTTGTAACGTTTGACACATATATAGTTGCAGCTAAAGCTAAATATCATCAAATTTGTTTCAACAAATTTAACTTGCCTCCGAAAAATGAAGATTGGTCATCCTGCGTATGAAAATGTTCTCAACGCAATGAAGGACATTTTTTCTTTCATTGAAAATAATGAAGACTCTCAGTTTAAATTGACTGGATTGAAAGCAGTACTGACAGAATACATACAAGACATAAATATACACAGATGACAATTAAGAGAAAACTCGAAGAGAAAAAATGGAGACCGTATTGTTATCACCTCAAAGGAAAACAGGATATCTTGAATCAAGCTTGGTACAATAGGAAAGATTCTGAGGCAGAGTTATCGGTACATCTGCAGAAATTTTGCGCCAGGACATACGAACTGAAATTTGCGAAACTAGTTTCTATCCACCAAGCGACACAACATCTGCTCTGAAATCTTCAACAAAAATAATACTGCGCATTACCTTACAGCGGAATAAAGTTTTTCGTCTCATTCTATGTTGCCCCCATTGAAGAACTCTCCATCAATAACTACCGGTATTCTTGCTTGATTGAAGCTGTTAGCAGAATCAGACCAGTGAAACTGAATCTTTTACCTCCAACTCTTAACGCAGCATAATAACATCTGTGAACATTTGTTCACAGTATACTATATCAAGTACAACAATGGCTTGGTAACAATTTAAATCCTGAGGAGTGGCGATGGATGTTAAAAGACAATATATTGCAACAAAAAATGACATCCCAACTTCCTGCGCCTGATGTCTTTCAAAAATGATATTTTGCAACTGTACGAAAGGTTGTGGACCAATGTGTGGCTGTCGGAGTTTGGGACTTCTTTGCTTACCGGTTCGTGGCAATTGCCATGAAAAATCCTGCCTGAATGCCGAACCATTTGAAGATTCCTCAGAAAAATAAAATGTGACTGATGCGGGAATCCAAAACTCTGAGATTGGCTCCACGGATGTCATCGAAGAAAATATACATGCATTCATAGAAGGAGAAGACGAGTGAGAAGAAAATTAGCGTTCGAACACCTTTCCAAATACAGAAAAATCGTGGATTAGGCCTATGAAGGGATACCACTTTCAGAAAAACGCGCCCTGTAGTCATACTCAAAGGTGGTGTGGAATAGAGTACCTCCATTATCCAGAATATCACATACGTTCAAATTGAAGGCAAGATTGTGACGAAACCGTTCGTTATATCGAAAAACGACCCAGAACCTTTTTTCTAGGAAATTTCATCAGCTTTCTTTTTGCCATGATGTATTTTTGTCGTTAGTTCGATAGGGACCGAGATATCCACGAAAGTTCACATTGAGGCAGGATTTTAGCCCTTTACAGCGTTGCCAAATGTTATGCGGTCACTCCCACCTAGGGGACTTTTGGGATATCATTTGGGACACCAAGACCTACCCAAAAAGCCTTTATTTGCTTTTGTATGAATTGGTCCGAAGTTTGGGCCTATTTCGACCTAAATGCAGTGGACTATATTCAAAAATTGGGGGTAGTAGCAAGGGTTGAGGCGCTATGCGTCCGTAACCTACATCTCAAGTTGTCCCCCTCCAAACAGAAATCGACCTGTCCGAGCATTTCTATCGAAAAAATTCATTTGGTCTGTGATCTCGTCTGTTTCGTTTTCAAATGGCCAGCCTGTATAAGAAAAATTCAAGAAACTGTATAGTGATTGTTGCATGTTGATTCGCTAACGCCAATTGATCAGTTTGCTCAGGGAATTTTTTTGACATTACAGAATTTGAAAATTATTTCAGTAATGTTTGAGGTTTTGAAGTCTTTGGAAGTGTATGATTTTTTTCAGTTAATCATGACCTGTCCAATACAAATTTCTTTGTCTCAATGGACAAATAAATGCTTATCATTATTATTTTTACGATTATTTCAAGCCGGCGATTGTTATATCAGGTTTCGTTCGAATCTAACCCAATTAGCAATTTTAAATGAAAATTGACGATTCAGAGGTGGAATCTCCCATTCATTACATTTGCAGAGCGTGCATATGATAAATTGTGAGAAATTAAATTGCCGACTCTCAACGAATATGGAACACCGAAATAACCCCTGATATTCCTAAGAATTCGTACGGGATGTGGAAGTTTTTGCTATCCCCTTGCTCTTTTGTTATACTCAGATACCGCTGCGAAAAGGATGAATTTTTTTTTCGTACGAGTTTTTCCAATGTTATCGCATTCGAGCAGGATAAGCATTCGTGGTTGAGAATTTTTTCAAGCTTGTTCAATACTAAAGTGTTCCCTAATTCGGGACCCGGAAGCTTGGTAGAGATGTTGAGGACAAAAATACAATTAATCATTATAAATCTTACATGCAACAAGATTATTCGAGAAAACTGACAAGAATAGTATTAAAATGTTTGAATTATGGACATAAAATTTCATCCAAGGTTCTACATCCTTGTTTCACTGCATTGAACCTATGTCTAGATGGCGCTAGGGTCGCTTTGTGAGCGTTAAGCGCGGGAATTTCGAAGTATCCAGTTCTGTTTTATTACTGTTTTTATGTATTACAGCGATTTACGCAACCATAAAGTGAAAGCTGATATTTTTGTGAATTATTTTAACTATTTATTTGGTTGCGTGGGAAAAAACAAAAATACGACTAATAAATGATTGATTTATTGTAATTTCCATCAAAACTCAATCAACTCACATATAAAACAACAATTTATAAATTCAACTTTCCTGGCAGTGAATTTTTAAACTTTTTTCTTTAGCAAAATGCTCGAAGCTAATAATTTTTCCCTGACTCTTATCATCATATAGATTTTCTTTTATGTCCATTTCATCAAAGACCAACCAGCAAAAATATTTCTATTCATATCAGGATTCAATAGCTGTTTCCCAAGCAAGCTATGGTGTTTTTATGTGATCTAGGACTTCCCTTCAATAATAATAGCTACATAATTTTGTCCTCTGAAGTGCATCTTCTGCCTCTTGAAGTTCAAAGTTTTTTTAGTCATGTTTTATTACAAACTTTAAACCTCTGGGGTATCAGACTACTCGAAAACACTCCTAAAAGTCCTAGACTTTTTCCTACACCTACACTGTTTTTCGAGCAATCTGTACGATTTTTTTTTTTTTGGTGAAGTGTTACATCTTTTTTTTCTCAAGGTACCATCTCCACCTCCATTCAATTATTCAATGAAGGTTGGACATAATCTCGGCAAGAGAGTGTTACTAATGGATAAAGTTTTGATGTTTCTGTCCTAGATTAAGACTAAAAAACCTATATTTTTCAAACACATCAATTAAGTATAGTTGAAATCAGAAAAAGAGATCTACCGCTTAAAAAATTAAACTACAGGGTGTACCATTTAAATAAGAACTGTTAACAACAAATTTCCAAGTTTACGATGCCTTTATGAATTTCTTAATACTGAATTCTGAATGCCCATGTAACATGCTTCAAATTGAAACATTCAAACGTTTTTTTACGACCAATATCAACCGAGATAGGTTTTGTGTAAAATATGAACAATCACCTTGTACATTGTTATTAATACACTTTTATATTTTTCGATTCCTTCATTGTACCTAGTACCTTGTGATGAACCACTTTTTTGATTTTTTTTTCCCGAGAATGGGAGAATAGGTGAATAGGGTAGATTGCTGAATGTCCATTGTCAATCGGCACGTGTAGGCAACTGAAAATACACAGTTATTGTTGACATTGCCATGGGGTTTTGTTCGAAACATTACATCAAAAAATTTTCCGTAGTGTTTGGAAGAAAGATAGGTGTAATAATAATAATTTTATGTTAACCACGCCGTAGAAGAATGAAATAGAAAATCTTTCATCACAAAGAGTTAATCCAATCTTAAGTTATAAATGGTGAAACCAACAATATGGCTGACTTAGTTTTATATATTGAGATTTTGTCATATTGAAGGGGAACTTCGTGATAATAAATGAATCATGATGATTTCATTCTGTCACCAGAGTAAAGAGGTACATATATATATATATATATTCTTATGAAAAGGAGAGCTAAAATAATACATTAAATGTTGAAACAAAAAGTACCTAAGCTGAGGTAAAAAAAGAACGGGGTATCATAACATTCTTTGTATGATACTATAGAATCATACGATACTATCAACACTACTATCATACGATACTATACAGCCAGGGGAAAAAACCTCAGCCGAAAAAACCTGCCTCCCCGTAAACAAAATAACATAAAATATCAAAATATCAGGAAAATCTTGAAAGACATCAGTGTGATCATCTTCATGTTATCCGTCGATGGGCTCGGATGCACAGATTCTTCCCAAAACGACTCGTAATTCTTAACCTGAAATGAAAAAGGACAAAAGCAGAAAAGAAACCGATTATTCAGAATAAATCGAATGCATTTTGGAAATGCATTTGCTACTTTAAAAAACATCAACATTAAGATTTCTTGGCCAAATAATGTTCGGAGGTTTATAAATATTTATGACAGAAATGTCACAAAATTTGAAAGAAATGAAAAAAAACTCCATCAATTTCCCCTTTCCGAATCTGTTGAATGTTACGAAACTGATAATTTTTTAACATAACAAGCTAAACTTGTAAAAAATCAATTAATACATAACTTTCAACTGTCCTCTTTCACGAGGATTTTTTTTCTGTTGCCGTGTGGGTTTCTTGCAGAAGAATCTCTTTGATACCATGTTCATCAGCTAATTTGGAGACGTAATCACACTTTCCTTTCGAAATTCCTTCGATATTCAAATTCAAAATCCACAAATTGTTGCTCTTTGGTCGTGAGGGTTTTTTCAAACCAGATACGACCTTCCAGGTGATGATTTTTCGGCACTTCAGATGTTTGAAGACCGCTACGGGACCCCAATGAAAGGCAATCATCTCCCATAGATAAACCAAACATGTTATAACACAAGAAAACAGAATATTTTTCAGGAGCAAAAACTAAAGACATATTACGAAAATTGTCATTCTGACAAAAAAAAAAAAAAAAAAAAAAAAAGAGGTACATGAAAAATTTACATGACTTTCAGACATGAAGAGGAGAATGAGGAAGCTGATAATGATATTCTTCGTGTTCAACAAACAATTTTCATCTCACATAAATGAAAAAATAACAAATAATTATGTAATGAAATGCAATAGTGTCACAATAGTATATTCTAATTAAAAAAGTTGCAGAATGAGCTCCTATTCATGAGTGCATTTCATTACAGCACTACTTTTAGTACTGTAATGAACTTATAACGATACTGAAATAGAGAAAAAGATTTATGATTAATTATTGGAATCATCAAAACAATGATGCTCTGAGTTCAAAAGAAGACTGGAAGTTTTCCTCTTAAACAATTCGAAGTTGTTTTCCTCTTTATAACCCCATGTGGACTATTTAAAAGTTTCAATAATCTATATTGCATGGGTTTTTAACCAGTTATCGAGATGTTGAGAAGATTATGACATGAGGATCTTTCCTTTCATGGAAGTATAAGAGGTATTTCTCTAGAATATTACAGTTTGTGAAGTCAGAATAGTAAACAATAAGATTTCCAGGGACTTGTGTAAGCGTAGGAACAAAAGGACTATTGCACATAAAATTAATATGTCCCGCTCAGGGTTTCTCAGAGGTGAAATATAACTCGAATGGGGGTTGATTACACAGCAATTTATTCATTTAACCATACCAACAGGGTGGTGTTCATATACTCATCATAGGATTATCTACGCCTCCATGCAAATATCCAAAAGTTTGCGTACGTAAACTTACCTACTATACCTGTAGAGAAAAGACAGTGGTGTTGGCTCGATGCTATTCCATTTTGCATGTTTTGTATCAGACTGAAAATAAATGGCCTATTTGATATATTGATTCAGCTACGAGGGGTGGGTATGCCTCAGTAAATATTTACCATGGTTTCAAAAGAATTGAAATTCGACGTCTTTGGAATGTACTTTAATCTCTTTTTTCACGACATTTGTTTGCGTACGTTATGAGATACTGAATGTGTTCATTGTGCAAACTTGGGCAGAAGTAGAGAATTTGCACTCAAAAGGCGGAAACACTTTGTTCTTCCTATATGTCCTGAGATAAACTGACCGTGAAGGGCGAATGAGAATTCATAAAATTTCAAATCCCAAAATCACGATACTAGCTTAACTATGAGATTAATTAACTAAGAAGAAGTATATTGTGATGCTTCAAATTACAGAAATACACTGAATTGTATTTCGCAACTGGTAAAGTTACGCAGATATAATCACTCTGATTACTTCAATTTATTTCTGCATACACCATATTTACGTTGAACATTATTGCGGTTTCTGTATGAAGTTATTTTTTTTCGAGAACATTTCAGAGTTTCGCGACATTTGAGTTATGCGCAAACACAAAGCCTTAAGTATTTCATTGTAGTATGGTGGTTTACTGTTAGCTCTAAAAGGTATCCTTCTTTTTTCCTTGGCACTTAATCTACAGATAGCGGTGCTAATTCAAGTGTGAATTAGGATCATGTAAATACGAACGAGATGATAAATACAACAGTCGATTCCAAACATGTAATGAATACCAACATAATCCAAGTCGGTACACCACAATCGCATTACATCATAGAAAAAAATCTAATTGCATATTATTTTCGGTAATTACATTTATGATTTGTGACAGAGTGTTCCCATTATTCTACCTGAAAAACAAAGTTTTTCTTCAACCATCAAAAAATGTTGACCTTTTCTCACTGTTTTTAGGAGCAAAAAAAGCCATCAATTAACTATCAGTGAAGCGCTATGCGTCCGTAACCTACATCTTAAGTTGTCCCCCTCGAAACAGAAATCGACCTGTCCGAGCATTTCTATCGAAAAAATTCATTTCGTCTGTAATCTTGTCTGTTTCGTTTTCAAATGGTCACCCTGTATTCTGAGAACTAATGCATAAAATGAAAAACAATTACTGTGCTGAAATCAGTATAGAAATTCCTTTCAAATGATGTATCACTCACCCAATCTTCCTTATTCAAAAATTGGGGGTGAGGGTTGTAGTAACAAGGGTTGAAGCGCTATGCGTCCGTAACCTACATCTCAAGTTGTCCCCCTCGAAACAGAAATCGACCTGTCCGAGCATTTCTATCGAAAAAATTTATTTCGTCTGTAATCTTGTCTGTTTCGTTTTCAAATGGTCACCCTGTATTTCGAGAACTAATGCATAAAATGAAAAAACAATTACTGTGCTGAAATCAGTATAAAAATACCTTTCAAATGATGTATCACTCACCCAATCTTCTTTATTCAAAAATTGGGGGTGAGGGTTGTAGTAACAAGGGTTGAAGCGCTATGCGTCCGTAACCTACATCTTAAGTTGTCCCCCTCGAAACAGAAATCGACCTGTTCGAGCATTTCTATCGAAAAAATTTATTTCGTCTGTAATCTTGTCTGTTTCGTTTTCAAATGGTCACCCTGTATTCCGAGAACTAATGCATAAAATGAAAAAACAATTACTGTGCTGAAATCAGTATAAAAATACCTTTCAAATGATGTATCACTCACCCAATCTTCCCTATTCAAAAATTGGGGGTGAGGGTTGTAGTAACAAGGGTTGAAGCGCTATGCGTCCGTAACCTACATCTTAAGTTGTCCCCCTCGAAACAGAAATCGACCTGTCCGAGCATTTCTATCGAAAAAATTTATTTCGTCTGTAATCTCGTCTGTTTCGTTTTCAAATAGCCAGCCTGTATTTCGAGAACTAATGCATAAAATGAAAAAACAAATCTCTTGATTTGCCGCTCCCTGTAGTAGTATGTAGTTCCAAATTATTAATGTGTTATAAGGAAATTTAATCTTTCGATTCTTCTGAGGAAATCCTGAATTTCTCTACTGACTGCTTTATTTGAGTTTGTCCCCACCTTATGGGAGAATTCTTTGATTGAATTTCTTCGAGCGCATAGTGGAAATCTTTCCAGTTAGATGAATACGATGATGAGAGTTTCTGTGTATTCTATCTAGCCATACATTTCCACTTGTAGTGACATTGGATAATTATTGTATCTGAATTATCAATATCCTCCTGTGTTCCGACATCATATTGAAGGTAGCATAAAGGAAATATTTGGTTTTTAAACACTGGAAGCAACACTTTTTTTTTTTTCAATGTATTCGAATAAAAGTATGAAAATATATCCGATAAGATGGACATCAGTATTATCTCATTATAAATAACTCGTAAATGAAATTTACGCCTGTCAATCACAATTAAATTGTTCAATTCATACGAGATACTGTTTCAAAAGTTGGGGTACCTATAACCAAAATAGTAATAATGTTACTAATATTATGACTCCGAATATTGAAATGAATAGTGAAGACGAACGATGTTAATGTTAGACGCTCATTTGTTTTAGATATTCGTGCATGCCTATGCAAACTTGGCCTACACATAGTCATGATACCAATATACATTTCTCCGAATCCAAAATTGGACGAGGAAGAGTATTTTATTCATCGCACTGGAGTACAGGGTGATTCACTTATCTTGGTAACCCCAATTTTTTTCTTCTTAATATTTTTTCATTCTGTGAATGGCGTTTTGAACAAGTCAATGTCGACTTGAGATGCGCATAAAAATCTGCGGAATAAATAAAGAAGCCAGGCGTCGCGGCGCTATCAAAAAATTTTCCTCCAGGGTCGTAGCTTTTTTATCATGTCATTCGAAAGATAATTTCATTCTGAATTTTTTTTCAAATACAATTTTTATCCATTTCTAACCGTTAGCAACCTGCAGCGTGTTTTATGTTGATTCTATTTCAGTTATTTTTTTCTGTATTGTGGTAGTATGCCTTTATTTGGAGATATAGATGTGATTTTGTGGTTTTGATTCAAGAAGGTTAGTCTTCTAGTCAATGTGCCCCTTCAAATAAGATGACATATGTGGCTACAGCAAGATGGGGCTGCCATTGTCAAGAGATATTTAGATCAAGAATTCGAAAATGAATGGATTGAAACCAATGGACCCATCAGATATCGCCAGACCTCACGCTCATGGATTACTCTGAGGGCACTAACTTGGACTATTTGAAAATGAAGATATGAAACGCATGTGCCCAAGTAGATCCTTATATGTTGACCAAAGTAACTTATAATGAAATGATATATGGATCATAATGGCCGGTATATAGAACATATGATTCGAAATGTTTGGTTTGTTATCAAATAAAATGTTTATTGATATAAGATATAATATTTTATGAATAAAAAAATTGAAAAATAGTTTGTCACAGAGCCTCCATCATTTTACAAAACAAAATCAAATCGAGGTCATCTAGCCATTATGATCCATACACAAGTCATATCATCTTCCTACTTTATTATAAGTCACTTTGGTCAAAATATAAGGGTCCATTCATTTTCGAATTATTGATCTCAATATCCCTTCACAATGGCAGCGCTGTGACATGGAGCCGCATCTTGCTGTATCTACATATTTAATCTATTCAAAGAGGCAGATTGTTTAGAAAACTAGCCTTCTTAAATTCAAGGCACAAAATCATATCTATGTCTCCAGATCAAGGCATACTACCACAATACAGAAAAAAAAATAAATGGAATAGAATCAACATAAAACACGCTGACGGTTAGAAATTAACGAAAATTGTATTCGGAAAAATAGTTCAGAATAAAATTATCTTTCGAATGACATGAATAAAATGGTCCCATGGAGAAAAAATTTCTGATAGTGCCGCGATTAAGCATTTGAAAATGAAAAATCTTTCAAATGAGGTATCACTCACCCCATCTTCCCTATTCAAAAGTTGGGGGTGAGGGTTGTAGTAGCAAGGGTTGAAGCGCTATGCGTCCGTAACCTACATCTTAAGTTATCTCCCCCGAAATAGAAATCGACCTGTCCGAGCATTTCTATCGAAAAAAATTATTTCGTCTGTAATCTCGTCTGTTTCGTTTTCAAAGGGCCACCCTGTATACCTTATCTTCGTTGTTTCAGCGTTCTTTTGAATGCCAAATCAATTATTGTAACAAACACATTTCAATGAGAATAATTGCATTCAATTTCAGAACTTTGTATAAACCCTTCATAAAAAAATTTCACACTTCCGAATAATCTCGAAACCTGACTCAGAACCATCCTACCCCAATCCTCAACTGAATATGCATCACCTCTCAAATCTCTCGGACGACCGATTAGTCGAAAAATTCCCCCCATAATTGAATCAGTTCTCAAGTTCTCTCCACTCGAAATTTCTGAAGCGTCTTTATCGCGTCGATGCTCTGGCTCTACGATAGAACTCAACAAATTAAGTTGTAAATCTCCCCTCCTTGGTGAAATGTAAGGCGAAAGGCTTGTTGACTTGTCTTTGCACAACCGACTTCTGGCTCTTAACCTCGATCATTGCTTGGGTTGGATACGACGGGAGGAGCAATCACAGGACTTGGGATTATTCCGTTAACCCTTTCTGGAATTCGTTAGCAAATTCGGGAGCTGCTATCTCAGTAACTTCAACTTAAATATTGTTGTTTGGCTCTGACGATTTGGGTATTGATTGAAGGAATGAACAATGAGGAAGAGGTCGTTTGTTAAATGAGCGATACATTCTTGAAACGGAATTTATTTGTTTCTCATTTGTGAACGTCAGTTTCGAAAAACCCAATATTAATCAAGAAAGTTTATTTTATCAAGTCACTAACTGGTAAAACTGACAGTTAACGTATTATTTACATTTTGTTTTAACGTCATATATGTTGAAAATCATAGTAAAATTTTCATTTCCAGTAACACAGATTTTTGATGATGAAGGAGTTGATACTGATGATGATGGACTCAGAAACTGCTGAACTCGAGGACTGCAGAATATTTGTACTCTCCTTACTACCAAATAATTTGCTAGACATTTCGATTTTTTTCTTGACCGAATCATGGACATAACTCATCGCAATTTCGGTGCTCTTTCACCCTCCTGCATGCTTTAGTGCTTAAATATCCGGAACCATAGTAGCTCCAGTTCTGCGAAAAGAGTGGTCGGTGTATAACTCTGGGTCTTTTAAACCTAAATACTTCTCTTTTTTTTGGGACACCACCAATAGTGTGCTGGCCAGCATTAAGAGAAATGCACTATCCATGTCGGTATGTCAAAAAATCTTAGGCTTTGTTCCAGGAGGCCGAAGATTTACATATTTTCTGTATAACATGCAGGGCTTGAAGCTGTAGTCATCATCGGTCATGGTGAATCTTCTTGTTGTTGAATTTTTTGTTTGCCGCAGTGTCACAGTAACGTATTTTTCCATAGCTTCTACATCATTCATGTTTGAGGAGAGAATTTCGTCACATCGATAACATCCAAAAATCCCAAATATTGTTACAATTTTCGCCAGCAACCACTGGTCATTTTTTCAGAGACGCTATTACCTTTTGAAATCTGCAAATGACAACTAAACGTCATATTTTTCATTAAATTTTTTAAGGAAAACAAACCTGCTAACAGGGGCATTTTCTTTCATTTCCAACTAGCTTTTCAGCATACGCAATTTTGCCATAAGGTATTAGGGCTGAATCTAGCTGATAGTTGATTCAAGTAGACGAACAAATTATGTTCAGTTACCCCAATCACACTATTTTTGTTTTGCCACTTTTTGAGGTCGTCGTATTCTCGCTCGTACCTCTGGCTGCCTCAATAATTTCTACTGGTACATTCATTCTCACTTTCGCCAAAAAAAATGTAAAGAAAAATAAACAGACATGTTCATGGCAACGCTTTCATAGCTTACGACATTTGCGACAAATTATTGAGATTTTTTTGGAATTTATCTTACCTTTTCACAAATGAGAATGAAATATAAAACAATACACGCAAGGTAACGGGTTTTACTGGCTCAAGGAGGTTACCTATATCCTCCATTCGTCAGTAAAAACCCTCTTACCTTGCTAGTAATGTTATATACTATATCTGTCTCAGGATACTCGACGTCGGAATAGGTTCGGGGAGGCAAGTCCCGTGTTGGAAAGACCAAGGCTTGGTGGGTAAAGAAATACGGGATAACTCTTCAAAATGCAGATGGGGTCCAAGTTTCCATCGAAACCATCAGACGACGTTTGAGAGAGCTGAATCTAGGTTCTAGACGTTCATTAAGAGGAGGTCCATCAATGACATGTTCTAATGCGATTTAGAGCAGATCATATCATCCTGGGAAGGTCAGAACCAGGAACTCTGATGAAAGGATCAAAAATAAGATCTTCATTGAATAAATTTGATTCATTCCATTCAGATTGCCAAATTTCTCTTCCATTCAAATCAATCAGAATATTTTACCACACATTTTTACGTGATTTCAATTTGCGGATCTTATTATGTGGAATTTAGGTGAGTATGAGAAATGAATTCGGAAGGAAGTTGAATTTTTTCAGAAAATTCAAAGCTGTTTTCTCTGCGATAATATTTGGAAGGACTGGTAATCAAGGAGTAGGTGTAGACTTGATAGTGATAATCCTCATAAAAAATCTATCATGTCTTCAATTTTTTTTATATGAACACTCTTCAACCAAACATAGGAACAATATTCAGTAGCAGAAAAAACCAAAGAACCGGCTAATTTCTGAAGAATATTGTTTCGAGTTTTAAGCTTCAAACGCAGATTATCTGAATGGGCGTTGAAATTCAGAGAGGAATCAAGTTTGATTCCCAGGTAACTAGTATGAAAATTATGCTTAAAGGAAAAAAAACCGAAAGGTACACTCAATTATCCATATCTCTAATGATTATTCAAATGAAAACACGAAACCTCGATTTAATTTTCATTCGGGCACAAACGCCAAATCAAAAAAAAATTTTTTTTTGTTTGAAAATTAGAATGATGAAAAGCCAGAGCAACATCATCAGCATAAATAAATTTTTCCGAAGATGTAGTTGGAATATCAAACAGATATAAATCGAATAGAAGAGGTGCTAGAACTGAACCTTGTGGAAGACTAATATTCAAAGTTTGGAAATTACTACTATCATTTTCAACAAAAACTTTGAACCTTCTGTCGGAAAACTTATTTTCTGATAGTCTAACCATTTTCTCGTATTTTGAATGATTTATATAAGAGTTCAAAAATTAATCCATCCTCCCATACTGCATCATATGCAACTGATAATCCATAAATGCAGACCTTGTTTTTAAGTTTTCATCGAACCCTGATTCAATTCATCAATATATGCACATAGCATTATAAAAAGATAACAACCGTGATAGGGCTTTTTTCCTATATAACTATCGATTTGAATCCAAAATCTTTCTCGAAAAATTTCTTCAATGACAAACGGAATATTTTGAACCAACTCGACAGCAGTCAATCTGAAACTCGAATACATGTCAAATGCATCGTTCATCAGAAAGATCAATAATGTTGACGTTGACCGTAATCAACTAACAGTAATGAAAGTTTTATACGGATTAGTATAATAGTGATCTGATTTAATTGCTTCGGTCATGTGGCTATAGCTTATCGATTTATGTCGTTAGTAGAGTGTGATCAGACTCTTCGACGTATTTCTATTCTTCTCGGACATCGGAAAGCTGAGCAGATCAACTATAGAAATAAATTCATATATCAATAATGTCCTCGGTAATCACTTAAGGTATAGGTATACTTAGGAATTTAGGACTATTGTGTATGGCTCTAATGCCATCTTGGAATTTATAAATCGAACAATTATTAATTAGGTGTTCAACTGTTTCCTCTGATTCACCACATTCATAATTAGGACTATCAACCGAATTTCACTTGAAAAGCATGCTATTGGTACGACCATGACCTGTTCTTATTCGATTAAGAAGGGACCATATTCTCCTGGGAAGGTTAAAACCAGGAACTTTATTCGATGGATCAGTTATTAGATCTTTATTAGTTGAAGAACATATATCCCATTCGGATTTCCAGATTTCCTTGTAGCTGAAGTTCGAATTCAGAAAGTTATTCGACGAAATATGTTTACTGGATTTCAGTCTTGGAATTCTAATGAAAACCAACTATATACAAAACCACCTCCAACAATTCTTTAACCAAAGTGTGACATGACTCTATGGGCAGTAACCTAAATAACTTGAACTTCCATACACTTATTCTTCTTCTAATTACTAACTGATCTTCTCTTAAAGAAAATAAGAAATCAAGTATTAATAGAAGTAAAAAAAATGTCGTTTTGTTTAATGTGAAGATCAGTTAGTAATAAGAAAAAGAATAAGTGTATAGAAGTTCAAGTTATTTAGGATACTGCCCATAGAGTCATGTCACATTTTGGTTTAAGAATTGTTGGAGGTGGTTTTGTATAAAGTTGGTTTTCATTCGTTATATTTATATTCGTCCTATGCTCGAGTAATATAATACCTTCATGACTTATGGATTAAAACAGAAAGATTATAGAGGTAAAAAAATGTGTATTGGAATAGCGTTCTGTGTTGAAAAATGTATGATATTTGTAGGCCTGAGCAAACAGCTCAAAGAGTGCTGCGATAATATCCAGCTTTTCAATAGTCCCAAATCCCAAAATATACCTATACCTTCATTTCATATAGTTTTGAAATTTACGATATACTACTATAATCCTGGAAAATGTATGAACCTGACATTCGCGATATTATGTCAGCAGAGCAAGAGCTCAGAAAATTCTATTGCTCACATGAAATTATTATGCACCATGCACTTTATTAGTATATGCGAGTGAAAGAGTAATAAAAACTGCTATTGAAGCATACTCATTTGAAATAAATGAAACAACTGATACAAACATTTTTTAGTAATAATAAAATTGTACGGACCCCACCTTCAATGTTTTGACTGGCCGAGAGCGAAGATATTGCCCACCTTTTCCTACGATAACTGGGAGAATATTTAATGAACTAGTTCATTAATGGCAACTATAAATGGTCCAGATATTTTAACGCTTATGTGAAGCGAGCGGATAAATACCAAGATTAATAAACGAGTGGTTTTACAAGAATTTTCCACCAGAATTTGATACAAATAAATTGTTATTTGGCATAATATTTTACATTTGGCATGATATTAATTTCTATGTTCATAAAAAAAAAATGATGTGTCAGTTGAGTTTTAAGATTACTCGAATGCTTCCGAATACTTAAGGATTGGTTGTCCATGACAATCATAAATTAAATTGACCCATTATTGATCAATTTTATGTACAGGGTGGGCATATTTCGATGTTTTAGCACTACAACTTTTGAACCAGACGAGATAGAAAAAATCTGATACCCCATTCTCCATCTCTTTTTCGGAGAAACTAATAAGAGTTGTATTCATTTTTGGCTACCTTCTTTTGTTTTCGAGTTATAAGCAAAAATTGGAAAAATGGCGATATCGAAAAAAATTTATATCTCCACTAATACTGATGATAGAACTCTGAAATTAAAACATTCTACAGGCTCTTTTTCAAGTAGAATCCAGTGGCATGCTCGTCTTTTTTGCACCATTTTTAATTACGAAGCTATGACCCAAAGTTATGTTTTTTTTTAATAGAAACACCATTTTCTGAAAGCTAAATTTTTTCTGATTTCAAAAATATATAACATCGTGAGGTTTGTACCAATATGAGTATAGAAATTGGTCAGAAACCTTTCTTCATGTGAGTCTCAATACTTTCTATGGTTTCGACTGTTGATGAGCACAGAAAAATGTAGCTTCGTATAACAAGACCATAGAAATGAAAAAACTACTAGAAAGAAATTGTATTAATTATACGATACTAAATTTTTCTGTGCTTATCGACAATTGAAACCATAGAAAGTATTGAGACTCAGATGAATATAGGTTCTTGACCAATTTCTCATTCATATTGATTTATTGATACGAACCATACGATGTTATATATTTTAGAAAACAGAAAAAATTAAGGTTTCAGAAAATGGAACAAAAATCTAGTGTTCCTATTCAAAAAAACATAAGCTTGGGTCATAGTTTCGTAATTAAAAATGGGGCAAAAAAGATGAGCATGCCATTGGATTCTACTTGAAAAAGTGCCTGTAGAATGTTTTGATTTCAGTGCTCTATCATCAGTTTTAGCGGAGATATGAATTTTTTCCGATATCGCCATTTTCCCGATTTTCGCTTATAACTCGAAAACAAAAGAAAGTAGCCGAAAATGAATACTACTCTCGTCAGTTTCTCCGAAAAAGAGATCGAGAATGGGGTATCAGATTTTGTCTATCTCCTCTGGTTCAAAAGTTGTAGTGCTAAAACATCGAAATATGCCCACCCTGTACAATGTTGTACATAATGAAATTAGTTTACGAAACACACGATAGAAAAGTCGCGACGCTTGGCGTCTTTATTTTTTAAGCAGATTTTCATTACCACCTGAAGACATGGACTTATTCATGTTCATTTTCAAACCGCATTAGAACTCATAATGAAAGGTTACCTGAATTTCCTGAAATTTTGCGATGACCGAAATACCTACCCATAAGTCGATTCGATGAAATAACTGAACATTTAAATTTTCACGACCATAGTTTCTCAGCTTAATTGAAGCAAAACTTGAGTAGAACTTGTACTTATACTCGTGCAACGGTTATCCCATGTTTTTTCCTATTTTGATGAATAGTTTCTAAAACTGAAATCATTCACCATGTATTGTACGAAAATATCTCCAGTTGGAACAAATATAATGAAAACAGGAATCGAAACTGATGGCAATAGAAATATCTAGTTGCATTTGAACATGATGTGCTGCGTTCTGAAATTCAGAGGTACCTATCGATTCGAATCGATCAACTTCAGGGACCAAATATAATTATCCACATTGTAGTTTGTTGAAGCATATTATGGATCCAATCAGTTTTTGGTAAGAGAGACGATTCGATACGGGTTGATTTAGCATCCAATGTGATTAAAAGAGCTTTTGATTAGTGCCTCGGGTTAGTAAAAACAAATATTGACGGCCTGGTTATCTGTATCCAGGCTTGATAATTAAATTTCCTTATTTCGAGGGAAACTATGAGGATTTAATAATGATTTTTAGAAAATGAATCAATGTATACTAAAATACATGAAAAAAAATATAACAGTGTAGGTTTGATTTTTTGCGACAGTATCATACGATACTATACAGGGTGAGTTTTTGACTTGTACATATATTTCAACCATAGATTGTTGAGGTCGAAAGACTGTTTTCGTATTGTATTTTTTCTGATTCAGCCTACATAGATAAAAAGATATAGCCATCTTAAACTTTCCTAATGAGCTATGCCTGGAAATATGACACTTAAATTTTTCCGAGCATCAGATCTGCCACCTAAACCTGAAAATGTAGCAGAAATTTAATTCTGCGAATATTCTGAACAGAATTATATTCAGACAAAGTAAAAAAATTTTTTAATTTCTCTGATATAGATTTTTTTAAATCATTAATAACTCGAAGAGTGCGCATTTCACGAGATTTCACGAAAAATACTCTTGTTTTCCAAAATGGCCAAATATTCATTAAAGGGAATACAACTCACTTCCAAGGGTCGGGATCATAGAATTTCTGCTATAATTATGAAATAAAATGGTATTTATTGCTCATAATAATGCATGTGAGTTAAATTTCGTATTTGCCATATCAATGAGAATTTATATTCTAAAAATTATTTCATTCGATGAAATCATTAACGAGATATATTCGAAAATTACATTTTTTCATAGATTTTCAACAGCCTGTATCTTTCCAACCGAGCCGATTCTGAAAAAATGGGAGACACAAAAAGTGTTTCTTTTGACCTCAGGAATGTCCTGTCAAAATATATGTACAAGTCAAAGTCTCACCCTGTATAGCCAGGGGGAAAAAACCGGTCTCCCCGTAAAAAAAAAATAAAATAAAATTGTTGTATCTGAATATTTTATATTGAAGGATATCACGATTATCGGTATGGCTTTTCGGAGGAAGAATTTCCAAACCCAAACTCCAACCTGAAAATAAAAGAAGACAGATCATCAAGAGAATACAATTTATACTTCATCAAATTGATCTAAAATTTTCAAATTGAGTCTGAGGTAGAGCCGTATGGATAAATTGGATATATAATTTGTTTGTTTTTGGGAAAATAGATTTTTAAGTAAGGTACTTCACTGATTTCAATTATCCCTAGAAACTGAAAACTCTCTACGAAAAATAACACCGTATAAAAAAAGTTACTTTTTATTCCAAAAAAAGAAAAAGCTCATATAGGGGTGTCCATTACAAGTGCTTAAAAAATTGGCAGGATAGGTGGATGAAGTGGGATTTTTACCTTGAATCCGAATCGGATTCAGTACTCTTAGAGCATTCACTCATAGGGTGAAAATGCTTCGAATAATAGAGAGCCCACTCACAAAACCTTAATACAGAGGACAATCTAAAGGATGAAACCGAGGATTATTATTTAATTTACATAACTTCAAGAAAGTAAATCGATAAATTAATTTATGATATCCTAACAGAAAAAAAAAACATGAATAGGCAGTTCCAAGTATTTGGATTTTTGTAGAATTGTTAGGGGTTAATCATCTGCTCCTGAATTAATAATCTCTTCTCGATCGTCAGATATTGCCTTACTGGTAAATTAAGATAATGAAAATTATGTTATCGCTTCAATTCCGATGTTTGTGAGAGCTTTTCCGATATTTTTTTATCTCTGAGTGGAATTGACTAGACTCATGATGAAAACAATTCTCGTCAAAACGTCCGCGAAAATATTATTCATTAACTGTACCATACCTCGTGATAAGCAAAATATTATGATTACGCCAGTCTATATTTTCTGTTTCTTGAGAGGCCCACAAATATAATCAGGTGTGTTTAAACAACTGAAGCAAACATAATAAAAATAGCAATTTCATGTGGCATCACCAATAAAGGTAATTACTGGCCGTCGGGATTGTGCGAAGATGAAACAAAACAGAGACATAAAACGCCATATATGGCTGACCATCAGACGCTAAAGAAGAACTCAAGGACATCAAAACGATCCACTGTAAGGAGGTGCAGACGTACCTACATAATGGAAGTTTTCACTGCTAGCAACAGTGGTTTGCTATTTGTGCATGTCTTTTATTTCTTTTTTTCTCAGACTCAATCTCTTATCGAGAGCTCCTCTCAGGAACCTATTGTTACATTGAAACGTAAGTAACGTCGATTCCTACTCAAGCAAATCCATTGTGAGAGTTCAATTTTAATCAGTGACAAGGTGAAAGGTTTTCGCTGAGAGGTAATCGAAAGAAAACATGAACTGCATTCACTCGAACGAAATAACGTTTGATTTCATTTCGAATTTTTGATAATGGGGAAGTTACTCTGCTAACGAAAACATTATCGATGTAACTGATTGAAAAATTTAGATTTCTATCAGTTATTACCTCATTCCTGATGACGAGAAAACAGCACAAGTAGCAGGATGAGAAATTCGAAAGCGAGTTTTCGAAAACATGATAATGCTGCAACACGATGCTGTTATGAGTTTAATTACAGCACTACTTTTAGTACTGTAACATCAAGGTATGTAATCCGGATTCAGTTTTCGAATGGATGGAATTGTTTCGCAGAAATTCATTCATCTGATGGCATTGTTTTGTCTCCTAATACGTTCATACATCATATTGAAGCGAAGCATCCATTAGCTCGTATGTTTTTCATCAACAGTTATATCAAATAGTTTGACCAAAAATCAGGTACGCGACAGGATTGATAGAGCGATGACAGAACGAAAATTCATGTTTTAAGTATGATGAAATGTAGACAAGTGAGCTATGAATATTCCTCAACAAATCCATTGTGAGAGTTCAATTTTAATCAGTGACAAGGTAAAAGGTTTTCGCTGAGAGGTAATCGAAGGAAAACATGAACTGCGTTCACTCGAACGAAATAACGTTTGATTTCATTTCGAATTTTTGATAATGGAGAAGTTACTCTGCTAACGAAAACGTTATCGATGTAACTGTGTGAAAAATTCAGATTTCTATCAGTTATTACCTCATTCCTGATGACGAGAAAACAGTACAAGTAGCAGGATGAGAAATTCGAAAGCGAGTTTTCGAAAACATGACAATGCTGCAACACAATGCTGTTATGAGTTTAATTACAGCACTACTTTTAGTACTGTAACATCAAGGTATGTAATCCGGATTCAGTTTTCGAATGGATGGAATTGTTTCGCAGAAATTCATTCACCTGATGGCATTGTTTTGTCTCCTAATACGTTCATACACCATTCGAAGCATCCATTAGCTCGTATGTTTTTCATCAACAGTTATATCAAATAGTTTGACCAAAAATCAGGTACGCGACAGGATTGATAGAGCGATGACAGAAGGAAAATCCATGTTTTAAGTATGATGGAATGTAGATTAGTGAGCTATGAATATTCCTCAACAAGGAAATTTTCGTCAGAATCATTCGGAAATATTCAATCTAGAGATTTATCGCTCGGGCAGAAGCTGTGATCTGAATGACATGGATAAATCAATGGGAGGTGAAATCAAAACATGAAAGAATCTCCTGAAGAATATATTTCAGTTGTTGGACTTGTGGAAAAATAACTTTGTTTTTTATCTGAAATCACTTTCTTGATTGAACTTCACGAAAAGTTCACTGCGAATGTTTTAGTGAGATGGATGGAGTGACAGAACTTCTATGAGAATACTTAGACGAGAAAGAAAATTATTAGTCTCTCTGATTTATACACTGGGTGTCCCGCTAGGAACTTTTAACACACTCCTACCGTATATAGGGTCTACCATCAGCTATTCAAAATTGATCGAGCAAATAAGAAGTGAAGTTTTATATTTCTTCATTCACCATTTCTTCATCATTTTACATCCTCACAATAAAAAGAATAATTCATTCTGAATGTATGGATTCAAGAGAACTCAGGAAAAAAATTTAATGACAAAATGAATATTCAAATCCTCAAAAACACATATATTATTAATTGTAAAAGGGGAATGAAGTTTACAAGCTGATAAAAAAATTCTTCCTATTTACATAAGATGCTCGAAGTGGGAAACCTCAACTTCCAAACTTTCATCTGGACGTTTCCTCAACTGGCCAATTGCTTTTTTCATGGCAACACCAATTTTTGACCCAACATTTGGAACACCCTGTGACGAGTTTTTCGAAATTCTAGAAATGTACAATATTTCTACTGTCTTCGACTTCAAAAACGTGAAAACGGTTTGTTCTTAAGATATCTAGATTAGAAATAACAAACATAACACCAATCCCTCTCATCTCTCTTTCTTCTTCAGTTTTTGTTCGATATTGTGGAAATCATTTTGACGAATACAAACGATTTGCTAACGAATGTATTCAGAATCGCATACTCTATTAAATTAAGAAACGAAAAAACGGAAAAATAAGTTCTCTAGAAACGCCCTATAGGCCATCGAACTTGGTACACCCTGTATATCAATCTGAATCCCAGTTATTTTCAGTTATTGCAGTTGTGGTGATCATATTTGAGAAATAACTGGTGAATATTTCCATTTCCGATAATTTTTCGTTCGAAGATTTCTTGTAATCTCTGATAGCATAAGTCATAATGTAGCACACTGATTCAACATTTGAGCATAATAAGTTGTGTTTTTACACATGTAAGAGTGGTAGAAACTTCTCATAACTATTGAAGAATATCAAAGCGAGATTACATTCGATACAAATCAATAGGAAAAAATTTTCATTATGAACAAAATTCTTACAAGAATCTTTCCCTAGTTTATGATTGTAATCTCTAATTGTACTAGCAAACAACCTCAATGATGTTTCTAGAACAATTCTAAAACAATGATTTCACTGTGATTTCGAAATGGTCCAAATCCTGGGGGATCAAATAGGCACTTCAACGTTCGTTTCTTATCCATTCTCCGAGAATTAATTAACTTCTCGGATTATTTGATAAATCATTTTTCAGCAAATTTTCTACATTTAATGAGTTGTCAAAGTTTTTCGCCCTCTAATTGGTTGTTCGGAATTTATCTGTGAGAGGGTTCTTGAATAACAAGTTGACATCCGTTATTCTTTACTCGAAATTGATTGAATTAAACCAGATAAGATTTAGCAAAAAACGAATTTCTACTCATAAAATACCAGCAATGATCTGAGATATGAACCTGAATCAACCTTCACCGAGCTGATTCTAGAATTAAACCTATTCAACAATACATTTTGTGTATCAAGAACAATATTTGAAATAGACTTCCCCAAAAAATCTTGTACAGAATATTTTTGAATCACGCTTTTTCATGAAATATTCGAACAAAGGGACGTCGTCATTTCTATATTATTCTGGTGTCAAATCTTACCATTCATATTGTATGTTCATTATTATAATTACAAGAATGAAAAATAGAAACTTACGTTCTTGAGCTTATTAGTTGAAAGGTTTTCCACCGTCATACAAGCTGGATCATTGATAATCCTCATATTCATTACATATACTTATGCATTTTCAAATTTTTTTTTGCTTTCACAAAATAAAATAAATCTGTATATACAGGGTGCGGCACGGAGAATGGATGGTTTTAAAAAAATAATAAAAGCGTTAATTTTTATTCAAAAACACATTTATTGACGGAATCAGATTATCAAGGAAATAGCATTTGAGACAGTCAAGTGTGGAAAATCACATCAGGCATGTGGTGGCCGAAAACGGTGATGCAGTGCTGGAGGCGCTCTCGGAAGTTCGCGTAGACACTCTCCAACATCGCTCTCTCAACTTGGGCAACTTCCACGCGAATAGCCCTTTTCAATTCGTTATGGAGACACCTGAAGGCTAGAGTATACGAGACCAAGCCCCGAACTCTGGACGAATTGAAAAGGGCTATTCGCGTGGAAGTTGCCCAAGTTGAGAGAGCGATGTTGGAGAGTGTCTACGCGAACTTCCAAGAGCGCCCCCAGCACTGCATCACCGATTTCGGCCACCACATGCCTGATGTGATTTTCCACACTTGACTGTCTCAAATGCTATTTCCTTGAGAATCCGATTCCGTCAATAAATGTGTTTTTGAGTAAAAATTAACGCTTTTATTATTTTTTTAAAACCATCCATCCTCCGTGCCGCACCCTGTATAAAAATGGATTGCTGTGCGTTGGGTACGTTAAAACTTGAAAACTGTTGGACGAATTTGGCTAATGTTGGTCTTGACTCATTCCAGGAAAAGTTTGAAAGGTGAAAAAATGTGAGAAATGTAATTCAACGCTTTACAATATTCACGCATAAGTAAGATCAACTACAAAAAGAGGACGTAACTTGAAACGTCAATTTCATAAATGATCAACGAAACCTATCATGACATGGATAATTATGTTTATCGAACTATTGGTTAATACACTGCGCAAAAAAATTAACGCAAATTATGGAAATCTCAAATTTATTCCAAAACTGAAGGTGTTCTCAGTGATGATCATTTTTATCAGAATTATGCATGCATACGTTATCCACTTTCAACGTTTTTCTTCAATACAGATGTTTTTTCCCAGCAGAAATAAAAAAAGATTATATTATCAGATTTTGAATGTATTGACTCCATTCAAAAATCAGTTGTTCTCTATCAATTCTAGTGATCAATAGTTTTTCTTTCGTTTGATTTTTTACAATCGATAGAATTTGCCCAAGCGGCAGTTTTGTGAGAAGAAGGCTGGACATACACAAGAATTGCAAAAAGGTTTGGAGTTTCCCATACAAGTGTGTCAAGAATGTTGCAGCGATTCAGGGAGACAGGTATAAATGTCCGAAGATCAGGACAGGGTAGACCACGGGTAACAACTGCCATTCAAAAACGTTACTTGAGAGTTTCTTCGTTGAGACAACGGTTTGCAACCGCTCGCCTCCTTCAAAATCAGCTTGAGCAAACTCATGGGATGCAAATTAGCACTGAGACAATAAGAAATCGCCTCAGAGAATATGATTCAAGGCCTCGTGTCGCGGCAAGAGGCCCTGCTCTTACCCCAGCTCATCGAAGGGCGCGTTTGGATTTTGCGAGAGAGCATATCCATTGGCAAGAGGCCAATTGGGAAAAAGTTCTCTTCACAGATGAGTCTAGATTCTGCCTCTACCATTGTGATCGACGTTCCCTTGTATACAGACGTCCACATGAAAGATATGATCAGTGCAATTTCTTGAATACAAATGGTTTCCGGGGAGGATCGATTATGGTATGGGGTGGAATATCTTTGACTGCTCGCACAGACCAAGTGGTCGTTGATGATGGAGCTATGAATGCTGATAATTACATAAGGAAAATTCTTGAAGAGCATGTTGTGTTATTCGCCCCAAACATTGGTGAAAATTTCATTTTTATGGACGATAATGCCAGACCCCATCGTGCGCGCATCGTTCAGGAGTACCTTGAAGAGGTTGAAATCTCTCGAATGGAATGGCCAGCAAGAAGTCCAGATTTCAATCCGATTGAGCAGGTTTTGGGTAACCTCAGTAGAAGGCTGAGAAGTTCAGAAAATTATCCAGCTACTCTAAATTACTTAGAAATGCAACTCGGAGAAATCTGGGAAGGATTAGATCAGAACATTTTGAGATCACTCATTTCGAGTATGAACCGTCGTTGCCGAGCTGTAATAAACGCAAGGGGTGGAAATACTAATTATCAAATCATTTATCAGCATTTCAGTATTTTAAAAATTGTTTATTTCTCTTCATTCACATAAGATTCGGTGAAATTTTGATTTTTTTCCATTTAAGTCTTGTTTCCTTCAAAACCTTCCTGAGAGAACATGAGAAATATGTTGAGATTTTCAGAATGTGCGTTAGGTTTTTCGCGCTGTGTAGTTTATTATTAATTGATATCATTGGTGTTTCGTTCAAACTTTGAGTCGTTTTCACTTGAACAAATTATTTAACTCGGGAAATAGATTTAACGATGTTATGAATAATTCAAATCAATTTCAAAACATCGATGTTTAAATTCCAAAAGTCGATGATCATCGAAAATCAAAGACAATCGATCACCTCTACTTCTAAGGAAAAACCATATTAAAAACCTTGCATTCTTATATTATCTCACCTTTTGAACCTTCCCTGGAATTCCATGAATATGTCAAGACCAAAATTAGCTAAATTGTTCCAGCCATTTTCAAGCTATAACGTACCTAACGCACAACAATTCATTTTTATATGTGTATACAACAATTTTAGTTTCCTTCAGCTTTTCAAAATACTGAATAACATTCGTGCTGTTCAACATGAATTGAATAAAATGAATAACCGGTTCGTACTTGTATCTCCTGAGCATCGGTTAGACAGGATATATTCTTGTGAGCTTCCAGTTGGAAAATTCGGTTGAAATATGGGAATCGTGGAGATCCTCACTTCGTAGGCATGGTTATGGCGGAACAAATATAGTGTGCAAACTCGAATAAAACGATACTTGAAGGAAATGGCGTGTGTACTCACCTCCTATAGGTTAGATTGCATTGTAAATCAAGCCGACTAACATGGTTTGAGGGTATGAGTCAGGCTCAGACCTCACGTTCATCGAAATAAACCAGTGGCGCAGTATAAGGGCCAATAATTTAAGAAAAAAAAAATTCTTTGCCTTTACGAAGGCACAACGAGAACATTTTTGAAACATAGATGAATTCAAAATAGTAATCATCGAAATGAATACCATTTTCAATTCCCAGGCTCAGAGATCTTTTATCATGAGGTTGGAAAAATGATATTAGATTTTGTCACTGAGATGAGATATATACCGGTTTCGGCCTTATTGGGCCTCATCAGTATCCCGCACATCTCAGGACAAAATCTTCATAAAAAACTTCAGAATTTGAAGCAATTGGTTGTGAAGTAATGAGTAAAATATCACAAGGTACTAAGGTGGTGACATCCAATTGCGTCAAAATGAAGTTTCACATCTCCAATCAAATGCAAAAAAAGAAATCTGTACTTACTTTTTCACTGAATGAGATTTTAGCAGTGGCTCTATTCAGGGCCCGCTTGCTAGTTTCTCAAAGTGATGGAAACGCCTAATTTTTTTTTGTGACTGTGAAGCCTGATGTTTTTAAGAAGAAGAAAATTTTTTGCCTTTACGAAGGCACATTATGTGCCTTCGTAAAGATTTTTGTCCTGAGATTTGCGGGATACTGATGAGGCCCAACAAGGCCGAAACCGGTATATCTCTCATTTCAGTGACAAAATCTAATATCATTTCTCCAACCTCATGATAAAAGATTTCTGAGCCTGGGAATTGAAAATGGTATTCATTTCGATGATTACTATTTTGAATTCATCTATGTTTCAAAAATATGTGCCTTCGTAAAGGCAAAGAATTTTCTTTTTCTTAAAAACATCAGGCTTCACAGTCACAAAAAGAATTGGGCGTTTCCATCACTTTGAGAAACTAGCAAGCGGGCCCTGAATAGAGCCACTGCTAAAATCTCATTCAGTGAAAGAGGAAGTACAGATTTCTTTTTTTGTATTTGATTGGAGATGTGAAACTTCATTTTGACGCAATTGGATGTCACCACCTTAGTACTTTGTAATATTTTACTCATTACTTCACAACCAATTGCTTCAAATTCTGAAGTTTTTTATGAAGATTTTGTCCTGAGATGTGCGGGATACTGATGAGGCCCAACAAGGCCGAAACCGGTATATCTCTCATTTCAGTGACAAAATCTAATATCATTTCTCCAACCTCATGATAAAAGATTTCTGAGCCTGGGAATTGAAAATGGTATTCATTTCGATAATTACTATTTTGAATTCATCTATGTTTCAAAAATATGTGCCTTCCTAAAGGCAAAGAATTTTCTTATCTTAGTATCAAAACCTATTATTCAAGGACGTCTTTCTAAAGGAAGACTGTGGACATGCGAATGAAATGGAGTAATTTAAGGCACTGTCACCCGCTCTTCTATGATTTTGACAGTGCCTTAACTTGGTCCCTCCCTGTTCGTTTCATGGGATCTGCATAAGTTCTTCTTTCTCTTATGTCGGATTTCTTTAGAGAAGTCACGTGACAATGAGAACAACTGTCAATTATTTGAATTCGAAGTCATTACTGCCGGCAAAATATGGAAATGTTCGAAAACTACAAGGGATATACAGGGTGGTGTTTCCTAAACATGCGGCAAAAATTCAGGGAGCTGTTACTTGGACTATTCTAAGAATATTTTGTCCTCTGATGTTTTTGGAAAAACCTCTTTGTTTTGAAGATACAGGGCGAACAACATTTTTCATATTTTTAAAATTGATAATAGTATAAATAAAAATGCGTACCGCACTGTGCATGTTTACTAAGTAGGTACAATTTATTTTTAAATGTGTTTGACAACTATAAAAAACGGCCAGTTTTTTGACTTATACCACTCCAGTAGAACATGTGGAAGACTTGCGAAATCGGATCATTGCTGGGTGTAACTTAATAAGAAATGATCCTGGTGTTTTTGAAAGGGTTCGGCAGTCAATGAGGAGAAGATTGGATGCTTGTATGCTGGCTGGAGGTGGTCATTTTCAACAGTTTTTGTAGGTTAAGTTAAATTTTCATGTAATTTTTCATAATAAAATGTTATTATCTAAAATTTTGTTTGCCCTGTATCTTCGAAACAAAGAGGTTTTTCAAAAATCATCAAAGGACAAAATATTCTTAGAATAGTCCAAGGAACAGCCCCCTGAATTTTTGCCGCATGTTAAGGAAACACCCTGTATATGTTGAAATGTTTTATTTGTGATCTTACCCTGGCAAAAATCAGCACTTTGGCCTGTCGGCTGCTCAGTTATATCGGTGAGGGATGAGTCGAAAAAAAAGAGAACTGACGAAATTGATTACTCTCTTTATTGTTGTGCGCCAGGCTTAAAAATAAGCCAAGGTATATAACTGAATTATCAGAAAAACAGAAACTTGCCTGAAGAAGAAATAACAACAAAAAAACTAATAATCGGTATATTTGAAAAATTTCACAAAATTGGAATTAAAAAAAATTGCTGAAGGCTGAAATCTATAATTCAAATAGCAGAACGTTAACAATAGTTACTGATCTCTTATCTCCTGCTGGAATCGATCTTCAGATTCTCTAATACTGTAGTGTCTCTGGTGATGGCAAAATGGCGGATGAGAGAAATGCGAAGATGGTTGCTGATTTTCTGGAGATGAACGTCAGCTTCGTAGATGTTGGTTGAGCTGACACCGTCGTACAGCTTCTATTCGAAGGATTTCCTTGAAATCTCTCTCTCTTCTCTCCTATATAGAAAACGAGATCAGTATCGTAGGCAAATAAAATAACAAATTCCGAATCGTTCTGTCCAAAAAAATTAATTAAAAAAATTACACAAAAATTTGTGAGAAATTTAGAAAAATAGTCATTAAAAAAAAAATTAAAAAAAAAAGTACAAAAAAAAATTTTTAAGAATAATCAAGTAAAAAAAAATTACAAAAAAACTAATGTCTCAGAAATTCCGAAAAATGATCAATTCGGAGAAAAATCAAGTCAATTGTAAGGTAGACAATAAGCTTAATTTCAAAATAGTCTCAACCGACCAGAAATAGGAGATCGATTCTTCCTGGTGAATGCCAAAAAAAAAGGAATAAAGGTATGTTTCAAAAAAATTGAAAACAATGAAAAAATGATTTGAGAATATAGAACCAAATTAAAGTGGAAAAATTACTATTCTATATTCCAATATCAAATAAAGAAAATTAAGAATACTTAACCAAATCAGGCACAAGCACTGAGAAAAAATAAGGCAAAATAGTAACCAGGAAAATCGACAAATCGCTACCTCTGCTGACTTGAAAACACCAGTCCAGAAAAAATCGAATTTTCATTCCTCTCGATTAACATCGTGAAAAATCCTCGCGACCACCCGATTTCAATCGATCCCAATCGAACGATTCTATCATCAACGCTGACATGACCGCGCAAGAGATCTTCAGATGCCGCCAGTGGCGTCTCATATAAGGGGACGACTTAAACGTTACATATTTTAGCGGCAATAATGACTTCGAATTGACAGTTGTTCCTAACAGAGATCAAACCACGGAGAATTGAATCAAGTATTCGATCGCGAAATAATAATGACACCATGCTTAGAGAGATTCATTCTACTCAGTAGGTACTGAATATTTGAAATTTCACACACAAATAATATTTTTCATATCTGAATGATGAGGGTGATGTATGATATATTTCTGAAACGGGAAAAATGGAGTTTATTTCTAAGCCATTTCAAACTATTGCTTCCGAAAGACAGGACACAACTTTATGATATAGCTCAGCAAGGAAACCTACTGCAAAAAAAAACAAATTACGCTACTGGATTGCTATGAAATAAAATCGGACATTATGGCCGAAGTTAAAATCGACCAAATTTCAATTTTTGCCTATAACTCGAGAAGGAGAAGAGGTATGCAGTTGATGGCATCATCAGATTCTCTAAAAAAGACCAACCGTAACTTGTCATTAATTTCCCTCTTTCTCTCCTATTTAAAAAGTTGTGGTTCAAGTATCACCAATTTTGCGCACCTTGTAGATACCCATTTCCATGCAATTAATTTCTTTTTATATTTTGGACTTCTGTTGTTTCCTTTGTGTTTCACTTAATATATTTCTTTTAAAAAAACCAATGGTTAATACAACTTTATTCATCTCAAAGCTATATAATCTAATTGCCAATTGCAACAATTGGTC
Organism: Hippodamia convergens; assembly: GCA_038502775.1. Lineage (NCBI taxonomy): Eukaryota > Metazoa > Arthropoda > Insecta > Coleoptera > Coccinellidae > Hippodamia > Hippodamia convergens. Next base: position 125,565,494 of record CM076607.1, read on the forward strand.
CCACCACCAGATCTCTTACGCTCTTTAGTTTCTTGGACAAAAAATGATTCTAAACATTTCTTGGCCAACATTCAAAAATATAACAGCTGTTTCCAGACGAAATCGTTTGGCGAAACACATATTGTACATGACAATTTTATGTTAATTATTATATTTTAGTTGCTTTTTTATTTATTTATTGAGGCAGTACGAAGTCTGCCGGATCAGCTAGTCTAGAATAAACTGGAGATGAAATTCAGAACAACGTGTTGCTCACCCCTCTCTTGAGGATTTTGATTCAATTCGAGAGTAAACGACCTGAAAGATTTTACCTGATTATTTTATTGATGGAGTCAGACAATTTCCGCTGGAAGAATTCAATAGAGCCAACACTCCGAGGAATCCATGATGTTGAATGCCTACTGAATAGGAGGTAGGAGGAATGATGATAGAAATAATATAAGTGGGTTGAGAGAATTGACATTCAAGCACGCATGCAGCCTGGTGATATCTAATTTCTTCGAAACTTTATTTGACCATCTGGGTAATATGGCACCGTATTCCTACGGTTTTTATTGTCCTTTTTAACGATTTTCGAGAAATTTTTTTCATAATTTCGATGGGAAATGAATTTGAAAGATATTGCAGGAATTATTTTTGAAACATAGATGAATTCAAAATAGTAATCATCGAAATGAATACCATTTTCAATTCTCAGGCTCAGAGATCTTTTATCATGAGGTTGGAGAAATGATATTATATGTTTCAAAAATGTTCTCGATGTGGTCTCCGTAAAGGCAAAGAATTTTCTTTTTCTTAAAATTGCAGGAATTAGTTTCAATTTTTTTGTCAAAAAGAAGGGATTATTAGATTTGAGAATTGAATTAACATTGTCTTCTCTGCCGTAGTTCGTCCCATTTTTTGGTCTCAAAACAGATCAATTACGCACCAGAGTCAAGATAATACTGGAAATTTTATGATACAGGGTGCACCAAGTTCGACGGCCTATTAGGCGTTTATGGAGAACTAGACTTATTTGAACTATAATAATTGGTATTATTATATTGCTTGACATTATCTGCCGAGCTAGAATATTCTTGGATCCTGACCTCAAAAATTTTTTTTCTGTTTTTTTCTTTCTGAATTTGACAGACTATGCAATTCTGAATACATTCGTATTCAAATCGTTGCATTCGTCGAAATACTTTCAAAAATATCGAGAAAAACCTGAAGAAAAAGAGAGAAAAGAGTATTATGTATTATGTTTGTTATTCCTAATCTAGATACCTTAAGGACAAACTGTTTTCACATTTTTGAAGTCGAAGAATGTGGAAATATTGTACATTTCTAGAATTTTGAAAAACTCATCACAGGGTCTTCCAAATGTTGGGTCAAAAATTGGGATCGAGATTGGCCCATAACTTTTTCAAATTAGAACCCTATTTTTTTATGACTGCGTTGGATTGTACAAAGAAAAATGATGATAATGTTCTAACTTGTTGATGCTCCTAAAATTGATAATTCTTGAGTCATTCAGGATTTTCTGTTTCCATTCATGAAATATGTTTTATATCAACAATGATAAATGAATTCAGAAGAGAGAAAGTCACTAGTGAGTTATTTGAGTAATTTACCTTCTATGACCAAGGTCATTGTTGATATGAAACAGATTCTATGAATTTGACGGCACGTACGACATGAAATCACGAAATCCTGAAGAACACAAGAATTATTAATTTTAGGAGCATTAACATGGTTCAAATTTGAAAAACGAAGGTTATGGGTCAATCTTGATCCTAATTTTTGAAAGAACATTTGGAACACCCTGTGATGGGTTCTACAAAATTCTGAAAATGTAAAATATTTTCACATTCTTCGCCTTCAGAAATGTGAAAACGGTTTGTGCTTACGATATCTAGGTTAGGAATAATACCGAATACACTTATCTCCACTTTTTCTTCAGTTTTTTCTCGATATTTTGGAAAGTATTTCGACGAATGCAACGATTCGTGTACGAATGTATTCAAAATTGTATACTCTATCAAATTCGATAACAAAAAAAACAGAAAAAAAATGTTCGAAAATTTTTTTTTCACTCTCTGTATGACTGATAGTGGTCAGGTTCCAAGAATATTTTAGATCGGTAGGTAATGTCAAATAATAATATAATCCTAATTTCCAGATTTCAAATAGGTCCAGTTCTCCAGAAACGCCTGATTGTGCCGTCGAACTTGGTACACTCTGTATTCTTTTCAGAATAGTTGCATTCATCGAAATACCTCTCAAAATATCTGGAAAAAAGAAGAGTGAGAAGAGCATTCGGTATCATGTATTTTTATTTCTATTCTAAATAACTGGAGCACGAACCATTTTCGAATATTTGAAGTCAAAGACTGTTGAAATATTATACATCGCTATAGTTTTGAAAAAACTCGTCACAGGATGTTCCAAATGTAGGGCGAAAAATTTGAATCCAAATTGGCTTATAATTCTCGTTTCTCGAATTACAAGGCCATTTTTTTTATTCTGTGAAAAAAAATAATGATAGTGATCTGACAGTTAATTGGCGAATATTTTTCGTGGATTTTTTTCGTTTGTGTTCATTGTTCTTCGAATAAATATCCGAAGCTTTCAACCGAGCTCAATGGGAGAAGAATAAATTGGAAGATTGACAAATGTGACTCATCATGAAAAAAGAGAAATTTAGTCCTTACTTCCCACAATCTTGTTTTTGTTCTGTAATTAATTTCTACACTTTTTTGAATTTGGTTGTAATTTGTAAAACGCCATTTTATTTCACTTAATTTGGGTCAGAAGACCGTATATGACAATAACCGTTTTTAAATATTTTACCCTGTAGCTTGTATGTAAGTGTTGTTTGTTTTTGTTTTATTATATTTAATGACTTTTACACCAATGTACTTAAACAATTGTTTTGTAGCTTGAGACTTGAAGATGAGACTATTTTAGAAAAGTCTCGAAACTAGTCGTCACGAAATAAAGATTGTGGGAAGGAAGGACTAAATTTCTCTTTTTTCGGGAGAAGAATACTTCTACCCCTGATCCATGCATTTAACAGAATGCTGGCGGTGGATGAAGTTTTTGTGAACTCCTATCCGAATCGTGAAACTATGGTTTCTTTGGATAACAATCGACAGGTCCAACATATCCAGTCATTAATTCCTCAGAATACCAAAAGCATTTAATACCGGATTTTCCAAATTAAAAATTGTGAAAATCTGTTCAAACAAAGTATCGAACGAATCAGGATTTTTTGATCGATTCATTTCTCTTTCAGAAATCCCAATAAACATGAACAGTCTGAACGAATTTTCGCTCTCGCATCGACCAGAAATTTTCATATTTAAATATCCGGAGGAATTTCGCTCCATACCGTTCTTATGGATTTCAGCTCAGCTGATTAATTACAATAACTTGAGGCAAACTTCATCCATTAGGAAGGGATATCTCCCACTTGAACCCGTGGGAATTTGGGCACAACGTTCTTCTCGAAGTCACTTGGGGCATTAAAATTCAATATTCTCTAATTTCGTTTAAAACTTCCCTTCCGTGTTTTTGGCTAATATTCAGCTAACCTCATTAATGAAAAATGCTCATGTGAGTAGTGATCTACTCGAAAAAAAGACATTCATACCTAATTTACTATATATATATATATATTCTTATGAAAAAGAGAGCTAAAATAATACATTAAATGTTGAAACAAAAAGTACCTTAGCTGAGGTAAAAAAGGAACGGGGTATCATGACATTCTTTGTATGATACTATTGAATCATACGATACTATCTACACTAGTATCATACGATACTATACAGCCAGGGGAAAAAATCTCAGCCGAAAAAACCTGCCTCCCCGTAAACAGAATAACATAAAATATCAAATATCAGGAAAATCTTGAAGTCATCAGTGTGATCATCATGTTATCCGTCGATGGGCTCGGATATACAGATTCTTCCCAAAACGACTCGTAATTCTTAATCTGAAATGAAAAAAGACAAAAGCAGAAAAGAAACCGATTATTCGGAATAAATCGAATGCATTTTGGAAATGCATTTGCTACTTTAAAAAACATCAACATTAAGATTTCTTGGCCAAATAATATTCGGAGGTTTATAAATATTTATGACAGAAATGTCACAAAATTTGAAAGAAATGAAAAAAAAACTCCATCAATTTCCCCTTTCTCAATCTGTTGAATGTTACGGAAACTGATAATTTTTCAACATAACATGCTAAACTTGTAAAAAATCAATTAATACATAACCTTTCAACTGTCCTCTTTCACGAGGATTTTTTTTAATGTTGCAGTATGGGTTTCTTGCAGAAGAATCTCTTTGATACCATGTTCATCAGCTAATTTGGAGACGTAATCACACTTTCCTTTCGAAATTCCTTCGATATTCAAATTCAAAATCCACAAATTGTTGCTATCTGGTCGTGAGGGTTTTTTCAAACCAGATACGACCTTCCAGGTGATGATTTTTCGGCACTTCAGATGTTTGAAGACCGCTACGGGACTCCAATGAAAGGCAATCATCTCCCATAGATAAACCAAACATGTTATAACACAAGAAAACAGAATATTTTTCAGGAGCAAAAACTAAGACATATTACGAGAATTGTCATTCTGACAATTATGATAATTTTCACTATTAGTCACAAACTACGAGTGGGAAAAACGAGAAAAAAAGGAGATAAGTGTATTCGGCATTATGTTTGTTATTCCTAACCTAGAAATCGTGAGCACAAATTGTTGTCACAGTTTTGAAGGCGAAGAATGTGGAAATATTGTACATTTTCAGAATTTTTAATAACCCGTCACAGGGTGTTCCAAATGTTGGTTCAAAAATTGGGATCAAAATTAACTCATAACTTTCTTCAAATAAGAACCCTATTTTTATGATTGCATTGGATTCTGCGAAGTAAAATGATGATAATATTCTAACATGTTGATGCTCCTAAAATCATTCATTCTTGAGTTATTTAGTTTCTATTCATGAAATCTGTTTCATATCAACAACGATAAATGAATTCAGAAAAGAGAAAGTAACTTTTTTTTTTTGTTAATCCCTTCAGACATAGCATTAATGTATGGGACAAGTCAAATATGCAACTCATGATGCTGAATACAATAAATAGACATAAATATCTTTACATCATCAATTCAACAAACACGGAATACAATTTCATATCGTACAATCGTCATAAATAAAAAACATGTATGACCCATAAGAAATCTATCATAGAACATTTAAAATATGAGTATTAAGTAATAAAATCGAAGGAAAAAAAACACAAATTTACTGTGTGGTCTGATCACTCAGGTATTCTCTTACACTATAATATGCTTTCTGCAGATGGAATCGTTTGATTTTGTTTTTGTAGGAATATTCACTCAAATTTTTAAGAGCAGGTGGGAGATTATTATAAATTGTTATTCCCTGGTACAAGGCAGATGTTTCGAATTTTGCGGTCCTGTGAACTGGAATACTTATCAAATCCGAGTGCCTAGTTCTATAATTGTGGAAGGATGAGTTCTTCCTAGTGAGTTATTTGAGTAATTTATCTTCTATGACCAAGGTCAATCTTGATATGAAACAGATTCTATGAATTTGAGGGTGCGTATGACATGAAATCAGGAAATCCTGAATGACTCGAGAATTATTTATTTTAAGAGCATTAACATGTTGGAATATCGTCATCATTCTTCTTCGCACAATGCAACGCAATCATAAAAAAAAGCGTTATAATTTGAAAAACGAAAGATATAGGTCAATATTGATCCCAATTTTTGAACCAACATTTGGAACACCCTGTGACGGGTTTTTCGAAATTCTGAAAATGTACCATATTCACACATGCATCGCCTTTAGAAATGTGAAAACGGTTTATGCTTACGATATCTAGGTTAGGAATAACAAACATAATACCGAATCTATCCCTTTTTTCTTCAGTTTTTTCTCAATATTTTGGAAAGTATTTTCACGAATGCAACGATTCGAGTGAGATTGAATTTGAAATTGCATGCTCTGTCAAATTCAAAAACAAAAAACAGAAAAAAAAATTTTGAAAATTTTTTTTTCTCTCCCTGTATAACTGAACGTGGTCAGGCTGCAAGAATATTTTAGATCGGTAGATAATGTCAAACAAGAAGATAATCCTAATTTCCAGATTTCGAATAAGTCTAGATCTTCAGAAACGCCTAATAGGCCGTCGAACTTGATACACCCTGTATATCAAGATCTATGACTGATCAAACTAAGGTAACCTTTGATGAGACCGGTCTATCAGATCAGCGTGTACACTAATAAAATGGTTTTTAGGGTACCTAAATTAAAATAATGTAATCATTCTCCTGCCCCCCAGAACAGATGGGAAAGTTATGAGAAAAAGTTATTTGCTTGATTTATTAACCCAGCCCTTATGAATGTCTGACCCCATGCTTGCTAGATTAATATTCAATGATCCAATGAAAACCTTGAGCGGGGAGAGAGCTGGATTATGAAGAAATATTATGCAATGAAGCAACACTTATCGCTTGAGGTGTTAGTTTTCAAGTTTAATTGGGTAGTTCATATTCCAAAATTATGCCGTTTCCGCTTCATGGGGTTGTTAAATTAGAATGATCCACACTGTTACGCATGGATTTCGCAGAGGAGAGACTCGGACTTTGTGGCAGATTCAACGAAACGAAGCTGTTTCTCATAGTTCCGAACTTCAATGGAGAAGGAAATTTCGACTAAAATTGCCGGACCTTTGTATAAAACGATATTGTTTACTACAGGAGGCGAAGTTCCAATTAGAGGTGCCATTTTCGATACTGAATTCTTGCGATTCATTCAACAATACCAATGAGTTATTCCATGTTGCACTGACGGTGAATTTTCAACAGCTCCTGTGAATTTGGCTAATCGAATTCGATGAGTCGGAAGCTAGGTATATTTGATCAGTATGTGGAGTAGATTCCAAACAAGTTCATGTATTTATATCATATGGAAGCAATAATGAAGAGTCAAATGCGCGTTGTTGGTATTGAAAATATTCTCGAAATTTCAATACTTCCACAGTATATGGAATTCGGATATTTGTTTATAGTTATGTGTATTTTATCTGTCATTTCTGAGTGTAATACGCACCCTTGTTTCTAGTCAATTGAAGTGCGGCTTTCAGTTGACCAAGGGGGTAAAACTTGCAGCTCAAAAAAAAAATGAAAAATATACCCCTTTCTCTACTAGGAGAGAAGGCTCGTGCCTATTGCACTAGGAATAGGTCTTATTGGCTTGATTTTTCAAAAACAAGTTTTTGTTTTTTGGGTGAAACGAAAAAAATATCGTAATTTTAATTTTAACACGTATAATGAAAAAATTAACACAAAATAGACAATTTACAGCCGTGCGCCTATGCACGTCGAATATTCCATCAGATCAATTCGAACAATGAAAACCATATAATTAATTCACGCCGGAATGAATAAATGATCAAAATATCAAAGTATTCAAGTTCAAAATACATTCAATGAAAGAGATTTCTGGACTGTGGACCCAACCTTAACTGTTGTAAATGGAAAACTCTGACCTTTTACGTTTCCCTCGATGATAATTAATCCTTATTAGACAAATTACTTGCACTACACCCGAATACTAATCCCGAAACACCGCGCGATACGAAACAACTTTACAATTTTTCAAAATCCGGACACAACAACATTTTCCCGTTTCGAACTAATATTTCCCAATTTCCAAATTTAGGACTTTACCGTTACCCGAGTTATCTGAGGATGTTGTTTTTTCGCTCGAAATCCCCAGATACATTACTTAACTCTCTCCATGAACAGAAATTTAAAATATTTTTTCCACCACTTTGGGTTGGTACCTCAAACGCGTTTCTCTCTTCAATGACGGTCCTAGAGAGGGGGAAAATAGGGGTAATTACCCGCCCCCCAGAACAGTTAAATCATATTCATCTTCCTCCTTTATTCATGTTGATAATACAAAAAAATGGAATGAGATGCATGAAATTTCAAGTTAACACTATCTCTTCAGTCTAAGACCGCCTTTATTCCTCTACCAAAAATCTTTTTGTCTCATGACCTATATCTACCAATCCGAATTTCTCATGGTCGGTCTCCTGAATAAGCTTAGTTCTTTCAATTAATTAATCTTCGAAGTATCCCAATTAACGATACGGCACTAAATCAATCTTCGAATAATTCGAATCTGCATGGAAAATAATTTCATCGAAATGCCTCATTTGAATTATTCATATTCACACATCATATATCTAACTTTCAGCGGACCTCTATCAAGTCTCTTAAAGTCCCTAAGAGCATAATTGCTTCGGAAACTTCAAGAGCCACTTATTCCTCATAATTCGTTACGTGAATATATTGTCCCGCTGAAATAACCTAATTGATTTGTCTCGATCGCAATTAAGATGACTTCAATTAATTTTCACGCGTCTCATAATTATTCGGATTGGTTGCATTAATTCATGATTTTTTTGATATCCCGGTCTATTACATGAGCAAGGCACCATCGCCAAGAGTTTTTTTTTCGAAAATTCAGTTACCTACAAGTGAAAAAATGTACCCCTATTCGCGAAGAAGTTCCTAGGATATTTGGGATTCGAGCAGTATTTTGAGGTTGTCTGTTCAACCAGATGGAAAGTAAACATTTTTGTTGCTGTCTTTCAAAAGTATTTGTTTAATAATGACATAAAACAGAGTTCGCTCTTGCTTGTTATACTGATTAACGAAATGAAATGTATTGATGAAATCTTGCTTTTTCCTTCTTCTTGCCTACTACTTAATTTTGATAAATCTATCCAACCAAAAACATTTTCATGTAAAAAATATTACCAGGACGAGGTCGTAAAATTGTCAAAAAGGTATCAGATCTCATGTAGAGCCAAGCTGTTAACTCCACAATCTTCATCTTTACAAGTCCTTATTTCACAAAATTTCACGACACTGCTGTCAACAAGTTGTTTCATGAAAGAGAAAAGTTTCATCTGGCTGTAGCTACATATTTTGCATGAAAAAAGTGGCATGTCCTCCAATACGAAGTCCAAAGTATCTTGCGGAATGTTCAGATACTCATATGTAGTCACTGTACTTACTAGGCAATTTTTGTGGTCCTATCTGTTGATGTTTTACAATGCCTGCCCACATTTTTACTACGAATCGGTGATATGTGATATTTTCTCTGGTAGTATACGATTTCGACAGCCCAAAGCTGTTTTTCCATTAGTGAAATAGCATTTCATCATATCTACCATTTCTTGTACAGAATGCATTCACACTGATACAGTTCAATAAACGAATTAATTGAAAATCACGATAGCATGAATTTCCAATTCAAAATGTTTTTTGATCATATTATGCGCAACACAGATCAACATAAAACAGTAGCGAATAATCTTTCTATTCCTATATCTAGGCCTAATCGAAAAAAATGGTAAAAAAATGTTTTTTTTTTACCTCTAGAAGTCAAGGACTCACCGTATATAATACACTCTTGTCTTTGAGAGAATTGGCTTTCATATTACCTCAGGGACTCTAGGGAAGCCAACTATCGAGATCTGGATATTCCTTGACCTTGACCACTCTTCGTTTGCTTTTTATCAAGTTTGAAAAAAAAATTTTATGATATTGATTCTGATTTCACTTCCCCCTTTCGTAAATGAAATTTCTCATTTAGATAAAGCCGTATAATACGATATAATTTGTGCCAGGCCATGAAATACGCTGCTACGAACAGCTACAGTATCCTAAGGGTGACTTTTTTCAGCACTCACATGCCCAAATGAAGTAATTTATAACATGAAAACCGTATGCTTACTTTTTGTCGGGGCCAATCTACAAGCCGACTCGCCTTCTACTGGGAGTCGTATTTTTCTGAACTTTCATCCATATATAACGGATGTAAACGCGATAGGAATTCTCTCGGTCGGTAAAAGGGTAATGAATATCGATTGAATCCACACAATGAATTGTAGAACTATAAATACTCTGTGGATGATGATGCGGTCATATGAAATTGGTTATTAAAAGACGCCCACTTATCGAGCACTTTCAGGTCGGTGGTCTAAAATCGTTCCATGAATAACATACAGGGTGTCACTTGAATACGTATCGTTAGCCGAGATGTTCATATCAATTTTTTCAGATCGCGCTTATTGAAAATTTGGGACAGGTATTTGAAATAGAGGGGTAGTTGAGGTTTGATTTTATTATACATGATAGTTCAATTATGCTTTAGGCTTCCACAGCTGCCGAATTAGACATTTAAGGACTTTTTGGAGAGTATATAAAGGAAGCTTTACCTTCTGCTATAGAGATTCCAGTCAGAAATCAGGGACAACAAAATTCATGCTTTCAATATTTATATACGTTCTCCAGTTGGATTTGTATTAGGGCCCAGTTTATATACACAGGCACTGAACGTCCTAATGGATGCTATGGTTCAGGAGAAATGAAAAGGTTTCACCTGCAAATATCATGATATTCTTTTGATTTTGGGAAGTCTCGAGAGATTGCGTTGGATTCCTTTCGACAGAGAAATACTGAAGTTAACTTCATGGGAGTTGAATTGGGGGATCTATAAAACATACATCAATCGCAGTAGTAGAATGAAAAATTTTCATGAATTAGAAATGACCAGAAAAAAAATATTTATACAGGGTGTAACAAGTTCGAAGGCCTATTAGGCGTTTCTGGAGAACTGGACCTATTTGAAATCTGAAAATTGGGATTATGTTATTCTTTGACATTATCTACCGACCTAAAATATTCTTGGAGCCTGACCATTTTCAGTTATATAGGGCGAGAAAAAAACTTCAAATTTTTTTTCTGTGTTTTTGTTTTCGAATTCGATAGAGCATGCAATTCCGAATATATTCTTACTCAAATCGTTGTATTTGTCAAAATACTTTTCAAAATATCGAGAAAAAACTGAAGAAAAAAGGGAGATAAGTGTATTCGGTATTATGTTTGTTATTCCTAACATAGATATTGTAATCCCAAACTGTTTTCACATTTTCGAAGTCGAAGATTATGGAAATATGTACATTTCTAGTATTTTGAAAAATTCGTCACAGGGTGTTCCGAGTGTTGGTTAAAAAATTAGGATCAAAATTGGTTCATAACATTCGTTTTTCAAATCAGAAACCAATTTTTTTATGATTGCGCTGGATTCTGCGAAGAAAAATGATGATAATGTTCCAACATGTTGATGCTCCTCAAATTACTAATTCTTGAGTTTTTCAGGATTTTCTGTTTCTATTCATGAAATCTGTTTTACATCAACAATGATAAATGAGTTTATGAAAAGCGGAAGGCTCTAGTGAGTTATTTGAGTAATTCATTTTCAAGGACCAAGTTCATTGTTGGTATGAAACAGATTCTATGAATTTGATGGAACGTACGACATGAAATCAGGAAATCCTGAATATCTCAAGAATTATTGTTGTTTTCACGAAAATTACAATAAATCAATAATTAATGAGTCGTTATTTTTTTCACGCAACTAACAAGTAATAAAACAGAAATGAGTAATTCGAAATTCCCGCGCTAAACACCCAAAAAGCGACCTTAGCGGTTCAATACAGTGACACAAGGATGCAAAACCTTGGAAGAAATTCAATGGGGAGTTGTGCATTTCATTTGTTGTCTCTGGCTTGGCTACGCACTATAATACACAAATTTGAGTTAAACTTCCTCATACTCATAAGATTTATGCTGGAAAGACGAAGAGATTCAAACACAATCGAAGATCGGTTTTTTCGTCTTAAAACCCAAATAGACCTACCGTTCCGTATAAAGAACGCCTATCTAAAAGTTTTCTATTCAAGCTCAAAATGAAGAAACAAAGAAGGCGTCAATATAAACAATAAACACATAAATTAATGATTTCTGTAACACTGAATATAACCTACAAAGTGCTTGAGTATTCAAATTCACTTTAAAGCCATGTTAACTCCATAAATATATCAATTGTTGCAATACCTCATTTTGTCCGGTGGTGTATTTTTTCATATATATTTATTTCATCGCGTTTGCGAATAAAATAATTTTATCTATGGTCGGATGAATAATATAAGAGGCGAATTCATCTACGCCATGATTTCAAATCCTGATTTTCGCTACGTAAATGAAGGCGTTCTTTTAACGGAACGGTAAGATTATCACCTACTATATTACCTGAATATATTGTTATAACTATTGGAAAAATAATCTGACTCTGCATGAGATACTACATCATGCAGATAATCTGGATATGATTTCAGAACCACCTGATAGCAAAATTTTCTTCTGCACATAATTCAAAAGTTTTCTGTAACTGAAATAACAGTAATGTTGCTTATGCGCCTACTAATTTCTTATTCGTATTTTCATGCACCAAACAAAGTAATAATATATTCACCATGAAAAAAAAATATCATTGACCAACCAAAACTCATGCAACATTAGAATATATGGGAGGCGTTGACTGATCCCGTAAAAACATGAGTTAGAATCGTATTTCGACAAGGACAAAAATTGTATTTCCCACTTCTTGCACACTGCTTTGACATGGTTGTTCAAAACGCAGAAATAAAAACAAACTAGACTAGCTATCATCGCAACAAGATTGCTGGAAACTAATAGAAAAACAAAAAAACAGGACCATCTAAGCAATCAAAGAGTGCACACCAATCTTCAGGATAGGTCAGAGTAGACCATCTGATTGTTTACCAGAATAAAACAAAAAAATTGTGTAGTGTGGCATAAAACCCAATATTTTATAAGTATTAAATATAAAATAGCATAGCATCCGGAAAATTGCTTCTATAATTACGACATATTATAATTCAATTTTCATTTTTCATAGAATGCATTTTAGTAGCTCAAAAACCTACCGTTCCTTTGAAAGAACACCACAAATTTTAACTTTTCGTGAAAAATAAGTACACATAAAGATGAAAAAGCTCCATTTAAACCATAATCTGACACAATTCTCATTGAAATGACAGAAAAAAAAATTCAGGTCTATTTGGGTTAAGGTTTTTCGAGAGCGAACACACTCTGCTCCAGCCTTAGCTAGAAGAGTGGCTGATATTCATGGATCTATAATTTCCTTGATACGTTAAGAAAAAGTCCGGAACAAACGAATTTAACCAGAAAGGAATTGATCGAAAGCCAACAAAATCTTTGGTTTTACGGAGGCCACACCGAAAACATTTCTGAAACATCTCGTTTCCAAAATGTTTTTCCTCAAACCACTCAGATTCACAGTCGCGAAAAAAATTGGCGACCCTAGCGCCATCTCCGCGAAGGTTCATTACATTAAGAAAAGGATGCAAAACCTTGGATGAAATTCAGTGGGGACATTTGATGTCTCTGGCTTGGCTCACACTATAATACACAAATTTGAGTTAAACACAATCAAAGATCGGATTTTTCGTCTTGAGGTTTTTCGAGAGCGTACACCCTCTTCTCCAGCCTTAGCTAGAAGAGTGGCTGATATTCATGGATCTATAATTTCCTGATACGTTAAGAAAAAGTTTGGAACAAACGAATTCAACCAGAAAAGAAATAATCAAAAAACAAGAAACTCTTTGCTTTCAGTCCTTGAATTCCTGAATTCTCAGTTTGCATCATATCAAAACTAAAATTGCCTCTCCGATATGGCCACGGAATCATAAAACAGAAATGAATAATTCGAAATTCCCGCGCTAAACACCCAAAAAGCGACCCTAGCGCCATCTCCGCGTAGGTTCATTACAGTCAGAAAAGGATGCAAAACCTTGGATGAAATTCAGTGGGGACATTTGATGTCTCTGGTTTGGCTCACACTATAATACACAAATTTGAGTTAAACACAATCAAAGATCGGATTTTTCGTCTTGAGGTTTTTCGAGAGCGTACACCCTCTTCTCCAGCCTTAGCTAGAAGAGTGGCTGATATTCATGGATCTATAATTTCCCTGATACGTTAAGAAAAAGTTTGGAACAAACGAATTCAACCAGAAAAGAATTAATCGAAGAACAACAAACTCTTTGCTTTCAGTCCTTGAATTCCTGAATTCTCAGTTTGCATTATATCAAAACTAAAATCGTCTCTCCAAAATGGCCACGGAATCATTTCTTTTTTGAGCAACGATGAATTAAATGTATCGCTTCATACCGAGTTCAGTGGAAAAACGATTGGGTTTCCTCTGCTGCAATTTTCTTTTTATTAGAATAAGAGTTCCTTCTGAAATGAAGTTATTAGATTACCGCTGCGAATAGTTCAACGAGAAATATTTTTCTGAAATTAGATTGCTCCTCACTCGAAATTACTCCCGAAGACAACGAAAGTCTCAAAGCAAATTAATAATGGCAACTATTCTGAACATGTATCTAATATATCAAAGGAATTTCGTTGCGTTCTCTGGGTATGTTGTTCTCGTTGCTTTTAGAAACGGTAAACCTATTTTCTGGTTTGGAACATGTCGGAGGATAAAGTTCAGTGGAACTAGTTTCACCTCCAATCAAGATGCGATATAGAAATTTCGGGAATAAAGAAAATGAATCCATATCCATATTGTCTTCGTATAAGTTGGGAAATCGTCACCCGAAAATTTGTAAGAAATCAGGCGAAACGTCTGTGAGTCATACAGTTTACAGAATACGTTCTTATTTATTTATTTATTTATATCATTAGGAATACAAACAGGTGATTGACACCCAAATACAGTATTCACAGATTGAAAGAAAAAATGTTACATATTATACATAAGATGGAATAACTACAATATAAATTCTATAAAATACAATGAAAACAAAAATAAAATACAGCCATAGGCGCCACCATGAAACAAGAAAAAAAAAACAAGCAAACTTTAGTTCTGAAAAATTCTCCTCAACTGATTTCTAATTGCACCTCTAGTCTGGAAAAATATATCAATGTTGTCTTTATATACATTGCAGTGACGAATCATTCTACATAAAGGTGAGTTCTTAGCACAATTTGTGTAAGAGTTGAAGCGCTATGCGTCCGTAACCTACATCTTAAGTTGTCCCCCTCGAAACAGAAATCGACCTGTCCGAGCATTTCTATCGAAAAAAATTCATTTCGTCTGTAATCTCGTCTGTTTCGTTTTCAAATGGCCACCCTGTATAAAAAACCAAACTTCAGAAAAAGGCAATCAGATTGAAGAAATGTCTCATAATATTTTTTTTTGAGTGGATTTAAGTTGTTATCGTGTTACAAATGATTTTAGAGCGAATATCTCGAAGATTTCATACTTTTCAAAACGATCGTGGAGCAGTTTAGATAATTCATCTTGTTGGACAGAAATTATATATCAGTTTGTAATCATCTCCAGTCAGTGAATTCAAAAGAATTGCCCGTTTCTTCTCATTATTTCTAATATCATTTGCCTTGAAATAACATCCCAAACGACGATTGTAAATTGTCTAATTACTACGAATATCACATTTATTTAATGCACCTAGGTTAACAGACATTTTGAATACACGTATCAACTTTTATCCTTGTTGCAAATGTTACATATTTCAAGTAATGAATCACGATTTTGTTTCCTCGTTTATTCAAAAATAAATCTGAAATACGACTAACCGACAATCTCATTGAAGAAAACCATCATTGGAACCTGTGTTCCTCAGACATTTCTCAATTCGGCATACAACACAATTAATAAATTTTCCTCTAGCTGAGACTAATAAGCCTTATTCAGGCAAGGGTATCCCATGATATCGATTAGAACTTTGAGTTAGTTCCCTCAAAGTGCTTGTTGCTCCTGCAGCTCTGAGCTAAAAGGCTTTTTCCCGAACTGAGATAGGTAGGTTTAGAATAGTTCTACTTAATATATTAAAGGTGCTTTTGTGTTTGCCAATTTCCACCCTAATGTATCTGAAGCAATAATTCTAGGGCGTTTGCTTGTTCCGCGCTTGACAAAGCTTTCAGCTTTCTGAAATTCATTAAGCTGCGGTTTTTCCAATCGATCAATTTCGTGTTCTCAATTGAGGCTGTTTGGCTTTTCATTAAAAACACAAGCTTGTTATTTTCAAAGTGACAGATGTGAAAAGAAAGAGTTAACTCTTATCCTTGCCGCACAAAGAATCTTCTGTCTGTGCATACGAAATGTTTGAAAATTTTGCATTCTTTTGAATACATCTTTTACTTATACAGTTTCATTCTTATGCTTCGTCGTGTTGAACGTTTTCATGCCTTGCCTTCATTTTTATGTTTAATTTTTTTTAAATTAATGTGATCTCATATTTTCCTGAGGTGTATGAGATACTGATGAGGTCAAATAAGACTGAAACTGGTATTAGACAAAATCGTTACCGATGGTGTCGCTGCATTCGCCCATCAGTTGTTAACCGAAACGAGTATTGTTTCGTATTCACATTAAATTTCTATTTGTACTAGTGGGATTTTTTAGTTTAAACGTTAATTGGCTATCAATAATCGAAGTTGTTTCCTAAATTGTGAATCCTGTGCATTATATTTTAAATGAAAGTATAGGTTATATTTTTGTTATATCTTATGTAAAATATTGAGGTGAGCACTATTCAATTTTGAATGCTTTTCAGATCATCTGGCAAGATGTTTACCAAAGATTTCTCTAAGTATAGAAAATTTTCCAACATTTACATGTTCACAGATGCTGTATAGAAGGTGAGCAAGTGTTGCAATGCAATCATTTGATTCTATGTGGGAAAAAATTATTTCAAAACATTGGAATTCTACAAGGACAATTCCATCATATTGAGGAAATGATTTCTTATGAAAATGATGGTGTGAAGGTTGACAAGATTATATAGAGATACCAAGCATGGTTTTCTGGAATTTGCAAGCATATTTCAGCCCTGCTACTCTACAAGATTGTACGTACTACAAAATATCTCGACAATTCTAGTGATTTTGAAAGTGAAATTCATTGATTAGATTTGTCTCTGCTGTTTTTCTTTTTTTTTCAATAACAATGAAATGTGAAAATAGAAAACATTTGGATTATCCATATTCGTTGAAAACTAGGAGTAGGATGAAATAACTATGGAAATATTTTCAAGGAGGCCTCTGCATTTTCCTGAAAACTTAATATGGGTTTTCTCTCCCTGTCTCTGAAACAAGAAAGAATTTTTAATAATATAAGAATCGCCCCTGTGTAAAAAATTTCGAGCACTCATTTGTCAGGGGCCAAAACTTCACGAGAAAACTTTGTATAAGTATATGTATAAAGAACATTCTTGAAGAGCATGTAGTGCCATTTGCCCCATACATTGGTGAAAATTTCATTTTTATGGACGATGTTGCCAGACACCATAGTGAGCGCATCGTTAAGGAGTACCTTGAAGAGGTTGAAGTCTCTGGAATGGAATGGCCAGCAAGAAGTCCAGATCTCAATCCGATTGAGCAGGTTCGGGACAACCTCAATAGAAGGCTGAGAAGTTCAGAAAATCATCCAGCTACTCTTAATGACTTAGGAATCCAACTCGGAGAAATCTGGATTAGATCAGAACATTTTAAGATCATTCATTTGAGTATGAACCGTCGTTGCCAAGCTGTTATTAACGCAAGAGGTTGAAATACCAAGTATTAAATCACTTCAGTATTTTGAATATTGTTCATTTCTCTTCTTTCACATAAGATTCCTTAATTTTTGTGCCATTTAATGTGTCTTGTTTCGTTCAAAACCTTCCCGAGAGAATATGAAAAATGAGTTATAAAGTCAATGTAGAGTTAACTTCAATTAAAATTGAGATTTTAAGAATGTGAGTCAATTTTTTCGCGCAGGGTAAATAAATAAATGAATAACGTCTTTATTCAGAGAAATAGAATACGCCTGGCAATCATGACATCCAGGGCGAAGTCTAGAGAGCTATTCAACTTAACCCCACAATGACGTACGAAGCCAAACTAATAGAGCAGAATTTTAATGAAATTCAAAATAAGCTAAAATTTTAGCTTCCAACTGTGTTTCATTTTCATTCAATTTTAATTTCACCGAGCTACTGCAACAAATGAAATAAAACAATAACTCTGGAAGAAGTCGTAATGTTCATGAAAATTATTCTCATGAAAAGTCCGATATTCAACAAATTTTCAGATAGCTGCATTCCTCTTTCCCGATGTAGGGAATGTGTTCAGCATTCAAGTCCTTATTGAAGCGAAATAACCGATCTGCCACTATCTGCTCAACATCTGAGATGACATTTCCATGTCCGTATGATGGAATACCGTATTCTAACATCCTTCTAAATCTTTATTGCTGAGGCAGGCCATTACCATACACGTCTGTAGCAGTTTTCATCCCCTTCCGCTCGAACCAGGACTTCAAAAAAAATCACGTTGAGACAGGACAAACGACAAGAATTGCCATTTTCACCGTAGACAGCGACGGGGGAGAAACTGAGTTTGCTAATAATTCAGTGAGGTGAATATTCCGGCTGATAGGAAGTGGCTGCACTACCCACCCTTGGTAGGTTCCCAAGAAAACGCCCCCTAGTGGAGCTAAGTGGCGTGGGAAGATAATTATATAAAATGAAAAGCGATCTGAACTTCAGTACATTATTTTCTCTCTGCGGAAGTCTCTAGCAAAGTCCTTTCATCCGAAATTGCAAGCGATTCAGTGCAAACACGACCAAAACGAAGGTTAAGTCCTTGAAGAGGTTGAAGTCTCTGGAATGGAATGGCCAGCAAGAAGTCCAAATCTCAATCCGATTGAGCAGGTTCAGAAAATCATCCAGCTACTCTTGATGACTTAGGAATCCAACTCGGAGAAATCTGTGGAGGATCAGATCAGAACATTTTAAGATCACTAATTTTGAGTATGAACCGTCGTTGCCGAGCTGTAATTAACGCAAGAGGTGGAAATACCAAGTAATAAATCACTTATCAGCATTTCAGTATTCTGAAAATTGTTCATTTCTCTTCTTTCACATAAGATTCGGTGAAATCCTGAATTTTTGTGCCATTTAATGTGTCTTGTTTCGTTCGAAACCTTTCCGAGAGAATATGTAAAATAAGTTATAAAGTCAATGTAGAGTTAACTTCAATTAAAATTGAGTTTTTAAGAATATGCGTTAATTTTTTTGAGCAGTGTAAATAAATAAATAAATAACGTCTTTATTCAGAGAAATAGAATTATAATATGCCTGGCAATCATGACATCCAAGGCGAAGTCTAGCGAGCTATTCAACTTAACCTAACAATTATGTACGAAGCCAAAATAATATAGCAGAGTTTCAATGAAATTCAAAATAATCTAAAATTTTAGCTTACACCAAGGTAAAGTTCTTCCAACTGTTTTTCATTTTCATTCAATTTTAATCTCATCGAGCTACTGCAACAAATGAAATAAAACAATAACTCTGCATGAAACCTTCATTTTCAAGAAGTCATAAACTCCATGACAATTATTCTCATGAAAAGTCCGATATTCAACAAATTTTCAGATAGCTGCATTCCTCTTTCCCGATGTAGGGAATGTTTTCAGCATTCAAGTCCTTATTGAAGCGAAATAACCGATCTGCCACCATCTGCTCAACATCTGAGATGACATTTCCATGTCCGTATGATGGAATACCGTATTCTAACATCCTTCTAAATCTTTATTGCTGAGGCAGGCCATTACCATACACGTCTGTAGCAGTTTTCATCCCCTTCCGCTCGAACCAGGACTTCAAAAAAAATCACGTTGAGACAAGACAAACGACAAGAATTGCCATTTTCACCGTAGACAGCGACGGGGGCGACACTGAGTTTGCTAATAATTCAGTGAGGTGAATATTCCGGCTGATAGGAAGTGGCTGTACTACCCACCGTTGGTAGGTTCCCAAGAAAACGCCCCCTAATGGAGGTTAGTGGCGTGGGAAGATAATTATATAAAATGAAAAGCGATCTGAACTTCAGTACTTTATTTTCTCTCTGCGGAAGTCTCTAGCAGAGTCCTTTCATCCGAAATTGCAAGCGATTCAGTTCAAACACGACCAAAAACGAAGGTTAAGTCTGGTCAAATTTTCGCATCAATGAGTTATTGATGTGAATAGTTCATTCACAGATCGAATGAGTGATTATCCCCCGGATGGAGCAAGTCTATTCGGATTCATTATTGAATTAATTACACGTGAATTAAATAAGGTCAGCCATGGAGGTTTGAAAAGTTCTGCGGGTGCTCATTTAATTGTCAGAATGACAATTCTCGTAATATGTCTTAGTTTTTGATCCTGAAAAATATTCTGTTTTTCTTGTGTTATAACATGTTTGGTTTATCTATGGGAGATGATTGCCTTTCATTGGGGTTCCGTAGCGGTCTTCAAACATCTGAAGTGCCGAAAAATCATCACCTGGAAGGTCGTATCCGGTTTGAAAAAACCCTCACGACCAGAGAGCGAGAATTTGTGGATTTTGAATTTGAATATCGAAGGAATTTCGAAAGACATGTGTGATTACGTCTCCAAATTAGCTGATGAACATGGTATCAAAGTGATTCTCCTGCAAGAAACCCACACGGCAACAGAAAAAAATCCTCGTGAAAGAGGACAGTTGAAAGGTTATGTATTAATTGATTTTTTACAAGTTTAGCTTGTTATGTTGAAAAACTATCATTTTCGTAACTTTCAACAGATTCGGAAAGGGGAAATTGATGGAGTTTTTTTTCATTTCTTTCAAATTTTATGACATTTCTGTCATAAATATTTATAAACCTCCGAACATTATTTGGCCAAGAAATCTTAATGTTGATGTTTTTTAAAGTAGCAAATGCATTTGATTTATTCTGAATAATCGGTTTCTTTTCTGCTTTTGTCTTTTTTCATTTCAGATTGAGAATTACGAGTCCTTTGGGAAGAATTTGTTTATTCGAGCCCATCGACGGATAACATGAAGATGATCACACTGATGTCTTTCAAGATTTTCCTGATATTTGATATTTTATGTTATTTTGTTTACGGGGAAGCAGGTTTTTTCGGCTGAGGTTTTTTTCCTCTGGCTGTATAGTATCGTATGATACTAGTGTTGATAGTATCGTATGATTCTATAGTATCATACAAAGAATGTTATGATACCCCGTTCTTTTTTTACCTCAGCTTAGGTACTTTTTGTTTCAACATTTATTGTATTATTTTAGCTCTCTTTTTCATAAGAATATATATATTTAATAGTGATTAACTTGTAAGAATATCTATTTATTGCTGTCAGAAATCAAGTTGTACCGAAATGTTCAGCTCATATTATTACCAGTACCAATATTCCACCTAAAATCTGAGATATTCAGTGATGCGGCTTAGATCAAATTTTTCTCGAAATTAACGACGATTATGATTTTTTTTTAAGATTCAGATTATCAAAAAGCTGCGTTTTATTATTATTCATTCTGCGTATGCTGAATATTCTTAACCAAATAGAACATTGGATAGCTCGTCCAAACAGAAGGTAATTAAAATGCCAGGTTTCCGAGGTGCATATTTGCTATCGACTGCACACATAAAAATTCAATTGCCAGGAGGTGATCAAGCCGACTTGAATGTGCAAACTGTAGCTGATCCATCTCTGAAAATTACCAACATTGATGCAAAATGGCCAGGTTCAGCACGTGACATTTTTCAGAATTCTACGCTGTGCGGATCATTTGAAACAAGGGATTTTCTTCACAGTGTTTTAGCAGGAGACAGTGGCTATAGAATTGAGCCCTATATAATCACACCTTCAGCATACAAAAAAAACTTCTGGAAGGAAAGAATGCATAGAAACGCTTTCTTTGCCTTGTCATGGGAATGCATGTAAAATAAGATACAGCTCAGGCTATGTTAGTGTCTACAGTCATTCTTCATAATACAGCATATTGTAGAATTCACTAGTAATATTAATCTTTCAAAATTTCCTGATCAAAGGCATAATAGAAGTACCTCTACTCCAGATACCTCCATTTACATGTATTTTAATAGATTGTAAATTAGAGAAATAATTGATTTTAGGTATACATGCACAATAAACAATGTGATAAAATATTTATTTGAATAAAACATGAAAATTAATCATATTTAACTTGTACATTTCTATCATTATTTTAAAAATTTTAATATTCCTCTGACGTCTTATAAATTCGTTAATGCGTCGGACCTACTATTTGGATCAAAAGAACTATTATTTTCTACCAACTTTCGATTGTAAAACCGGCCCTATGAGTACTAAACACTGTATAGTGGTTCTACGGAGGTTTGTTTTGCAACTTCTTCAGGTGAACTTTCACAGGTTATGTTAGTATCAGTTAGTATTTGACAACTGTTTGAAAAAGGTAAAAACCTCATTTGAAAGGTATTTTTATTCTAATTTCAGCACAGTTATTGTTTTTTCACTTTATGCATTAGTTCTCGAAATATTCTTGACTAAGCATTTGAAAATGAAGTGGTGTTTTCATGGCACTTGTAGTGTTTTTTTTGTGAAAAACCTTTCAAATGAGGTATCACTAACCCCATCTTGCCTATTCAAAAATTGGGGGTGAGGGTTGTAGTAGCAAGGGTTGAAGCGCTATGCGTCCGTAACCTACATCTTAAGTTGTCCCCCTCGAAACAGAAATCGACCTGTCCGAGCATTTCTATCCAAAAAATTTATTTCGTCTGTAATCTCGTCTGTTTCGTTTTCAAATGGCCACCCTGTATTTCGAGAACTAATACATAAAATGAAAAAACAATTACTGTGCTGAAATCAGTATAACAATACCTTTCAAATGAGGTATCCCTCACCCCATCTTCCCTATTCAAAAATTGGGGGTGAGGGTTGTAGTAGCAAGGGTTGAAGCGCTATGCGTCCGTAACCTACATTTTAAGTTGTCCCCCTCGAAACAGAAATCGACCTGTCCGAGCATTTCTATCCAAGAAATCTATTTCGTCTGTAATCTCGTCTGTTTCGTTTTCAAATGGCCACCCTGTATTTCGAGAACTAATGCATGAAATGAAAAAACAATTACTGTGCTGAAATCAGTATAAAAATACCTTTCAAATGAGGTATCACTCACCCCATCTTCCCTATTCAAAAATTGGGGGGGTGGCTTGTAGTAGCAAGGGTTGAAGCGCTATGCGTCCGTAATCTACATCTTAAGTTGTCCCCCTCGAAACAGAAATCGACCTATCCGAGCATTTTTATCGAAAAAAATTTATTTCTTCTGTAATCTCGTCTGTTTCGTTTTCAAATGGCCAGCCTGTATATGAACATAACATAAAAGGTATCACTAACCATCGTATTAGAATATAAAATAAATTGCAGAAGAATATAGTTCAAAAGAGATTTTGTGATGTAAATTCATATTAATATGATTTCGCGTTGCAGGAAATAAAATTAAATTCAACCAGTAGATCTGTAGCGTATATAGAGGGTGGTTAAGAAAAATCGAGTAAAATAACGAAATTGTATGCCGAGGGAATTCAAGCATTTTAAGACGAACAATACAATGTATGTTTTGGAAGCTGATACATCTGATGTATGTGTTTTGTTGTCTGTCTCTCATAGAGGGCGCTAGTTTCATGGTTCGTACAAAGTTATTTTGAACACACTTTTTTGATTTTAGATTTATCAAGCTGAATTTTGTGCGATATTAAATACCATTCAATCTCACACCAAAAAGGTACGTTACTTGCTCTTATACAAGAAGTATAAGCTCAAATGAATATTATATACCTAGCGTCTTCAACAATTACAATCACTCCAGGGTTGCGTTCATAAACTTACTCAGAGTAAGCTCCCCTTACTCTGTAGCGTTCACAAACTTGCTTTGTCTTCCTTGGAGTATACTCTGTGAGCGTTCATAAACTTCCTCTGAGTAAGCTCTGCATACTCTGCTATTTGGGAGAGTAAACACATACTCTGATAGTTGTGACGTACGATTTTCATTCTGTCCTGCCACCGCAGACTTTTTGAGACTTGAGTATTATTCGAATAAGTATTTATTTCTGGTTTTGTTTCATTTCAATAACGAAATACGAAACAATTAATTTTCCAAGTGAAACAACTATTCTGTGAAATAAAGAAATATTGGAAAGAATTACTTTAATGATTAATAAATTTCATGAAATTGCTAGCAGTGAATTAACGCAGCTCAAAGTGAACTTTACCAAGAGATAATGGTAAAGAAAAAAAGAGTTTTTCCCTGTATTGTAGAACCTAGAGTGGTCCGTTCATGTTTAAATAAATCGAGACATGAAAAGTCCCACAATAACTGTTTTTTGTATCTGATTTGGAATCTACGTTGATATTTTGTTATATTCGAGAGTTTAGATCTGTCAAGATTCATTCATATTTTGCTTTATCGTTCATACAATATTTTTTTAACTTCTTTTTGTTAGCTTCCTCAAAAGAAACTATTTTTTGTTACGAAGTATTTAATTTTTTTCTGGCTTAGAGTCAATAAAACAACGAAACATGTATAACATTTTCAATTATCTGCTTGCAAGAGAAGATTATAGACAATAATATCCTTTTTCATTCTTTCTGTCTCATTAAAAGTAACATTTATCAGTTTCCTCACAATCATAAAAAAACACGTTTGTGCTCTGCTTTTCAAATAAAAGAAAAATTGACTATACTGCGAAAACACAACTGAAAATGTACGACTAGAGAGAATTTATTTCTTAAACTTCTATTATTCACTCATGATAGCAACAATTCAATATGAAATGATATATAAAAAATTTATATGATGCAAAAGTATTATTCATAACCTATACAAATGTTTTAATTTTGAATGACATTTGTCAGAGTAAGTTTGTGAACGACGAGTGTGGAGTAAAGACCGAAGTATATTTCTGATCATATGGCCATACTCTTACTCTACTCTCTGAGTAAGTTTGTGAACGCTGCCCAGGATTATTCAAACTTCTGAACTCGATTCAATAAATCAAGGGGCTTCGTTCGTCTTTTCACTTGACAAATTGGTAGAGCTGTAGGATAAGGATACCATGATGCCGGATATTGCAGACGTCTACCGGTGCGAAGAAGAAATCGAAAATGGCAAGACTAAGTGGGATCGATTAGAGCTCTGAGATTGAATTTGTGTTCTTTTAATAAAATTAGTTCCAATTTCTCGAGAGAGAAGTTCGCTTGTTTCTGTTCTATTTCCTTGTAAGTTAACTGAAGGAAAACAGGAGGCCTGATGTCAATCAGAAGCAATTCTCGTTTTGTGATGTAATTTGTTTTTATATGAATATTTTTTGTAGTTTAACTTCTCAAATACTCTCTTCGTTTAATTTTCTATTATCTCCAAAATTTGTGAGAATAATAATTACTTTTTTAATAATCTATCCAGTTTTCTTCAAGAGAATTTGCATTATCAAGCTTTCTATCGAAAAAAGGAAGGGTGAAGATAGCAGCAATATTGTTGTTCAATCCATCTTGTTTTCTCCATATTAGGTTTTATTTCGAGATGAAAAAATTCCATCAAAAATTTTCCAACTGTACATTGAATCAACAGAAAACCATTATACAAAATATGGTGAGATATTAGTTTCGGTAAAAAAGTTCTGAATGACAAATTTCAACAGAGAGAGGGGTAATTAACATTGTTTCATCCGAATATTCAATTAAGTGAATTTTATGATGTCTGTTATTCGTGAAGAGTGTCTTGATGTTACTTGAAACTTTGAGAAACACTACTTGTTTGTTTCTTCAGTTTTGTAGCTCTTCTTTATTTCATGGATTCTGGGAGCAAATATTCCTTCCCAAAAATCCATTCTTTTCAATCTGTGAATGGAGTAGTTATTGGAAATGAGCAGTTTCAATACGATGAATTTCATCAAAGTGGTGAGGAATGAACGTTTAGTGTCCAATTACCCAATATTCAATTATGTGAGTTTTTTTATTTTATGGAACATTTTTTTTTTCGTGAGAAGTACTTGGAGACACACCTTTTGTTACAGTCTTTAATTCAATTTAGTTTCAGTTTTTGGTTTACCTCAAATTTTCAAGCATTATAAAACAAGATATTAAAAAAAAAAGGAGATTCCATAAATTGAAGAAATATACATGATTCGATGTTGAATAAATGAAAAATCAAAGTAAATTAATAATCACTTTGGGGAAATTCTTAATATTGAAATTGTTCATCCCTAACATGAGCCCATTTCACAGAATGAAAGGAACAAAATGTTAAAAAAATATACCTATTTCATTTAATAAAAAATAAGCCTTCTTATTGCTATCAGATCCCATGAAATAAATAAAAGCAACATAACTAAAGAATAAAACAGACAATGTGTGTCAAAGTTGCAAACATAATAAATCAAGATATTTAAAAAACAGATTTCCAATTTAGTAGGGATACGTTTCCGACCTAAATTCGTTATATTGAAGAAACAAGTTTGAACATAATTTCCTAAATTGAGTTGGCAATTTCGAACTCTTTGCAGATTTTATTGCAATTAGTGTTTGGATTTGGCCCATAACTTTCGTTTTTTCAAATCAAAACCCTATTTTTTATTGCGTTGGATTGTGCGAAGAAAAATGATGATAATGTTCCAACATGATAATGCTCCTAAAATTAATAAAAATTGAGTTATTCAGGATTTCCTGATTTCACGTCGTACGTACCGTCAAATTTATAGATTCTGTTTCATATCAACAATGACCTTGGTCATAGAAGATAAATTGTTCGAATAAATCACTAGTGACTATTACTTTTCTGAATTCATTTATCATTGTTGATATGGAACAGATTTAATGAATTTGACGCTACGTACTACATAAAATCAGAAAATCCTAAATAACTCAAGAATTATTGATTTCAGGAGCATCAACAAAATAGGGTTCTAATTTGAAAAATTAAAGTTAAGAGCCAATCTTGATCCCAATTTTTGAAACAACATTTAGAACACCCTGTGAAGAGTTGTTCAAAATTCTGAAAATGTACAATATTTCCACAGTTTTCGCCTTCAAAAATGTTAAAACAGTTTGTGCTTACGATATCTAGCCAAGAAATAACAAACATAATACCGAATACTCTTATCTCCCTTTTTTCTTCCCTTTTTTCTCGATATTTTGGAAAGTATTTTCACGAATGCAACGATTTGAGTACGAATGTATTCGGAATTGCATTCTCAATGAAATTCGAAAACGAAAAAATAGAAAAGATTTCGATTTTTTTTTCTCTTCCTGTATTACTGAAAGTGATCAGGCTCGAAAAATATTTTAAATCGGTAGATAATGTCGAACAATATCATAATCCCAATTTTCAGATTTAAAATAGGTCCAGTTCTCCAGAAACGTCTAATAGGCCGTCAAACTTGGTACACCCTGTATTTTCGAGGAATTGTGAAATACTGAACCATCACCATTTCCAGTCAAAGAATCAGCAAAACCATCAGTTACATGCAGCCTTTGAATTTCCTCCGACATCCGTTTGCCATTCTACGTCCTCCAATATCTCAAATCGAAAAATCTTATTCCATATTAATATTTGAGATAGCCACTTTTCCCCGACAGGGTCGGAACTCGATGTACTGTAAATATCTGCTTCGGAAATTTTCTAGAGCAGAAGGTAATGAAAAATGTACTGCTCGCTCAGCTACCGTCAGCGATTTCAGCCACTCCCAAGTTTCGTTTATTGTAGAAAAGTTTCTTTCGAGTGATGATTCTCGATTCTTGCATCACGAGAAAGATATCTCGATATATGATGTTTAGATTGCTCTCTTCCTACGATGAATCGAATTATGTTTCTGGATATCGTATTAATTTGAAATTTGTTATTTCCTGAGATACATTTTCGACAGCTTTTGGTACTTACTCATGATTCAAGTGTTTCCAATTAAAAAAAAACACGTGTGGCAATCGAGGACTGCCGTGGTAAGATATTGCATAGCATGTATTAAAAAATAAGAAGATAATATTGTTGATTTAAAATATTTCTCTCTATTTATCTTTCAATATATGTAGGTTATTCAGGAATGTTTTCCATTGAAACTATAGTATCATAGTAACTGAAATAAAAACATATTATTATGATTATTATTCTGAACAGGGGTCGTTGTGGCTACGTTCAGCCTTCCGGGAACTTCGACCACAATGAGGAATGTTCACATTTTTCAATTTCAACATATTCCTATTCTCCGTAGAAAATGAAAATATTGTGTCCAAAAATTATTTGAATAGTTCGAATAGCGCCTGAGATATCGAGTTATAAACATCAGTTTGATGGATCCGTGTGACGTCACTTTACATCCAACGACTTGCGAGGTTCAGTACGTAGCCGGGTCCAATATAAGGGCCTCTCGTCTCACGGAGTGCGATTTGCGAATGTAGTATGACGTCACATCGCCGCGAGGAATTAAACATTCACGGGGTTGTAACATCCGAACAGACCTATGTCTTTTCGACTGAAACAAAAACTAGTGATTTCATATACATATAGGTTATACTGTGACGAAGTTTCGATCGACTTTGCATACCTGTGAACATTCCTCATTATCTTTCGTTCTTTACCCAACTCGTTCATTTAAATCCCAAGGCCATCAATGGCATTGATGAATCCAACGACATCCTTAGGAGCATTAGCTGTTACTTCATGTGGATCCAGAACCGACTTCCCCATGTGAATGGTTCTTAGTTCCGCCAGCTCTGGACACTTGCATAAAATGTGTTCAGCCGTTTCTTTCTCTGATCCACATAGCCTGCAGGTTTCATCTGCTGATTTTCCCATGCGATACAAATGTTATTTATATCGGCAGTGTCCTGTCAGCAGACCCACCATTACTTGAAGCTCAGCTCGTTCCAGCTTTATGATAATAAAACATCACAACTCACCCCCAATGGAAGAGCCATCTTACCATATATCCCCAATAGAATCCACCGATAGAATTGGTAGAATACAAAAGAGGCACAATACAGAGACTGTCTATAAGCCAACTCAAAAACTTGGCCAATTAATCAGAACTACCAAAGACAAAGTCGAACCACTCTCTCAACCCGGTATTTACAGGATACCTTGTGACTGCGGCAAAGTCTACATTGGTACAACGAAGCGGAGTATCAATACGAAAATTAAGGAGCATGAACGATGCTGTCGACTCAATCAGACAGAAAAATCCGCACTAGCGGAACATGCTCTGACAGATGGACACAATATTGTTTTCTCAAAGGCAGAGGCTATTTCGGACATCAAAAGTTTCTATCCTAGGATGAACATGGAAGCCATTGAGATATATAAACATAAGAACAATATGAACAGAAGGAAATAAACTCCTTTGGTACATAGCGCATGGTTAACGGTGTTGAAAAAGAACAAAATCAAGCCTTTTTTATCATGTCATTTCATTCGGAATTAACATCCATTTCTAACTGTCAGCGATCTGCAGAGTGTTTTATGTTAATTCTATTCTATTCTGTTTGTTTCTATATTGTGGTAGTATGCCTTCATTCGGAAACAAAGATATGAGTTTTTGCCTTGAATTCAGGAAGTGTAGTTTTCTAAACAATCTGACTCTTCAAATGGAATAAAATATGTGGATATAGCAAGATGAGGCTCCATGTCACAACGCTGCCATTGTGAAGAGATATTAATATCATGAATTCGAAAATGAATGGATAGGAACCAATGGACCCATCAGATATCGCCAGACCTAAAGGTCATGAATTACTTTCTTAGGGGTACCCTGAAAAATATGGCATACCAAACTGATTCAGATAACTTGGACCATTTGAAAATAAAGATAAGAAACGCATGTGCCCTCATATTTTGACCAGTGAAATTTATAATGAAATAGGGGAATGATATAACTTACGTATGGAGCATAATGGCCGGTTTATCGAATATATGATTCGAAATACGTTTGTTATTGAAAAAAATGTTTATTGTTATAAGATATAATATTTAATTATTATAATAATAGAGAAATAGTTTGTAACAAAGCCTCTGTCATTTTACGAAACAAAATCATATCTAGTTCATCTACCATAACATAATGATCCATACATAAGTTAAAACATTTCGCTATTTCATTATGAGTTACTTCGCTCAGAATATAGGGGTCCATTTATTTTCGAATTCTTGCCCCATCTTGGTATATCCACATATTTGATCTTATTCGAAGAGTCAGATTGTTTAGAAAACAAGCCTTCTTGAATTCAAGGCGAAAAATCATATCTATGTCTCCAAATAAAGGCATACTACCACATCACAGAAAAAAATAATCGGAATTGAATTAACATATAACACGCTGCAGATCGCTGACGGTTAGAAATGGATGAAGATTGTATTCGAAAAAAATAATCTGACTGAAATTATCTTTCAAATGACATGATAAAAAAGGTAAGTCCCTGGAGAAAATTTTTTTGATAGCGCCGCGACGCCTAGCGTCTATATTTATTGTGTAGATTTTTATGCGCATATCAAGTAGACATTGACTTGTTCAAAACGTCATGGATAGAATGAAAAAATATTCGGACGTTTTCGGGAAAATTGGGGTTACCAAGATAAGTGAATCACCCTGTACAATCAAAGAAAGGAGTTTTTTCACGCATGGTATGATGAAATTGGAATTCGTATCCATCATAAATACCGAATTCGAACTGAATTACAGTGATTATTTGATTTTTTGTGGAATCGAATTCTTCATTCTCGAGAAATACAGTTGTGAACTTCCACGAATAACTCACATTCAATACAAAACAATGTCCGCTTTTTAGAGGACCCTGGTGAATCTGAAAATTCCTAACATTCCATTCCTTTTCAGGATGAATCCTTAACTCGTTTGAGATGTCAGCTTTGGACGATGATTCCTCCAACTTGACTAGCCAATCCAAGGGATCTTTAGAAGAGTATATTCGGAAGAGTCTTTCAGAAGAGAAATATGGCATCATTGCACTCTACATTCCAGTTTTCCTTTCTGCTTTGATCGCGAACTGTCTCGTAATTTTGGTCGTTATTAAGGACCAATATATGAGGAGGTAAGATAATTGTTTGAAAATATAACTTGAGTTGCAAATTAAACCTGATTGTTATTTTTTCTGAGACGAGTAACTTAAATTTTTTTTGTGATATAATGAAGCATCAAGAAAGCTTGAGCTTAACTTTGGAAAATAAGAGTGACCGCAGAGAATTTCATTGTAGTTTATGGTATATACGGTTTTCCACATTCCATAATTCGACAGCTATCTAGCTGAAGTTGGGAATTTTGCTGAAGTGGACGATAGTTTCTGTTTTAACATCCAGAATAGAGTCTTTCAATTTGTAATATCTTCGATATATTTTCAGGGTTATATCAGTACTAGTTGATCCAGCAGACTTCATACTGCCTCAATCAATAAAATATTAAAAAAAGTTTCCTCTTTACCTCTTGAATAAGGGGAATTTATTCATTTGTGAATAACAATGTACATACCTATTTCAATGCAAATGAATTTTTTGTATATTTTGTACTTTCTTGTATTGCACCTAATATATTTCCTTCTTAACAATGGTTTGTACCAGTTCATTCATCTTTAAGGCGAAACAAAGTTCGTCGGGTCAGCTACTTCATCTAATTGCCAATTGACACAATTGGTCTCACCACCAGATCCCCTAAGCTCTTCAGTTTCTGGGATAGGAAATAATAATAATAATATATGAAAATAACCAGGACATAACAAGAATAAACAATAATAACCCGATAAGTGTATAAACACTTATTCCAAACACTTCTTGGCCAACGTTATACCGTAATAGTTCGTTATAATATTGAAGTTTTTTTTTTATTTGTCAATTGAGGCACTACGAGTCAGCTAGTTTCACAATACATGTCCACACAATACTGCTGTAACAATCGACGAAATCTCAGCAAATACTCATCAGCATTTTAACATACCATTAAACAAAAGGCATAAATAATAATTGATCGAGTTCACTTTCTTAGTGGTTTCTTGGCCTAAAATTAAATAATCCAACTTTGTATTGAGTTGACATTTTGAATTTTAATAAAGGAACTCACCATCCGATGGATTCTTCATCTTGATATTGAAGTAATATCCATCATCACCTCTACAAAACATTAGCGGGTATTGTGAAACATCGTATAAACGGTTTGTTCCACATATTCGTTGCAATTCTCCAGTACTGCGAATCGTAAGGTTGATATCACAATCACAATTGCCACTTCGTCTATTGTAGGGGCGTTGAATTGGCGTAATGTGCTCCAACAGGTCTTTTGTCTGCTCTAAACACAGCCTTGTGATTGTTACTTGGCATACGTTCCAAAGCAGTTTTAAACAATCGAACCAATGCATGATGTTCATGAAGTAGTTGCTGCAAAACTTGAAGAATTATTCCTCTCACATCTGCATTAACTGATCGATAGATTTATGATGTGTATCTTCAAGTGGTTGTAATGACCCAATTCGATGGTGAATCTGGCCTTGAATCTAAATAGCAGAAAGTGATTTGATATCATTGATGTTGAAACCATATTCTTACCTGTAATGTTGGATTGAATCCACTTCCTTCAATTATATCTGCTACAAATGAAGTCATTAGAAAACACCCATTGTATTTTTGTTCGTTTAATAGAAAATGACAATGTCTTGATTCGGACGTTCAGGCAATTCGAAATACACAGTAATTGTTCACATTGCATTAGATATAGATAACTATTTATATCTATGATTTCCATCTAATGGCGATAATAAATTGTAGAATGGGGTTTTGTTCAGAACATTTCATTATAAAACTTCTCGTAGTTTTCGAAAGAAAGATAGATGTGAAAACACATGGACACAGATGCGTTAATATTGTTGAAAAACTACCGTGGAGACACCTATTGGCGTTATTTGCAAGAAGGAAAATTATTTTCTCCTTTTTTTTTCATTTCATCGAATTTTTCTGAGTTTTAGTGTATTTTATGTCAACCTTGCCGTAGAAAGATTTTAAAAAATCTTCCATAAAAAAGAGTTATTCAATCTTGAGTTATAAACGGTGTAATTAATAATAACCGACATAGTTTTATACAGGGTGGCCGGACGATTGACGTCAAAAATAACAAAACAGGTCCCTCATGTCATGGGGTATTCGAATCACCCCCATGTATGCTATCCGATTTTTCACGGTTTCGAGTTATGAATTTTTTTATGAAATTTGAGAATTTTCAACTTGAACATCTTCAAAATTATTTTTTTCTAAAAGTACATGACTTTTCTGATATTTTTTTGTTGTAGATAGATCGCCAGGAATTGTACTTTTATACATAAAATAACCAGCATCGAAACTCTGATCAAAATTATGAAACTGTAGGTCTCAAGTGAGAAAGTTACGTATTTTGGATCATGATCTAAATTTTCAAATTTGAATTAAAAATGTAAACAGGTTACTTCATGGTTTTTTAGTAGGCTTAAAAACTGCGCTCAATACTCAGCTTTCAGAATCTTTGATAAAAAATGGTACTCAACGGTCTACTTTTGCTAGAATTAGCCTTCAAAGTCAGCGAGGTAGAAAAAATCAAAGAAGTAGACGTTTACTCAAAAATTATTTTTTGCCATTTTGAGATTTTTCTGATCAAGCTATGATAGAAAATGCTGAAAATCAATGAAAATCAGCTTTATAAGAAAAGTTTTAGATAAGAAAATGAAAAAGGTATGGCAATAAATCACACATCATGTAGATAAAAAGAAAATTTATTTATAAAATTTACAATAGGTTTTATGCGACTGAAAGAAAATTTTTTGCGAAGGTGTAGAATGTGTATTGAGGCTCGAGGTAGCCACTTTTAAAACCTATTGTAAATTTTATAAATAAATTTCTTTTTATCTACATGATTTATTGCCATACCTTTTTTTTTTCTTATCTGAAACTTTTCTTATAAAGCTAATTTTCATTGATTTTCAGCATTTTCTATCATAGCTTGATCAGAAAATTCTTAATACGGCAAAAAATAATTTTTTAGTAAACGTCTAGTTCTTTGATTTTTTTCCACCTCGCTGACTTTGAAGGCTAATTTTAGCAAAAGTAGACCGTTGAGTACCATTTTTTATTAAAGATTCTGAAAGCTGAGTGTTGAGCGCAGTTTTAAAGCCTACTGAAAAACCATGAAGTAACCTGTTTACATTTTTAATTTAAATTTGAAAATTTAGATCATGATCCAAAATACGTAACTTTCTCACTTGAGACCAACATTTTCATAATTTTTATCAGAGTTTCGATGCTGGTTATTTTATGTATAAAAGTACAATTCCTGGCGATCTATCTACAACAAAAAAATATCAGAAAAGTCTTGTACTTTTAGAAAAAAATAATTTTGAAGATGTTCAAGTTGAAAATTCTCAAATTTCATAAAAAAATTCATAACTCTGAAACCGTGAAAAATCGGATAACATACATGGGGGTGATTCGAATACCCCATGACATGAGGGACCTGTTTTGTTTTTTTTGACGTCAATCGTCCGGCCACCCTGTATATTGAGATTAATATTATGTCCTACTAGAAATTTTTCAGCAGAGAGCATAATTCCATAATAAAATTGATTTCTCTTTACATCTTCTTTGAACTACTCAGCATCAAATAAGGTGAGCAGCGTAACAACATCAAGTTTTCAATTTTCGACTTCTTCGATATGTTTTATATAACATTCATGGAACTTTGTACATCGAAAATGACAAAAATTACGCGTTCATCCATCTGAACTATTATAAGAATTGTGAATTCTTCCTTACTAGAGAAAAGGTTCTCTTTCTACACAGAGATTATACTAAACAAAATAATGATGATTTTTATTATGTTTTGCCATCGAATACTGCAATACCAGCCGTTTTGTTCATCTGAATTGATCAACTGTCAGAGATGCTTTCCAGGTCTACCGTTTATCACCCAATACTGTCTTAACGTCAAACTGAATGTGAAATAGTACGCACACCAATTTACAAGTCTTTTTTAATGGATTAAACCTGAGAATTTCATTCAAACTCCATAAACAAAACAGCAATTGTTTGCTTGTTTTCAACATTTTCTATACGATAAACTCGAGAGTGTTTGGATACAACACAGAACTATTTCTCAACCAAATATTTAACGTAGGTGTTTCGTATTCATCTCGGAAAAGGTCGTAGATGTCGACGATATTGGTGTGAAATGATTTATTCTCGATATGAATTATAATATCTGCAAAACATCTGATTGCTTCCATCCGAACGACGCATATACTTTCATGAATCATATTTAAAGTGTTTAGGAGAGATCTGATGGTATGGAATGGGAATGAAATTGATATAAGTAGGGTAATGATAGGTGTGAACATATATGCATCTCCATTCGTCTTGCTCTATGACGTTTCGCATGAGCCTACAAGAAATTTCAGATCTATTAATACATTTCCTGGTAACTTTTTGCTATGTTATCCATTCTCCTGTTACATGAACAACGGGTTCTCGTATATGGCTAGATCATCGATTCATTGTCAATACAGTAGTTTTCATCAGGCTGTTAGAAATCCCAAAAAAGTCAAATACATCTATTTATGTGATGAAAAACGAAAATTTCACTAACATGTTGTATTTTTTTATAATGACCATTACATTTCATAATTTATATCTTCCTCAAGACTTGAGAGTATGTTGAAAGCTAGTATATTATGAATATATATGAAAATATAAGTATTCTTCTCAAAATTTGGTTCAATGCCAATTCTTTAAAGAATTGGCATACCTCATTATGAAAGTTTAAATTAACTATATATTTTTATAGGCAGAATCTTTTCTCAAAAAATTAACGCACATTATGGAAATCTCAAATTTATTCTACAACTGAAGGTGTTCACAATTATAATTAATGTTATCAGAATTATGCATTAATAAGTTCAATATAGATGTTATTACCCAACAGGAATAAAAAAAGATGACAGTATCAGATTTTGAATGTATTGGCTCCATTCTGAAATCAGTTGTTCTCGATCAATTCTAGTGATTAATAGTTTTTCTTTCGTTTGATTTTCTACACTCGAGATGCAAGTCGAAACACGCAATTTGAACATAGAGGAATGTGCCCAAGCGGTAATTTTGCGAGAAGAAGGGTGGACATATATAAGAAGTGCAGAAAGGTTTGAAGTTTCCCATACAAGTGTGTCCAGAATGTTGCAGCGATTTAGAGAGACAGGTATGAATGTCTGAAGACCAGGACAGGATAGACCAGGGGTAACAACTGTCATTCAAGACTGTTACTTGAGAGTTTTTTCGTTGAGACAAAGGTTTGAAACCGCTCCCTTCCTTCAAATTCAGCTTGAGCGAACTCATGGGGTGCAATTTAGCACTCAGACAATAAGAAATCGCCTCAGAGAATTTAATTTAAGGCCTCGTGTTGCGGCAAGAGGTCCAGCTCTCACCCCAGCCCATCGAAGCTCGCTTTTGGATTTTCCGAGAGAGCACATCCATTGGGAAGAGGCCGATTTTGAAAGAGTTCACTTC
The DNA here is from genome assembly GCA_038502775.1 of Hippodamia convergens. Taxonomy (NCBI): domain Eukaryota; kingdom Metazoa; phylum Arthropoda; class Insecta; order Coleoptera; family Coccinellidae; genus Hippodamia; species Hippodamia convergens. Next base: position 125,601,886 of record CM076607.1, read on the forward strand.
ACAGATGAGTCTAGATTCTGCCTCTACCATTGTGAATGACGTTCCCTTGTATACAGACGTCCACATTAAAGATATGCTCAGTGCAATTTCCTGAACACTACTGGTTTCGGGGGAGGATCGATTATGGTATTAGGTGGAATATCTTCGACTGCTCGCACAGACCTAGTGGTCGTTGATAATGGAGCTTTGAATGCTGAGTATATAAGGAACATTTTTGAAGAGCATATAGTGCCATTTGCTCCACACATTTGTGAAAATTTAATTTTTATGGACGATAATGCCAAGACCCCATCGTGCGTGCATCGTTCAGGAGTAACTTGAAGAGGTTGAAGTCTCTCGAATTGAATGGCCAGCAGAAAGTCCAGATCTCAATCCGATTAAGCAGGTTCAGGACCTCAATAGAAGGCTGAGAAGTTCATAAAATCATCCAGCTACTCTTTATGACTTAATAATTCAACACAGAGAAATCTGGGAAAGATTGGATCAGAACATTTCAAGATCACTCATTTTGAGTATAAACCGTCGTTGTGGAGTTGTAGTAAACGCAAGAGGTGAAAATATCAAGTATTAAATCACTTATTCAGCATTGCAGCATTTTTGAAATTGTTCATTTCTCTTCCTTCACTTAAGATTCGGTGAAATCCTGAATTTTTCTTTCATTTAATGGGTCATGTTTCGTTCAAAACCTTCCCGAGAGAACATGAAAAATAAGTTATGAAGTCATTGTAGAGTTAACTTTCATTAAAATTGAGATTTTCAAAATGTGCGTTAATTTTTTTGCGCAGTGTATATTCATATTGTTGTACTTTTTACAAGCTAAATTTCATTTATATTAGAATACTGCTGAAGAAAACCTTTGTTTTCCGAATCCTCCATGAATACAAAACATTGAAATTCAAAATATTCAATTGAAACCTGACAAATGATGAGGTGGTTTGGATTCGAATTATTTGTGTAGCAAAAATGCTTGACAGTTGACTAAAATTGTCCCTGGAGAGAAAGAAGTCTCCAAATATTGCTTCAAAATTTTCTATAAATACTCTGACTTTAATTAATATTCGTATTATGCTGAGATATGATGATCTAAAAAACTCAATTTATGTTTCAGTGTGACCAACTATTTTTTAGTCAATTTGTCCATTGCTGATCTCCTGGTAACATTAATCTGCATGCCAAAGGCAGCCATTGAAGCATACAAAATGACATACGACTTGGGTCGGTACTCCTGTAAGATATCTTCATATTTACAATGTAAGTAAAATTTATTTTTGGGGGAAAAAATATAATAACTTCATTCAAAACTTCATTTGGAAACACGATGAAAAATACTCGGAATAATACAACTATGAACTGTTTTTCTGTACATAATCAGTACTGATTATTCTATTGCTTTCATTCTTCACTCAAGTTCTATTGTCTAAATCTGAATGGAAACATATACGGAATATGTCAAATCGATTAATATATGCCGAGCAAATTAGTTTAAAAAAATGGTGTGCCCTGAAAGTGTTTGGACATTACCTCAGAATTCTATCAAGATGCGTCGATTTACATGAAATTTTGGATATAAGCGATACTTGTCTCCTACTCCTTCCTGATGCCGATTTCATTTTCAAGAGGTGAAAACAACCCCTTCATTCAAAATTAAAAGAAACTTGTTCTATCGTGAATCAAAGTAATTTTTTGGCCACAGTAGCGTTTTATGAAGTTAAATGAAGGTCTTCATATACTTCAAGACCATATAAACCACCCCTTTCAACATAAAATGTGTAAAAATAGGTCTTTGATGAAAAAATTAATTAATTTCAATAAATTTTATAACAGCATTTTTTATCAATGTTAATTTTAGATATTCTCAGTTTTCAACCCCTAGAAGCAACCTCTATCTGTTCAAAATAACAAATAGAAATATCATTCAAACATTTCATTTGTTCATCACTTTATTCATGTGAAATTAGGACAATAGTGTCAAAAAACAAATCTGATATTTCTTCATCTTGGCCGAGATTGGATAACTGCACATTCCCCAGATATAGCGTTACAAAAAAATCAGTTTTCTGCAGGTGCATGACCCATTGCATCATTTTTTGCAGTAAAAAAAAATATTTTCAACAGGTGGTGCAGGTGTTTTTTACATCTTTGTGGACTGCAAATATCTATTATCATTATTCAAACCGCAATCAACTGAATTGAGAGCTTTATTACCTAGCCCAATCGAAGTTGATGATTTTAGGCGAGCATTTATTTCATCGGCAGTCGTCGATTTTGGAATCAGTAATTTCTTCCATATACAGGGTGACACAGACTCATAATACACCCTCGTTTTCTCTCTTGTTTCTGTAGCTATATTTCTCAAATTTGGAACATTGAATAAACTCACTATAGGCACTTTTTGGCATATTCAAGAGAAAAACCCAATTTCTAGTTTTTCCGGAAATGACATCAACTTTGGATTTACATTTTTGAAATTTCCATAATTTTTTCATCTAATGATAGCTCATAGTTGATATTTGATTCGTCAGAACGCCCATTTTAGATTTCGATCTAGAGAGCATTATTCCAAATAATTAAAATAATGATTCACTATAGTATTTTCGATTTGAAAAGTATCGTGGTTCGAAATACGTACCACCTTTTTTCCCTCGAAACTCTGTTTTGTCAAATGGTAGCATAATGGTACTCTGACGTCATTCGAATGTACCATGGGTGGGGTATCCATCCATATCAACTATTTTTCTGTATAACCAAAACGAACACGATAATGGAGTTTAGACAAGTTTAAGTGTCTTCTCGGTTCAATCACAATAACTTATCAAGGAAGCTATCGAACACAAACAACAATTTGAAGTTGGATTTTTTTTCTAGATATATCTAAAAGTGCCCTATAGTGAGTATATTCAATGTTCCAAATTTCAAAAAAATAGCTACAAAAACAAAGGAGAAAATGGGGGTGTACCATGAGTCTGTGTCACACTGTATATTAGTAGAATGGAATTTTGTCCAAAATCTTTCGTCATAAAGTTTTCTTTTGTGTTCAGAAGAAAGATAGGTAAAATAACATATGGATTCAGATGCGTTAATATTATTAGAAAATATAGTTCTCCGTATATAATACTTTCACGAAAACGCTATTAACCGTAGCAACACCTACTGGCGTTATTACCAAGAAGAAAAATTATTCATTATTAATTTTTTTTTCATTTCATCAAATTTTCTAGAGTTTCAATGTTAACCCCACCGTAGAAAAATCCAACAAAAAAACTTTCATAACAAACAGTTCATCCAATCTTGAGTTGTAAATGGTGTAACCAGCAATATGGCCGACTGAGTTTTATATATTAAGATTAATGACAAAAAAATGACAACATGAAACATAACAAAACTAAGAACACAATATATATCATGAACTGGACTGTTAGAAAGCAATGATTCACTCTGAAACTCCCCAAAGGCGAATTATGCTTTCAATTATTGACTAAAAAAAGGATTATCACAGACGGAGAATTACATCGAAAGATCCTTGTTGTATAGGACATCCTTAGGTCATTCAGAATGGATGTCTTTTTCCAAAACGGTAAATCAGATGTTTTGTTGTTTATGGTTCTCCAATTTTTGGAAGTATAATTTGGCGTTAGTAAGTGAGTTTCAAGTCATTTCATGATCCATAAATGTAGGGTTGTTTGGTTTCCATATTGTCGTGATTCTTTTTATTCATTTAACATGACTGAATTGAGCGTGATATGTATTTTCAGTTCTGAAAAAACATCAATAATTGGTTGCAAACTGAGATATGCTGATTTACACCATTAACCTACTGCACATGATGTGCAGTGATCCTTTGAGATTCGATATGAATTGAACGAGAAAATGAATAGTGTTCATCCGTGTGTATGAATGATAACGACAACATAATCTAAGTGCTGAAGTTCAAAGTGGAAAAAAAAATTAACAGAAGTTTACTTCACTATCGAAATAGTCCTGAGAAGTATTGGCACTACCCTGATAGGGGAAGATTGGCTTTCAACCCTTTTTTCAGCCGAAAATGACGAAGCTCATTCAATAATTCATTATTGACTAATTGAAGATTTTAATTCGAAAAGCACCAAATATCAATCTGTATTCGTTAATTTTTTCAACTTTCCAATATGAAACATAAAATCTTTGAAAACTGAAATATAACTCTAGCGTTTCTCGTCAAATATGACAAATACAAGAACCAAATCTAGTTTCGGATCACATACTTTTCACGAAGGACAAAAGGGTCTAGCAATGGGTAAAGTCGCAACTGGAGTTATAACTTGAAGGATTCAATTCCAGAGTTATGCTCATCTCACACATTGGTGCTTTGAGTGAATGTTTCTGTACGTTGTTCGGAGGAAATGCTGATAAGAAGTTTGGAGCTATACAAACAACATTTTAATCATTCCAGCCTTAACAAATTTGAGATTTATTCCCTAACTTATCTCTGGTCATATTCTTCGAATATTTCAGAACATCTCATCATGACGCTTTTAGATATTCCGTTTTCCCTGTTAAAACGACGTAAGAATATTATGTAATTTTTTCTCTTCAGAGAAACAAAAATGATGAAAATCATACCCTCCTAGATATACCCAACAGCAGCAGTTCTTGCTACACGAGATAATAAAATTTGTTGAAGATTCTCATACCTATCTCTTGCAGACCTTCATTATAATATACAGTGCGCGAAAAAATTAACGCACATTTTGGAAATCTCAAATTTATTCTACAACTGAATGTGTTCTCGATGATAATAATTTTTATCAGAATTATGCATGTATATGTTATCCACTTTCAACTTTTTTGTTCAATACAGATGTTCTTTCCCAGCAGGAATAAAAAAAATATGATATTATCAGATTTTGAATTGGCTCCATTCTAAAATCAGTTGTTCTCGATCAATTCTAGTGATCAATAGTATTTCTTTCGTTTGATTTTCTACACTCGATCGCTATGCAACGCGAAACACGCAATTTGGCCCAAGAGGAATGTGCCCAAGCGGTAGTTTTGCGAGAAGATGGGTGGACATACACAAGAATTGCAGAAAGGTTTAGATTTTCCCATACAAATGTGTCCAGAATGTTGCAGCGATTCAGGGAGACAGGTATGAATGTCTGAAGACCAGGACAGGGTAGACCATGGGTAACAACTGCCATTTAAGAACGTTACTTGAGAGTTTCTTCGTTGAGAAAACGATTTGCAACAGCTCGCCCCCTTCAAAATCAGCTTGAGCACACTCATGGTGTACAAATTAGCACTCAGACAATAAGAAATCGCCTCAGAGAACATGATTCAAGGCCTCGTGTCGCAGCAAGAGGTCCAGCTCTTACCCCAGCCCATCGAAGGACGCGTTTGGATTTTGCGAGAGAGCATATCCATTGGAAAGAGGCCGATTGGGAAAGAGTTCTCTTCACAGATGAGTCTAGATGCTGCCTCTACCATTGTGATCGACGTTTCCTTGTATACAGACGTCCACATGAAAGATATGATCAGTGCAATTTCTTGAATGCAAATGGTTTCCGGGGAGGATCGATTATGGTATGGGGTGGAATATCTTTGACTGCTCGCACAGACCTAGTGGTTGTTGATAATGGAGCTATGAATGCTGATAAGTATGTAAGGAACATTCTTGAAGAGCTTGTAGTGTCATTTGCCACATACATTGGTGAACATTCCATTTTAATGGACGATAATGCCAGATCCCATCGTGCGCGCATCGTTCAGGAGTACCTTGAAGAGGTTGAAGTCTCTCGAGTGGAATGGCTTGCAAAAAGTCCACATCTCAATCCAATTGAGCAGGTTTGGGACAACCTCAATAGAAGGCTGAGAAGTTCAGAAAATCATCCAGCTACTCTTTATGACTCAGGAATCCAACTCGAAGAAATCTGGGAAGGATTAGATCAGAACATTAGATCACTCATTTTGAGTATGAATCGTCGTTGCCGAGCGGTAATTAAAGCATGCGGTGGAAATACAAAGTTTTAAATCACTTATAAGCATTTCAGTATTTTGAAAGTTGTTCATTTCTCTTCTTTCACATTTGGTGAAATCCTGAATTTTTCTTTCATTAAATGTGTCTTGTTTCGTTCAAAACCTTCCCAAGAGAATAAGTTATGAAGTCTACTTTCATTAAAATTGAGATTTTCTGAATGTGCGTTAATTTGTTCGCACAGTGTTATCATCAACTGATCAAGTTATGAAAGACTGTCTCAAATTTTTTTTTCATGAAATGTTTTATTTTCCAGGTGTTGCCGTATCATCTAGTATATTCACCATAACAGCTATGGCGTTAGATCGGTATCTCGCCATAGCGAAACCGATGGGTTTCTTATATCGCTGCTTCAACAAGAAAACCACCACTATTGTTATAATAAGTTTGTGGTGTTTCTCATTTACGCTTTTATTTCCCATGTACATAATTGTGGACTTACACAACGAACACTTATTTTTTCCTATGGGTGTGAGGATAGACGTGGAGATCTGCTATGAGGACTGGACAAACTTCAGTCTCATCTCCAGAGAAAACATGGGAGTCATATGGTTCGTTTGTATTTTTGCAGTTCCAGGTAGGATTCTTTTCATTCATATCTTAGTTAGGAATCCTAAAGCTTCTGACAAGCACAAACTGGCTAACTTGCCTGAATACATCGAAAAAATATTTTTTTTAGATACTAGCATCCAAGACGATGGGTGATTTTGTGTGCCTGATGTGAGAAAATATGATTTCAAGAGCTTAAACCAACTGAAATGAATATATCTACCTTTTCATCGAGTATATGATGAAATCGTAATATTTTCCAAACAATAATCCATGTGTGCGTTTTAACAGAGGATGAGAAAACTTTAGTAAAAATAACTGTATTCCCGGCGAGAAATGTACTAAATTGAAGGATATCTTGTCATTCTAGTAGGACCTCAAGACGTACAGAAGATAAAGCATCTTCAATTTTCCTTAAACTCACTAACAACATTTTTCTCACCAAGAATTCCAATCTGTTTAAGGAGCAAAATTGAAACATCCAGGTTTCAAAAATATTTTCAGTGTGGCTCCGTAAAGGCCAAGAATTTTTTGTTTGCCGTTTTATTCTTTTTCCTAAAATACCTCTGAGAGTAATGACATATATAGAGTAAACACAATTTGAGATCCAAGTGAAAACAAAAAGCCTTCATTTCATTCACACTAGTGTTGAATATATCCACATCAAATTTCTGAAACGCTTCATTACAAGCAATCAACATGGTTTGTTGTATTCTCTAATTCAACTAAAGAACCTTTAAACTAATATATCTGAAGAAGTCACAATCAATATAATTAACAATATTCACTATGAAAATAACAGCATTCCTTTTCTATCATCCAATGATTGAAAACCAAAGATCTCCAATCTAGAGTGATTGGATTTCATTCCATGAATGTATTTTTTCAAATGAAGGAAGGTATCCCAGAAATCTGTTCAGAACTTTTCCTACAACATCTTCAATTTTCCTTAAAATCACTAACAACATTTTCTCACCAAGAATTCCAATCTGTTTAAGGAGCAATAGAAAAAATCTGAAACAGTCATACATACTCATATAGGGGTTCACCCTTATAAAGTATTCACAGATTAACTGAATAAGCAGAATAACCAGTTACAAAATAATAAACAAATTTATGATTCGAAATAACAAACAAAATATCTTAGAAAAAAACGAACTACGTCCCAAGAAAATGTCTCAAACATTACCATGAATATGTCTATAACTTCTCGAAGTTCATTTCAGGTAATATATTTTAAATACAATAAAATACAGATAAAGGCATACTATCAAAAAACAGAAAAAAATCAATGATGCAGATCGCTGGCGGTTAGTAATAATTTCAACAGAGTGAACTTTTTTTCCTTCTACCGAACATTCAATTAAGTAGATTTTATGTTTGTTTTATTCATGAAGAGTATCTTGATGTTGATAAGAACTTTGAGAACAACTACTTGTTTGTTTCTTCAGTTTTGTAGCTTTTCTTTATTTTATGAAATCTGGGAGCGAAGGTACGACCCATTTTCATCAAAGATAATATGTATTTTTTCTGAAAAATTTATATTTTTTATTCTGTGAAAGGTGTAGATATTGGGAATCAAAGTGATATGAAATTAACGTTGATTTTCCAAATACCCAATATTCAATAATGTGAGCTTCTTTATTTTATGAATCGTTTTTTTATTGAGGATTACCTTTAAGTATGTTTGATACTTTAAGACAAACCTTTCGTTTCATTCTTCAATTTAGTTCAGTTTCATTCTTTGGTGTATCTCAAAATTTCAAGCATCATAAAACAAGATAATTTCCACAAAAAAGGCAGATTTCATAAAATAAAGAAATATACATGATTGAATGTTGGGTTCATAATAAATCGAAGGTAATTACTAACCACTTCGATGAGATTCATAATATTGAAACTGATTCATCCCATACATCTCACAGAATATTACGAACAAATTTTTCAGAAAATAAATTTCGTTTGATAAAAAATTAGCCTTACTTTTGCTTGCAAATTCCATGAAATAAAGAAAAGCAACATAACTAGTATAGGGAATAAAAAAAGAAAATGTGTGTCATAAATCCATATACTTAAAAAAAATTAGATTCCCAACTGAAATCGGAAACGCTTGAAAAATAAATTATTCATATTGAAGAAACAATTCTGTACGAAATTTCTTAATTTGTGGTGGCGATTTCGAACTCTTTGTAGGCTTTATTGCAATTAGTGTTTCGAATTGAGAATATATTTGGTATTTTGAACGATTTTTGTTTTGACATTTCTCACACTTTTTGTACCTACTTCTTGAGGCCGCATCTCTCCCAACACTTGATGGTAAAAATATTGAATTAAATACCATTTTCTGCAGACTATACATATATTGTCAAGTACTGATTGCTAACTTGTTTTTTCTAATTTAGATTTCTTCGTATTTCCTAACTCTCTCGGGATTATGTTTTTTCAACTGCTCTGGATTTTTTCCAACTGCTTAGAAATTTCGCGAAATGTTTTGAAATTATTCAGGGATTTCTGTCACGAAAGGTTGGGTTCAGGCCCCTCTTTCGCCTAGGGCACTTTGGGCAAGTGCCCAGGGCCCCGCGATCGATAGGGGCCCCGCTCAGATAAATTGTTCCGAACTGAAGGGATCAAAGATTTCCTCAATAACATTTGGAAATTCCCCATTTCATAGAAAATTCCCCTATATTATTATATAACTGATTTATTCGAAAAGACCTCAACTGTTCTTTATTTCGAAATTCAAAAACCGTCAAGTGTATTTCAGATTAGTCACTTCAATTTCAGAATGCGTCAATTGAATTTCAGATTAGTCAATTAAATTCCAGAAAACATCGAATGTATTTCGGATCACTCATTGAATTTCATTCGATATTTTCTGAAATTCAATTGACAAATCTGAATAACATTTGATGTTTTCTGAAATACAATTGACTAATCTAAAATACAAGTGATGCCTGAATATCAACTGACGGTTTCTGAATTACAATTTTTTTAATATTTTCCAAAATATTGGAGGTATCGAAATTGTAATTGCATATTTGTAGTCTGCGACCTCGGATTAATATAATCTATTCATCTCGTTAGTATAGAAGGAAAAAAAAAATTTTTTCGGAAATTTAAAAAAAGGTATACCGAATATGAAAATTATTCCGAAAAAATGTTTTTTCATTCTATATTGATGAAGTGAATAGATTATATTAATTCGAGGTCGTAGATTACGAATATGTAATTGGAATTTCGATACCTCCAATATTTTGGAAAATATTACAAGAATTCCAAAATTTTTTGGAAAATCGGTAAAATTTGAAGAGCAGATATAAGAAAAGTATGGATGCTATAGTTCTGGTCTTTTCCTCATATTATAGTACGTTTCTTTGAGAATAAAATGGTGTATTCACCTTTTTTCTATTAGGGATATTTCAGATTTCGTTACGTTTTCCGCAAATGTCTATTTTTCGGAAAATTCAAATCGTTATAATTTCTACAAAAATTTAAAAAAAAAAAAACGAATAGCATATTCTTGATCTACGCCCACGAATTAGTTTATAATCTCAATTTGGTCGATCAATTCAAAAAAAAAATTTTGGCCAAAAATCGCAAATTTTTCCATAATAATATGTATGGAAAAATTGCCAAAAATTCGATTTTCGAATTTATCGACCAAATTCATGTTATTAGTTAATTCAAGGGCGTAGATTAAGAATATGCAATTACTTTTTTTATAAAACGATTTTTGTAGAAATTATAACGATTTGAATTTTCCGAAAAAAGGGCCTTCGCGGAATAATTTACGAAATCCAAAATATCCCTTGTAGAGAAAGGATAAATACACTATTTTATTTTCAGAGAAACGTACTATAATATGGAGGAAAGACTAAAACTATAGCATCCATACTTTTTTTATATCTGCTGTTCAAAGTTGGCCGATTTTTCTAAAAATTTTTAGAATTTTTCGAATATTTTCCAAAATATTGGTAGTATCGAAATTGTAATAACATATTCATAATCTACGACCTCGAATTAATATAATCTATTTATCTCGATAATATAGAAAGAAAAAAAAATTTTTTCGGAAATTTTAAAAAAGGTATACAGAATATGAAAAAAAAGGTATACAATTGGAAATGGTCAAGTTTCTAGTTACTTTTATATCAGAATTTACATTATTTTGTTTGGAAATTTTTGTTTTTCAATATATAAATTATTTTCATAACATTTTTGTCATAATTTCCCTTTGAAAAACTTCAGAGAAATCTTATCATGAATATATTATTCATGATCTATAGAGGGGAGGCCGAATTTACGCCACGCCACCACAAGAAATTTCAGGGGATTCCAGGCTAAAAAATCCCTTCTCCCTTTCGAGTATCGAAATTCCGTAAATCGGCAAAATTCTATCGATTTGATAATTAAATTACATCACGGCATTTACATACTGTGGCTATGTGTGTCGTAAATAAACCTACTCGGCGGTAGGGGATTCCCCTGTATTTGTATTTTGTATGTGGTATTGTGGGTAGGGGCCCCATTATCCTAATGTGCCCAGGGCCTCCAAGAGGTTAAAGACGGCCCTGGTTGGGTTTATATGCATAGTTACGTGCCATTCCGTAGGCTGCAACAAATGTGCCGTTTTCTCCATCGAATCCTACCACGTTTCATATTTTCAAAGGTCTGGATGTGAAATGAATGATTTCAATGGCTAGCGATAGCTATTGATGTCCTTTTCCACTGAGCTAGCATCTTATTCCGACATATTTCACAAGAGGCAATTTCATTGAATTCCGAATGTTTTCCTCCCTTTTACACTATATCCGTTCCGAAAAATTCAGCAACGCCTTTCACAATAAATAACGATATAATGCCTTATTCGTTGGCGTGAAGGGAAAAGAAATAGCTGAAAATTCAAGACGAAAAACAGTTTTTTGTGAATAACTCAGAAAATATCCATTTTAGGGCAAGGGTGTGATGCATACACTCACATTATTTTTTAACGTAGATTCAATATCTGCCATAAAAAAATGGGGTTCTAATTTGAAAAAATTGATTTTTCACGATTTTGTCATCCCTAACTTTGAAAGCGATTTTTTCACCCCCTGTATCATGAATCGCGATTTCGATTTTTAAAGTGGATACATCAATCTTACATCTTGAAAAATCCCAAAAATGAAAATTTTCCATCAAAAAACCTCGAAGTTATTCTTGTTTCAGCGGAGCTCTATTTTCGATTTTTTTTTCGAATTTTCCCGCTCAGAGAGAATTTTCCAACCAAAACTGAAAAATGTTACATCAAAATAACTTAAAATTTTCTAAGGAATCTATTTCTGCAATAAAAAAATGGTGTTCTAATTTGAAAAACGGAAGTTGACGTCATTTCCGGAAAAACCGGAGGTGCTCATGCCTTGAAAATATTTTAGATTTCATCAGCATCGTGAAATACTCATAAGTGCTGAATTTCAGGAAAATACGTTCAGTAGTTTCCCGTATAAATATGGGTGAGGTTCCTCGTGAAAGACCCTGTATATCCGTTCCGAAAAAGTCAGCAACGCATTTCACAATAAATAACGATATAATGCCTTATTCGTTCCAACGAAATGACTATTTATGTATGGAAGAGAATAGCATATAATTATTGTAAAACAAAGATACAACAAAAATTCTTCTCAACAACTCTAGGTACTAAAACTTTTCATTTGAAACCAAAATGTTCGAAGAATGAATTTCTTCGATTAAAATTTCACTCTCTCAAAAATTCACTTATTTATTTGGATATTCGGGATTCAAACAAGCCTAATGAAGTATTCAGAATTTAATTATAGTTTCACAAGATAAACCAAAAATTACAATGGGCAACGAAAGGAAAATATGCCCATAAACATTTCAAAAAACTGAAACAAAAAATCAAAACAGACAGGGAAAATATTTTCTTCAATTCTGTATCAAATCTGTTCATTTTACCACATCTACACCATTTCCAATTGTAATTCAGAAATCTTCAAATGACATTCAGAAAACATCAATCGTTTTTCAGATTAGTCAATTGTATTTCAGAAAACATCTAATGTTATTGAGTGATCCGAAATCCTGAAATTCAACTGACGCTATCTTAAATCGAAGTGACAATCTGAAATACACTTGAAGGTTTTCGAATAACACTTGGAAATGCTAGAATATTTCATTGTAATATCTTTTGATTACATGTTGGACTCCTGCCTTGATGTCATTACCTATCTGTCAAATTTATGTGATAAAAAACAATTCTGACAATCAATATTCTTCATTGCAAAAATCACTGAACATTGTTCATAGAAATATCTCATTTATTTCAATAGAAATCCAACGGATAAGAGGAAATAATGTATTATACTCGAACACTGAGAGGAGTATTCACTTGATATCATCGAATCATTTACCATGACCTCAGCCATCATGAGAATTAAAATTTTCAGGGAAACTTCCAATGTCGAAAATTATCTGTTTTTAGATGTTCATAGGTAATTCATTAGTTCATTAACTTTCGTTGATGTCACTACAAAATTGATATAATCGATGTGGGTAACTAATTTACATGGTATTCCAAGTTCCAAAATACTAGAGCACAAGTTGTTCACCTAAAAGATGAGAGAAGGGGTCCTGAAATACTACCTTGTGGCACTCCTATAACAGTATTGATCTCCCCTGAAATGATTAAGAACTCCATCAATGGATACCATGACCTTTTGCTTTCTGGTATACAGGTAACTTCTAAATAGGTGGGCACTGATTTAGGGCCATTTCTAAAATCTCATTGAGTGAAAAAGGATATACAGAGTTCTTTTCTCGCATGTCCTTGGAGATGTGAAACTTCATTTTGTCGTAATTGGATGCCTTAACTATCGAAGTTTTCTATGAAGATTTTGTCCCTGAGGATTCTAAACATGGCAAAATGTGACAAAATTTAATATCATTTCTCCAACCTCATGATGAAAGATCTCTGAGCTTGGGAATTGAAAATGGTATTCATTTCGATGATTACTATTTAGAATTCATCCAGGTTTCAAAAAGGTTTCAGTGTGGCTCCGTAAAGTCAAAGAATTTTTTGTTTTCCGTTTCATTCTTATTCTCAAAATACCTTTGAGAGTAATTACAAATATAAATGATGAGAAAACTTCAGTAAAAATAACTGTATTCCCGACGAGAAATGTAGTAAATTGAAGGATATCTTCTCATTCTAGTAGGACCTCAAGACGTACAGAAGAGAAAGCATCTTCAATTTTCCTTAAACTCACTAACAACATTTTTCTCACCAAGAATTCCAATCTGTTTAAGGAGCAAAATTGAAACATCCAGGTTTCAAAAATGTTCTCAGTGTGGCTCCGTAAAGGCAAAGAATTTTTTGTTTGCCGTTTTATTCTTTTTCCCAAAATAGCTCTGAGAGTAATGACATATATAGAGTAAACACAATTTGAGATTCAAGTGAAAACAAAAAGCCTTCAATTCATTCACACTAGTGTTGAATATATCCACATCAAATTTCTGAAACGCTTCATTACAAGCAATCAACATGGTTTGTTGTATTCTCGAATTCAAACTAATATATCTGAAGAAGTCACAATCAATATAATTAACAATATTGCCAATATTCACTACGAAAATAACAGAATTCTTTTCCTATCATCCAATGATTGAAAACCAAAGTCCTCCAATCTAGAGTGATTGGATTTCATTCCATGAATGTATTTTTTCAAATGAAGGTATCCCAGAAATCTGTTTAGGACTTTTCCTACTTTGCTCAGTTCGACTACGTCGATGTGGGAAATCGCACACAGAGGCAGGTAGGTCATTTATGAACAATAAAAAATCAGAGGACCCAATAGACTTCACTGCCGTATTCCCGATGTTTGCACAAAACATCCGCTAGTGCGATGGGTAAACAACGTGAATTGAATGAAGATTGTTCAATAGGCATAGACTTTTTCTACCATACTTTGTTATCCGGATTCTCAGCTATCGATCTTGAGCACAGAGCAAACAAATACCATGTGAGGTGAAATTTCAATCGGTACACTAGAGGGTGTATCAAGAAAAAAAAGAATTCCCGTTTCTTGGATGAAGGGTGTGGAAAAAAATGGACCTTATGGAGTCGGTAAAAACTAAACAGTCGTTCCCAATGTATGGTGGGTGAATTCCAAGGTCTGAGAGCTGTATGACGTAACTTATTTGAACATGGCTGATTTTTATATATGTTCTGTGATATATTATTTCTGAAATAGTGTCATAAGTGTCTGACACTTTTATGGGTCAAAACTTTCGTCAGACGCTTTGAAACAAAAAAAAAAGAAGGAACCTAATTTCACATTTCTGGTATTTAAATATGTTATCGAAGTAATTATCAAGTAATATTTCATAAATTGGACAAATTTATACCCTAGGACCGCCTATGGTTGCAGCAACATAATCTACCTCTGTGAGAGTTATTTTAAGGATCGATTTATACTATCAGAGTGACGACAATTGAAATAACCGAAAATAAAATTTTAATTTTTTAAATTTTTAAGGTCGACTTTGGATGAACTTGAACAGACTGATCTTACGGAGGTCATGGTACACCATTCACCCTATATGTTCATCTATGTGAACAATGACACACACTAAAATTGATATAATTGATCGAATCTGTTTCATGTCGTTTTCTCTGCAGATCATATTGGAATTAAATTATCTTCTTTCAGGGATTTTCATGATTTTTGGATATTCCATGATGGGCAGAACCCTGTGTTCTTCAGCACCACCATTCGACAATGATGGAGCATGTTATATGCAACAGGTGAGACACTAATCAATCTCTCTGACATGGGAAGCATGAATATGAAAACTTAAATCTTCGAATGGTAGATTTGAAAAAAATCCAAGAATATAGAAAAATTGTGAAATCTTCATTATTTCCTGTCATCAGAAATGTTCATGATAATTGTCACGACGTTCTCATTTCTCATTCGTATTTGTATCATGTAATGTGGTGCAACTTCACTTGAATAAACAAGTTGAAGCGTGTATATCAGACTTGATTCATCTACACTGCGCAGAAAACACTGAAATGCTGATAAGTGATTTAATACTTCGTTTTTCCACCCCTTGCGTTAATTACAGCTCGGCAACGACGGTTCATACTCAAAATGAGTGATATTAAAATGGTCTGATCTAATCCTTCCTAGATTTTTTCGAGTTGGAGTCATTAAGAGTAGCTGGATGATTTTCTGAACTTCTCAGCCTTCTATTGAGGTTGTCCCAGACCTGCTCAATCGGATTGAGATCTGGACTTCTTGCTGGTCATTCCATTCAAGAGACTTCAACCTCTGCAAGGTACTCCTGAACGATGCGCGCACGATGTGGTCTGGCATTATCGTCCATAAAAATGAAAATTTCACCAGTGTATGGGGAAAATTGCACTACATGCTCTTCGAAAATATTCCTTATATATCAGCATTCATAGCTCCATTATCAACGACTACTAACTCTGTGCGAGCAGTCAAAAATATTCCACCCCATACCATAATCGATCCTGCCCCGAAACCAGTAGTATTTAGGAAATTGCACTGATCATATCTTTCATATGGCTGTCTGTATACCAGGGAACGTCGATCACAATGGTGGAGACAGAATCTAGACTCATCTGGGAAGAGAACTCTTTTCCAATCGGCCTCTTCATAATGGATATGCTCTCTTGCAGAATCCAAACGCGCCCTTCGATGGATTGGGGTAAGAGCTAAGCCTCTCGCCGCGACACGAGGCCTTAAAACATATTCTCTGAGGCGATTTCTTATTGTCTGAGTGCTAATTTGCACCCCATAAGTTTATTCAAGCTGTTTTGAAGGAGGCGAGCGGTTGAAAACCGCTGTCCCAACGAAGAAACTCTCAAGTAACATTCTTGAATAGCAGTTGTTACCCGTAGTCTACCATGTCCTGGTCTTCGGACATTCATTATTGTCTCCCTGAATCTGGCTGCAACATTCTGGACACACTTGTATGTTAAATTCCACATCTTTCTGCAATTCTCGTGTATGTCCACCTTCCTTCCCGCAAAACTACCGCTTGGGCACATTTCTCTTGGGTCAGATTGCGTGTTTCGCGTTGCATAGCGATCGAGTGTAGAAAATCAAACGAAAGAAAAACTATTGATCACTAGAATTGATCGAGAACAACTGATTTTAGAATGGAACCAATACATTCCAAATCTGATAATATCATGTTTTTTTTATTCCTGCTGGGGAAAAACGATGAAAGTAGATAATATAAGCATGCATAATTCTGATAGAAATAATCATAATTGAGAACACTTCCAGTTGTAGAATAAATTTGACATTTCCATAATGTGCGTTAATTATTTTTGCGCAGTGTATTTTCTATATCTTTTCCCGTAGCTATGTAAGAAGTTCGAAATACGTTTCTGGATTTTTTATATTTTTATTTGAAATGATTGTGTGAAATCAACTACAATAGAATAACTATGAAATTGAGAACATTTAAAAAATTTTTTCACATATTGGAGAATTAATATAACATTTTCAAGAACTTATTCATACAGTGAACTCTCGATGAACCGAACATCGATAAGTCAAACAGTTGTTCGGGACCCGATGCATCTTACCCAGTGTATTTTAACCTCAATGAGTCTAGAGGGTCTAGTAAATGAGTCCAACTGCTGGAAGGGTCGTCAAGAGAACCACCACCTCTATAAGTCGTTCTTCTGACCACCATTGCCTCTATGAGTGGAACTTTTTGATCTTATGAATGAGACCGAAGAAAATTCGGTTCGCAAACGAATTATCCAGAACAATGATTGTTTGCCACTAAACCTCTATCCATTCGACAACACTGAAGATAAAAAGCAATGAACAAGACAGTTACATGATACGAGTTTCAAAACTTACATTTCATTTCTTTTTGGTAATGAAAAGGATGGACATTCAAGATTATTCTTTCTATTATTTCTGCAATAAATCTTCATTCATTCAGAATGTCGGCCAGTTTTTAACACAAAATTAATATCAGAAAAACGCACAAACCAAGATTATGGAGTGAGCTAGGTACTACTCTTGTAGATTTCGAGTCCGCCGTAATGGTTTAGTTTATGATCGGGAGATATTTCCTACGTCATACAGAATTACGGAAAAAAGCATCCCTAAGTATACTCTGGGAAAAACCTTCTTACCAATACGCACTTAGAGAGTGATTTTCTTGGAATAATTCGTTATAGAGAGAATTCACTTCGTTTTAGAGGGTGTTTTTAACAGGGTATTTGGATTCAAGGTGCAATGACAGATACGAAATTCGCTGTACAGAGAAATTCGTTGTAGAGACTTTCGCTGCAGGGAAGTTCCACTGTATACAGGGTTGGGAGAAAGTATGGAACCAAGTAAATATCTTTTAAACAAAAACAACGATATTTATGAAAATTTGCAGGTAAGAGCAATGGAACAAAACGCATCTGATGTACACTTTTTTGATAATAATATACTTCCGTTTTAACCGGAAATGCCACCAACTTCTTTAATTTAAATGGGACACCCTATATATTTTCACAGATTTTGAAAGAACTTGGTATTTTGAATTCATACATACTGAGTTTAGTGTAAAAAAATTTGTAGAAACGAGGAACCAACCTCCTTTGAGTTTTTTGCATTAGAGCAAAAAACTATTTAGATGAACGTAGAGGATTCATAGAGTGGCCTGCTCGTTTTCCGGATCTTAGCCCGTTAGATTTTTTCTTTGGGTTTATCTAAAATCACGTGTTTACGGTAGACGACCAACAAACTTACAGGAATTGAGACAAAGAATTATTGATGAATGTGAACTAATACGTGGAGAAGTCTAGGAAAGAGTGACTCAAGAATTTGTTAATAGGATGGCATATTGTCAGCAAGTAAACGGCGAGCATTTTGAACATTTGAAGTAATTTTGTTTCTCATTATTCCAAAATAATGAAATGTACATCTATTGTACTACTAACAGTGAGTTATTCCTCGTTTTTACAATTTTTTTACACTAAACTCAGTATGTATGAATTCTAAATAACAAGCTCTTTCAAAATCTGTAAAAATATATAGGGTGTCCAATTTAAATTAAAGAAGTTGAAGGCATTTCCGGTTAAATCGGAAGTATATTATTATCAAAAAAATGTACATCAGATGCGTTTTTTTCCATTGCACTTACCTGCAAATTTTCATAAATATCGTTCTTTTCGTTTAAAAGATATTTACTTAGTTCCATACTTTATCCCAACCCTGTATGCTCGGCTAACCTCGAGATTTCAATACGTACTGATAAGTTGTGAAGGAACACAATGAATCCTTCGACTACATCCTGCGATGCTATCTGTGACAGTGGGGTTCAAAGATAATTGACGTTGGGCCTTCAGGGGACCTTGAGAGCATTGAAACAATTAAAACAATTAATATCAAAGTGATATTCATTTATGAAGGAACGCCCCTTGAGAAAGTGGCGAGAACCCAGCCATTTCTCTCGCTCACCTTTCTAATCTATGAACCAGAGAATTTAATAATTATTAAAGGAATGGAATCGGTCCTGTGCTCGCAGGAAATAGAAGGAGTATCAGGGTGCACGCAACACTGTCATTCGACTTTATGACACCACTAAAGTGATGTGGTTTTACTTCATGTTGTGCTTCCTCGCATTATTAGACAAAATAATTACAGAAAGTGGCGCTGCATTCACCGATCAATCTGTTCACCGAAACGAGTGTTGTTTCGTGCAAAGATTATATTATAGGGAATAAAGATGGGAAACGAAGCGACTACAGTGATGTGAGCGACATCTGTAGTTTCGAAAGTAATCGGGTTACGGTTGAAATATTTAATTAGGGCCCATTTGGCATAGATTAAATAGAGATTATTAGTAGGCTGTGGTCAATTCTGAAAGAAATACTTGAATAATATTTCTGCTGAATGATGATTGTGTTTTCTCGCGTATTTTTCACTGACATTACTCGAAATCTACAAGAGTATTATCTAGCCCACTCCATTATCTTGGTTTGTGTGTTTTTCTGTTATAAATTGTGTGTTAAATACTGGCCGACATTCGAAATGCATGGTGATCAAATGCAGAAAAAATAAAAAGAATAATCTTGAATGTGCATTCTTTTCATTACCGAAAAGTATGGAAATGTAAGTTTTGAAACTCGTATCATATAACTGTCTTGTTCATTGCTTTTTATGTTCAGTGTTGTCAAGTGGACATAGGTTTCGGGGCAAAAATATATTGTTCTGGATAATTTGTTTGCGAACCGAATTTTCTTCGGTCTCATTCATTAGATCAAAAAGTTCCACTCATAGAGGCAATGGTGGTCAGAAGAACGACTTATATAGGTGGTGGTTCTCTTGACGACCCCTCCAGCAGTTCGACTCATCTACTAGACCCTCTTGACTCATTGAGGTTAAAATAGACTGGGTAAGATATACAGGGTTGGGATAAAGTATGGAACCAAGTAAATATCTTTTAAACGAAAAGAACGATATTTACTTTCAGGTAAGTGCAATGGAACAAAACGCATCTGATGTACATTTTTTTGATAATAATATACTTCTGGTTTAACCAGAAATGCCATCAACTTCTTTAATTTAAATGGGACACCCTATATCTTGTTACAGATTTTGAAAGAGCTTCTTATTTTGAATTCATACATACTGAGTTTAGTGTAAAAAAATTTGTAAAAACGAGGAATATAGCACTTTAACCAACCTCCTTTGAATTTTTTGCATTAGAGCAAAAAACTATTTTTTATCGACGGAAACTTGAATGGTGACAAGTATTTGGATCTACTAAATAACAAAATTATTCCTGCACTTCATAAGAATGGGCAATTACCACAATATATTTGGTTTCAACAAGATGGAGCACCTCCCCACTATGATAGACGGGTTAGGGATTTTCTGGATGCGAATTTTCCAAATCGATGGATTGGACGTAGAGGATTCATAGAATGGCCTGCTCGGTCTCCGGATCTTACCCCGTTAGATTTTTTTCTTTGGGGTTATCTGAAATCACGTGTTTACGTTAGACGACCAACAAACTTACAGGAATTGAGACAAGGAATTATTGATGAATGTGAACTAATACGTGGAGAAGTCTTGGAAAGAGTGACTCAAGAATTTGTTAATAGGATGGCATATTGTCAGCAAGTAAACGGCGAGCATTTTGAACATTTGAAGTAATTTTGTTTCTCATTATTCTAAAATACTGAAATGTACATCTATTGTACTACTAACAGTGAGTTATTCCTCGTTTTTACAAATTTTTTTACACTAAACTCAGTATATATGAATTCAAAATAACAAGCTCTATCAAAATCTGTAAAAATATATAGGGTGTCCCATTTGAATTTAAGAAGTTGATGGCATTTCTGGTTAAACCGGTAGTATATTATTATCAAAAAATGTACATCAGATGCGTTTTGTTCCATTGCACTTACCTGCGAATTTTCATAAATATCGTTCTTTTCGTTCAAAAGATATTTACTTGGTTCCATACTTTATCCCAACCCTGTATTTGAATCGGGTCCAGAACAACTGTTTGATTCATCGAGAGTTCACTGAATGAATGAGTTCTTGAAATTGTTATAACAATTCTCTAATGAGTGAACGATTTTTTGAAATATTCTCAATTTCATGATTTTTGTGTTGTAGTTGATTTTACATAATCATTTCAAATTAAAATATAAAGGATCCAGAAGCGTATTTCATTTTATTCAAAACAATGTGTATATGGAAAATATCATCCTGATCAAAAAGCGGAGCCCTGCTTTTGTTTTATCGATCAGAATGTTTCTTTAAAAGTTCGACAAAGAATACTCCATTTAATGGAAATTTATGGGAAGTATGATTCGAATTTCGCGCCTATTGAAATAGTCTTCTGTACTGAATTATGTTTCAGCGCTATCTAGGTGTCAAAAGTAAGAAACTAGCCAAAAATCGTTGTCGGATTTTAGTACCAAAGATGTTAGGGCGTTTCCTATCTTTCTAACTCTATGATCTTTGGTTTCGTGTTTACATTAGCTTTCTATTTGGGATCTATACGATTTTCAAGTTTCAACATTCATGACTATTGATAATCGAAGTTGTTTCCTTAATTGTGGATCATGTGGGTTATACCTATTGTATGTGTAAGTATAGGTAATATTGAGCTTTTTGTTATATTTTATGTAAAATATTGAGGTGAGTACTATTCAATTTTGAATAGTACGGAAAAATTTTAGTGTCATATTTCCAGTGGTCGCATAGCTCATTATCAAAGTTCATCTAGGATGAATCAGAAAAAATGCTATACGAAAAAAGTATTTCTTCTGACCTCAACAATCTATGATTTGAATATATGTACAAGTCACAGACTCACCCTGTATATAGATACAAAGCAAGATTGTCCAGAATTTACAAGCATCTTTTAGCTCTGCTACTCTACCGTACAAGGTTGTACTTACTACGAAATATCTTGACAATTATACTAATTAAGAAGGTGAAATTCATTGTTTAGTTTTGTCTATGCTGTTTTTCTTTTTGTTTTTCATAACAATGAAATGAACAAAACAGAAAAAATGAGGTTTATTCATATTTTATAGGAACTTTGAGAAGGTTGAGATCAGTTTGTGACCTACCAGAATATGAAAACAAGCATGATTGTAATGTGATTGAACACATCATCGTGAACAATATATTCTACTAATTTTCATTTCTGTTCAGGAAGGGAAAAAATATACGAAAATAAAACGGATGATAATCTTATGTTTGCAGAACATGAAGTGATCATCGATTAATCATGTGGAAAAATTCATTACTCGCGAAATTTTGATGTATTTATCGTTTATTGCATCTCACTTGAGCTTAAGGCTGCAGTTATAATAAAATAAAATGATCCAACTTATCTATCGATTGATTGCACCTTTTCCTTCGCTGAATATTCGACAATGCTATCAAGCTATTTTTAAAATTGATATTAAATCGATACATATATGTATAATGTATAGTATAGTTTGAAATTGCCAATTCTCGGAATTTTGTTAAAATTCCACATAAAGATCTGATCGTTGTTCGTTCATTTTTGCAACAATCAAGAGAATCACACTCAGATTGCCCCTTGTTTTATTGCATATTATCATATGGCTTGCACCACCTTTTAAACCTTCCGTGGAATTTCTCGAATGAGTCAAAACCAGAATTATATTGGTGGAACAATGTTCACAGGAATTTGGACAAAATATATCAATTTAATTTACTATAAATACATCGCCAACTTTTCGAATCTTATGTGATTCTTTTTCGAGGATAAAATATAAAATATAAACCATTATTATGAGTTGCAGATATTTTCTACTTAGGTTTGTTCATAATAATGGTTTATATTTTAGCCTTGAAAAAGAATCACATAAGATTCGAAACGTTGGCGATGTATTTATTGTGAATTAAATTGATATATTTTGTCCAAATTTCTGTGAACATTATTCCATTATTAGAAGCATGGACGTTACCAGTAATCAGTCCAGAATTATAATTTATTGAACCGATTCAAATAAATTTTCAAAATCAATCGAGTCGTGGTGTCGATTGGAAACAAAAGGGTAATTTTCTTCACCAAACAAATTCCTTCAAAGGCTCCTATTCAGGGAATATTGATACAATTGATGACATGATATTTCACTTATGTCTCTCCCTCTTTCTCTTTCCATTCCATTATTCAGACGAAAAACCATAATTCCTTTTTAATTGAAAGTAAAGAAAGTTCCCTTCCAGACCATAAAGTATTTCGATACTCTGATCGAATCAGATTTCTAGTAACTCGATCTCCTGAGTTAAAGAGAGAGCAAAATGGAACCTTATTCTGACAGATTATAACTACTTGAAACTCAATAAAAAAGCAACCTATTGGAAAAAAATTTGGTTCGGTAGTCGTGGAATTCCCTTATGTAAAAGTGCGGGAGGGGGGAGTAGAAAGGAAATCCATCGCAAATTTTCCAACTGTACGTTGAACTAACAGGAAACTGTTATACATAATGTTTCACTGAACAAAATTCAAAGTTATGAATTTCAACTGAGTGAGGAGTAATTAACTTTTTTTCCATCTACCGATCATTCAATTGACTAGACATTTTTCTCGTGAAGAGAATCTTGATATTACTTGGGACTTTGTGAAACACCACGTGTTTGTTTCTTTAGTTTTGTGGCTTTCCTTTGTTTCATTGAATCATTTTCATCAGAGGAAATATTTTTATGGAAAATCTATTCATATTAAGTTGTGAATGAAGTATATTTTAGAAATGAGAAGAATACCATCAAAATGGTGAGAAATTAACGTTGATTTTCCAATACCCAATATTCAATTTCTTATGTGAGTTTTTTATTCCAAGAAATCATTATTTTTCGGGAGAAGTGCTCTGACAAACACTTACTGTTTCATTCTTCAATTTAATTGAGTTCCATTCTTCGATGTATCTCACATTGTCAAGCATCATAAGACAAGATATTTTTCACAAAAAAAGAAGATTCCATACAATGAAGTAATATACATGATTGAATGTTGTGAATATGAAAAATCAAAGACAATTACTCATCACTTTGAGGAGATTCTTAATATTGAAACGGCTCATCCCTAACATGGGCCTATTTCACAGAATAATAGGTGCAAATTGTTCAGCAAATATATTTTGTTTGATAGAATATAAGCCTTCTTTTTGCTTACAGATTCCATGAAATAAAGAAAGCATCATAAGTAAGCAATAAAATAATAAATGTTTGACAATGTTGCGAACATCATACATCAAAGTATGAGTTTACGATTTGGTGTTTGGAATTGAGGATATATTTTGTATTTTGAACAATTTTCGTTGTGTTGGACTTGTGTTTCATAGCTAATTGCAGTTTATACAGGGTGACACAGAATCATGGTACACCCCCAGAAACTCTGAAGCTACATTGCTGAAATTTGGAACATTGAATATACTCACTATAGGGCACTTTTCGACATATTCAGAAAAAAAATCCAATTTCCGGTTTTTCCGGAAATGGCATCAACTTTGGATTGAACCGAGAAGATCCTTAAACTTGTCTAAACTCCATTATCGTGTTCGTTTTGGTTATACAGAAAAATAGTTGATATGGATGGATACCCCACCGATGGTACTTTCGAATGACGTCAGAGTAATATTATGCTACCATTTGTTTCGAGTGAAAAAAGGTTTTGATTTACTCTTTCGGCACGTATTTCTAACCACGATACTTTTTAAAACGAAATTACTATAGTGTAATATTATTTTGATTATTTGGAACAATTTTAGGGAGTTCAAGGCTCTCTAGATCGGAGAATAAAATGGGTGTGCTGACGAATGAAATATCAACTTTGAGGTATCATTAGATTGAGAAAATTATAGAGATTTCAAAAATGTAATAATATAACGGGTGTCCCATTTGAAAATCGAATGTTGATGTGATTTACGGAAAAACCAGCAGTTAGATTTTTCTTCTGAATATGTCAAAAAGTGCCCTCTAGTGAGTATATTCAATGTTCCAAATTTCAGAAATATAGCTACAGAAACAAGGGAGAAAATGGGGGTGTACCATGAGTCTGTGTCACCCGGTATGGTTGAAAAAAATAATATCTGATCTTTTATATTCTGTGGTGGTTACAATTCATAATTTTCTCCCACACTTGTTCTCCTTTGTGCATTTTCTGTTCATGAATTTTTGAATCTTTTTCGATTCATTCCTTGACTTCATTTACACATATTATGTATTGTTCATTCGCTGAATAAAACACGATATACGAAGAGCGCACCTTATGATAATGAGGAATGTTCACAGGTATGCAAAATCGATCGAAACTTCGTCACAGTATAACCTATATATATGTGACGTCATACTACATTCACAAATCGCACTCCGTGAGACGAAAGGCCCTGATATTGGACCGGCTACGTACTGAACCTCGCAAGTCGTTGGATGTAAAGTGACGTCACACGGATCCATCGAACTCATGTTTATAACTCGATATCTCGGGCGCTATTTGAAGTATTCAAATAATTTTTGCACACAATATTTTCATTTTCTACGGAAAATAGGAATATGTAGAAATTGAAAAATGTGAACATTCCTCATTCTTCTTATCTGATATAAAGGGCCTGAATTTATGATACCACATAGTTTTTTCATGACACAGTCCATGCGACATGTAACTCAAAAATTTTCAATTACTGAGTATCTACTTCTTGAAGCCACATCTCTTCAAACATTTGATGGTAAAAATATTGGGTGGATTACCACTTATTTCCGGCTATACATATATTATTTGGTACTGATTGCAATTTTTTTTTTAATTCCGATTCCGAATTTCATAACTCTCTCGGAACTATGTATTTCAACCCATTTGAAATTTTTTCCAACTGCTTTGAAAATCTTCTGTCTGCTTTGAAATTAAAAAGAAAGTACACCAAAAGTTAATAACGTAAATTTTTTGTAAATTGAGTAATATTCATAATTTATAAGCCTCCTTGAATGGTCTTCAGTTGTTGGCTATTTTTCATTGAAGAGTTATGGGCCAAAAAAAGTGATTGAACGTAGGGTGAACAAACTTTCTCTGGAATCTCGTTGAATAATATTGATTTTTAACTACCAGCATCTTCATCAAATACACCAATGCAGTACGCACAACACAGATTCCTGATACAAGAAAATATGAAGAATTATAAACCATTCTGCAGAACTCCCTCAGTCTGACTCTGGCGAATCGAAAACAGTCTAAGCACATCAGAAATATGGCTCGTACATCACAAACGTGTCGTATTCATTTCCATAAATGGATTCAACAGATGTTGCAGTTGCGAAGTTGAATAATAGATTCATTTTCATCTCAATTTTCCATTGAGGATTCCATTTCCAATTCCGACAAACGTCACGTGCAGGGGAAAAGATATTTCAAACATATAATAACGAACGTAAACAATTAAGTATGCCTTCGAATGCATTTTCGAGATTTATTCGTATTGGAGTTTCAAGTAGATCGGAAAAGTGGGGACAGTTGAGAGCTTCGATTGTTTGAAGTGTTCAGCCTGTTTTTCGAATGCAGTTCAGATGGTATCAATTCTAGGGAATAAACAATGTGGGATACATTATCGAATTTGATGCCATTGTTTTGAGGAAAGAGTTGTTAGATAGGACTTCAGAGGGTCATATTGCATGAGGAAAAAATTACTGCTTCATTTTAAACGATATAAACTCTTGAAAAATCACTATTTATTTATTGCTCCCAAACCAGTCGAGATTTATAAATCAAATTTGATTTACACTGCGCAAAAAAATTAACGCACATCGGGGAAATCTCAAATTCATTGGGATATTTCGCACAAATATCTTGCAAATTTAGACAGAAACTTTTTCATGCGGTTCCAGAAATTGAAATCCGAAAAAACATATCTAACCTCAAAGTAACCTTTATTACAGAATTTACTATTTCCTAACGCATTTCATACG
This sequence comes from Hippodamia convergens, assembly GCA_038502775.1. Lineage (NCBI taxonomy): Eukaryota > Metazoa > Arthropoda > Insecta > Coleoptera > Coccinellidae > Hippodamia > Hippodamia convergens. Next base: position 125,628,949 of record CM076607.1, read on the forward strand.
GGAAAAAAAATTTTGCAGTACACATTTATCAAGAAGAATAGTTGCAAAATAGACTCCTTTTCCAGTTGACAAGCCATTCCATTGAGCCAATCCCTCGGGACATTCCATGAAAGTGCGTCATTCATTCAAACGTAGACATTTAAAAAGCCATTCCAATGGGAAGTGTCAAATTCGCAGGATTCATGTAGACAGTTATTATCAGAATACATTGGGAAGGTATATTTTTGAAGAAAGTGACGAAAGTTGTGAAGCGGTCATTGATACACTCTAATCAGAACGTTCATTAAAAAACCTATCTATTTTCTCGCTGAGAAGGAGAATAAATATTTTCGAGGAATGCACATTTTTTTAAAGAAAATAGATAAGACCTAGATCTACTTTGGGTGAATGAAGACAAATATCGAGAAAATTAGAAGAAGGGGATCTTGAGGACTATAGGCTATGCATGAAAATGTTTCCGGAAATGGTGTAAATTTTAATTAGATCTACCAAAAAAAATTCAACAATTGTTTTCTGCAGGAAACATTTTCGATATTTCGAACGTGAATCATTTTTCTTCGATTGGAATATATTACAGGAGGACTCTAAATTTTGCTCCCCAATTTTTTCGAATAATAGAAGAGAAGATCCCATGCATCAGTTTTTCTGTTGCCAAAACCTTATGAAAAAATTGTTGCCAAACAATGAAACAGGAAATAATACTTCGAACTATTGTTTCGAAGTCTATATCAGACTCCTTCATTAGACAAATTCGTTTTTCTACTTTTGTTTATCAGTCAAAGGTTTAATTTTTGTAAGAATAGATCTTAAATCATTTTGTGATTTCGAGAACAGTTCAGAAAAATGAAAAGAATTGGTTTCAAATTCAACATACGAATCGTATATCAAACACAAAATGATTTCATTATGAAAACTGAACTTTTTGATGAGAAAAAAAGTCCACAAAATTTTTTCATATTTTTTTTTATGCTTATGAAGTCTTTTAAAGATATCAACCATACAATAAAGAAAATTTGACAGATTACGTAATTTGAATTGATTTGATTTGAAAATTAATAGGAATCGGTGGTCAGTACTGACAACCACAAAACGAAGAACTGAAAATAATGCTGTATAATGAGTTCATTACAGCACTGTTGTCAGTAGTGTAATGAACATAACGATACTGAAATAGAGGAACTGAATAATGACATGTATCTATGCACCAAACGTCATCTAAGAGAGTAAGATGGTAAAGACATATAGAATTACGTTTGTCATTCATGTGTTTCATGAATTAATAAAGGTAATTAAATTTGATCTGTGTTTAGAATTGAATCTATCTCAATGAGTTCTTTTGTGAAAATATTGTTCCTTAATCGCACTCAACTCCTAACCAGAACTCCGCTTTTCTTCGTTCGTGCAAAGGCCATTCCGTGCGGAAAAATATCTGTTTCCGCACTTGAAAAAATAACAATATCCATACCATTTCAACCTGAGATAAGATTCCGTAGATCACGCACGGAAGGGTTGATTTTTTCAAGAAATTGATAATCAATTATGTCATATGCAATCTTCAAAGTCCATTTCAATGATTCATCAATCTTTTTTACAGAGAAACAGACTCATCAGGAGCAGAAAAAGAGTTGCTTGCATCCTTCTGCTTCTTGCTTGCATATTCGCTATCTGTTGGTTACCTTACCACATCATGATCCTTTGGCTTGATATCAAGAACCAGGATGATGATACGATGAAGGAAATGAAGCAGTATCTTCTTCTCCTGGGCCATGCAAACTCCGCGCTCAATCCGATTATTTATTGTGCTCTATCCAGAAGGTTCAGGAATTCCATCAAAGATCTTTTCGACTTCAAAATACACTTCTCTAGGAAGAGGCATCGCATGCAGGTTTGTGACAGTGCCTTAGATTTAGAAGAAAATATATATATTTCGAAAAAACTGCTAGAGATGAACTGAATTAATTATATACAGGGTGTCCCATCGGGAGTGCCGATTAGAAGTTTATGGAGAAATAATAATTAGATCATTTCCAAATTTTGTATGAAGGTATAAGCCAAGAAGACCTTCATTTATGATATATTTTTGAATATGAATGACTTCCTTATTTCAAATGGAACACCCTGTACATCATGATTTTTTCGGATAGATCTTCGAATGCCACATTGATTTTGTGAATCACTCCCTTTAGCCATCTAGAGCCGTTTTCGAGTTATTCACTCTTTTTCGAAAAAATTTACAGATTGAGGCTTGTAAACACTGAGAATTCAATGAAAGCGCAATGCACAATCTCAGATCTGTTTTTTGAAATGGATTTCTGACAAGATATTCACCATAACTCTATACAGAAAATAATGTTTTGATATACTGGGGAGTAAAATGAGAGTGTCAAAGTTGAAATTCAAAAAAAGCCAAAAACTCTATTTTTTCAAATGGAAACCATATTTTTTCCACTCACATATCAAATTGTGAGGTAAAAATAGGTAGAGTCTATTCAGGGTTCCCTATCTCCAAAATGAACCATTTTCGAGATATTCAGGAAGAACTGTTAGAGTGCCAAAGTTTGAATTCCAAAAAAGCCAGAAATTCAATTTTTTCAAATGGAAACCCTATTTTTTCACTTCCATTTCAATTTGTGAGGAAGAAATGAGTAGAGTCTTTTAAGGGTTCCCTATATCTAAAATGTACCATTTTCGAGAGATTCAGAAATAACTGTTAGCAACGAGCATATTATAATATGTGAGGTATCAATTATGATCTATGTTCACCCTTTCATAAGAATCTGTATGACTTTATTCAAAATAATCCGGGTTTGTTCCAATTGAAGGAGAATTTATAGTGCAATGTATTGGCAGAATTCTGTTACAGAATGAATAAGGAAATCTACCAACCAAGAAATATAGGGATGGTGGGAAAAGTGTTAGGAAGTAGGTGGACGAAATTTTCGAAATGTGTTATGATTCAATTTTCTATTCTGATATATCTGAAAAAAAGTTCGGGAAGTTTCATGACTTGTTTTATGAGTTTTGCATTACAATTAAAGCTTTCGATAGATATGTATGTCATATTTTCCGAAAAATAACTCCTTATTTTCATTATGAGCAGTGAAAAAACTAATGGTCGTTTTCTTTGAACAATGAGATGAGTTTTGAGGAATATCAACAACAGAGGCATGAAAAAAAAATTCAAGTGTGCATAATTTTATCGATTTTCTCTGCTACACCAGTCTCAAGAGAGGGCCAAATTGCTCCAAGGATAATAAAGAGAAAAGAGCTGAGATGCAAAAGCCGCTTCAGTGGAAATCTGCAACAATATCATTTATTTTTTGGCTTACTATATCCATTTCACTGCATCAATCGTCGCGATTTTAAAAATAACTTGATAGATAGGTGACTAATTTCTATTCAAACGAATTTATCTATCATTCGAAGCATCGTAATTCCACTTATTCCAGATAAGCCAAAGGCGTAGAGTGCTACATTAAACTAATTAATTGTGTATCTCATGTAAAATTGAAAGCACACAATGATTCAGTGAGACTGACGCTTCAGAATATTTTCACGTCAGACAGTGCAAAAGTCATATGACTTAATCGCAAAGTCGAATAAAATCTGATATTTCTGCATCGGAGAAAAATGTTCTAGTTATGGCTTTCGTAAAGGCGAAGAATTTTTGGTTTTTTCCTTTTGTTTTTAATGGCTTCACAGTTGCAAAAAAATTGGTCCTTTCTAGTAGGTTCTCTGTGAAACTCGTATGTGGATTCTGATTGAGGGCAACTGCTAAAATCTCATAGAAAGAGGATGTGAGCAGTTCTAGTTAGCATGTGGCTATAGCTATTAAACTCCTCTCGCAACAATTGAAGGAACAGGCTGTATATTAATCAAAAATGGTCGTATGAGAAATAGAAGAATCAACTTTTGAAGCTTGAAGACTCTAGTTCCTGAATATATTGGTAAACAATTTTTCAGAGTACCGGCAGCCATGCAATCCTCGGTTAAAGCACGAAGACATTTTTTTCTAGTTGTTCAAATTGTTATTTTTACTCTACGCACATAGAAAAATTGTTTTTGAGTTAGACCAATGCAGAGCTTGCATAGCCTGTTTATTCAGGTCTAATAAGTTCTTCATCAGCCTCGCAAATGATCTATTGTCCAAAAGATATCTCATTTTGTATGCAAAAGACCCTTTTTCACTCATATCTCCGGAACTACTTGGGGCCCAGCAAGCCGACATCCGAAAATTTTCTACAAAAATCGTTCATGTTTAATCAAGAAAAAATGTTTTTTCGCCTGTAACGGTAATGTGAACAGAGAACAAGAAAATGGCGTTTTGCTATTCGTTGGTTTACGGACTGAAAAATAAATTAGAGCTGAATGAACAGGCTATGAAAGCTCTGTATCGGTCTAGCTCAAAAAAATTTTTCATCGCGCCTAGAGAGAAAAATATTTGAAAGTTTCGAAAAAAAATTGAATGGCTACCCGTACACTGAAAAATTGTAAACCAATGAATTCAGAAACGAGAGTCTTCAAACTTCAGAAGTTGGTTTTTCTAATTCTCATATGACCATTTTCCACTGAGATACAGTCTGTTGAAAAACACCAAAAAATTTGAAAAATTTTTCTGTTCCTTTAATTCCTTGTATTTTCATACAAGTCAATTGGAAAGTATAAGGTTTTTCTGAGAGCGATATGGGTATATTTCCAATGACATAATCTGATTCAATTTCTCTTCATCATGATAAAAGATCTGTGAGAACATGAATTGAAGATGGTACTTATTTGAATGATTACTATAACTGATTTATCTATGTTTGAAAAATTTGAGATTTGTTTGGAGAACATATTTCAAATGTCTGGACCTAATTTATGTGATTCATGATGTACCGATCTGACGGTTTGACTCAGATTCCGTTGATTAGTTTTCCAGTCATAGTCAACGTGCACAGGACGTTATCCAGAAATTTCCTGATAAATATCATTGATTATTGATGATGTAATCATTACTCCCAATCTCATGAAAATTAGACTTCGTACTTCTACTTTTTCCAATAGATGATAAAAGGGGAAATTCATATTCAAATAGAAAAATGGATCATTAATTTTTTTGTAGAAACTACCTACCTTTTCCTGGACTATCAAAATTGTCCAAATTCTCCGTTTCAGTTTATCATATTTGGTGTGCACTGATGATTTCTGGGAAACATTTTTCAATTCGGATCTTCATTTAATTCAACTTTCATGTCGTAGACTATTTTTTTGTCATTTCGACAATTCTCGGAATATGTCGTAATTTTTGGTCCTGAAAAATATTCTGTTTTCTTGTCTTATAAGATGTTTGGTTTATCCATGGGAGATGATTTCCTTTCATTAGAGTCCCGTAGCGGTCTTCAAACATCTGGAGTTCCGAAAAATCATCACTTGGATGGTCGTACCTGGTTCGAAAGAACCCTCACGATCAGAGAGCAAGGCTGAGAATTTAAATTTGAATATCGGAGGAATTCGAAAAACAAGAGTGATTACGTTCAGAAATTAGCCACTGAACATGGTGTTGAGATCTTCTAAAAAACCCACAAGGCAACAGAGGAATTTCTTCGTGAAGGAGGACAATTGACAGTTATGTGCTCATTGATTTGTCACTTAATCCAAGTAACGGTTTAGCTTGTTGTGTTGTAACTTTTCTTATGTTGAGCAATTCGAAAAGGGGAAATTGATTGGGTTTTTCATTTCTTCCAAGCATTGTGACATTTCTGTCATAACTAATTAATGAAGAACGAATTTCTGCAATGGGTGGTCAATTAAAAAACCATTTAATTGATTATGAATGACTAGTTTTTTCTCCTTCCTTTTTTTTATTTCAGATCTACAATTTCGGGTAGATTGGTGAAGAGTCTGTTTTTTCTCTGCTGCCCATAGAAGAACTACATGAAGATGTTCTTCTGATCAAGAAGATGTCCTCCAAGATCCTCTTATATAATATTTTCAGTGAATTTCATTTTAACACGGGTGAGGTCAGCGTTTTTTCATTCTGGGGTTTTTTCCCTTTCCTCATTTTATCATACTACAGACCTGTATGGTTTTCCTGTGTTGCACCAACCCCAGCTAGGTACTTTTTTGTTTCAATATGTATTTTATTATTTTAGCTCTCTCAATCAAAAGAAAATATATTTTATTGAATATATTAAAACATTTTGGGTAGTATGTAGTATTCTTGGTGTTCATGTCATCCATTATTACGATGAATTAAGAGACAAGGTTATAGTACTGGGGGCAATATTGTTGCACAATAATAATTTTGATGCTCAGTTAAAATAAAGCTGAATTTATCGAGTTTACAAAATGGGAGTGTTAGTTGTAAGGAACTTCATTATCTTTCATTTTATTTATTAATGATATCATACAATAGTAGTCTGGATCTGAATCACTACGTTCAGTAATATGGAATTTTTTTCAGTGGGCTGATAGCAGTGGATCAGCTAGTCACCTCAACTACTTGCAACGTATGAAATCTGTGCCAGTCAACAACCAGCATTACACGCTCTCCAGACTCAACTCTAGCCAGAGAACAACAAAAACTTGTGCTGTTTGAACATGAGTGTAGTTCGAGGGTTATTTCTGTTATTGCACTGTTATACTCAATGTAGTGCCTGACGTATTCAACCCAGCCTTCGCTGGCACAAGAAAGTTACTCGTACTTTTTTTGGTTGAAGTTTCTTCGTTCTCCTGAAAATGATACATATGTGATCTTGTTGATACCAATATGCTGGAACACACATTCAAATAAATACACCCCCAAACAAAATATTGGAAACACATCTAGTCAATGATTTTCATGGTTTATCTGATGTTTCTTGATATCATACAAAAAAGGAAAAAAACTCTAACCAAATAAGATTGAAAAAATTTCAGCTGAACTTATTGAATTGACTCAAAGACGCAGAACTTATGATGGCCCTTTATGTAATTCTGATAGGTTTCGACCAATCATGTACAGGGTGGGCATTTCGATGTTTTAGCACTACAACTTTTGAACCAGAGGAGATACACAAAATCTGATACCCCACTCTCGATCTCTTTTTCGGAGAAACTAACAAGAGTTGTATTCATTTTTGGCTACCTTCTCTTGTTTTCGAGTTATAAGCGAAAATTGGAAAAATGGCGATATCGGAAAAAATTTATATCTCCGCTAATACTGATGATAGAGCTCTGAAATTAAAACATTCTACAGGCACTTTTTTACGTGGACTCCAGTGGCATGCTCGTCTTTTATGTAGCATTTTCAATTACTGAGCTATGGCCCAAAGTTATGTTTTTTTAAATAGGAACACTTTATTTCTGTGACATTTTCTGAAAGCTTAATTTTTTTTTATTTCAAAAATATATATCATCGTAAGTTTTGTATCAATATGAGTATGGAAATTGGTCAAAAACCTTATTTTCATGTGAGTCTCAATACTTTCTATGGTTTCAACTGTTGATGGGCACAGAAAAATGGAGCTTCCTATAACAAGAGCATAGAAATGACAAGACTACTAGAAAGAAATTGTGGTAATTATACGATACTAAATTTTTCTGTGCTTATCGACAATTGAAACCATAGAAAGTATTGAGACTCAGATGAATATAGGTTCTTGACCAATTTCTATACTCATATTGATTTATTGATACGAACCATACGATGTTATATATTTTTGAAATCAGACAAAAATTAAGCTTTTAGAAAATGGCACAGGAATCTAGTGTCTTTGGGTCATAGATTCGTAATTGCAAATGCTGCAAAAAAGACGAGCATGCCACTGGATTCTACGTAATGAAGTGTATAATGTTTTAATTTCAGAGCTCTATCATCAGTGTTAGCGGGGATCTCAATTTTTTCCGATATCACCATTTTTCCAATTTTCGCATATAACTCGAAAACAAAAGAAGGTAGCCAAAAATGAATACTACTCTTGTTTGTTTCTCCGAAAAAGAAATCGAGAATGGGGTATCAGATTTTGTCTATCTCCTCTAGTTCAAAAGTTGTAGTGCTAAAACATCGAAATATGCCCAGCCTGTACAATGCTCAGGTTTCGTTCGATATGTATACAGGGTATCCCACGAGGAACTTTACATACTCCTCTAAGATCAGCATCGCGAAATGACCCCTCAAAAATGTCTTCTATCTTCCCTTCCCAATATACAGGATGTTTTATTCATTCTGACCGAAATTTCAATCGACCATAGTTCTGGTACTATATATACAGGGTGTTCTACAAGCTCTATGACAAACTTTGAAGAATAAGTTAGCTGTGCTTCTTTCGAATATTTTTTTCTATAAACATAGGTCCGATTCGTTTTCGTTTAGGAGTTACAAGCATTTGATGATGCACCACCAGATAGGTTAAGATAATTAGTCAGTTGGCTGACAACATTTCCAGAATGAATGGATAAGTCAAGGAGGAACAATATAATCTCCCCTCTCTCGGTAACAAGAAACAAAATTGGAAAATTTTTTTTAATAATATAAGGAAGGCCCCTGCGTAAAAAGTTGAACACTCATTCGTCAGGGGCCAAAACTTCATGAGAAGAAATTGTTGCCTAACAATGAACAAATGTCATTGCCACTTTGTATATTATGAGATGTGTCGCACTGTATGTATCTTTATTCCTATTTTTTGAGCCCTATAGATTTCGATCTTGGCTCTCGATCTCCATGAATAATAATAATAATAAAAAGAAAACACTTTGAACACTTGAGCGTAACGTTTTTGAGTCTAAATAAATCGTCAGACAATGACTAGTTTTCATTCAACTTCGTAGAATCTTGATAATTTTCTTATTTTTTTATAGATCACGATTCTACGAAGTTTCGGAGTCTAAATCAGACTATTTCGTCAGACAATTACTAGTTTTCAATCAAATTCGTAGAAGCGTGACAATTTTTCGATTGAAGTTAATGAAAACCAGTAATTTTCTGACGAAGGAGTCCGAAACGTTACGCTTAGAAGTTCAAAGTATTTTTTCTGTTCATTGTTAGTCAACACTTTCTTCTCATAAAGTTTTGCCCCCTAAACAAATTAGTGCTCAAATTTTTACGCAGGGGCCTTTCTTATATTATTAAAAAAAAAATTTCTAATTGTTTTTTGTCTCAGCGACTGAGAGAGAAAACCCAAATAAAGTTTTCAGGAAAATGCAAAGACCTCCCAAACAAAATTCCACTGGATAACATATGAAGCAGCTTATTGTTTGTCATGTCTCTCATTGAAAGCACAATAATAGCAATCATATTTGTTTGTTATAGTAAGGTTACCCATTTTAGTCCTGTTCAACTGCATTTAAACTTGGAACTCCAATAATGGGTAAATCAGCAGAGAATGATCCTATCTGAACAGTATGGACAATTAGAAACTTATACCAGCAAATAAAATGAACAGCTTTATTTTCATACCTAATCACACAAAAATTAACAAAAACCTTAAATTGATTAGGCAACAATATAAAATGATAATGGTATGGTCTGCTGGAACAACTTTGGATGTGTATATTTTTTAGTGTGAGTTTTGTAACATAGAACGTTGTTTAAGCCGATCGTTCAATAATTTTGTATAACTCCATTTATTGCGGTAGCACCGAAATTTGCAATAAACAGGTACTATTGTACCAAACTGATTTGCAACTTTTTATTTTGCATGTTTGTGCATTAAAATTCATTTGAAAAGTGAAGAGAGCGAAGGGCCAAGTATTCAGGTCCTAGAAATGGCCATATTAAGCTTGTTTAATCAAAAGCGAATTCACATCCATTTCACAAATTAACTCTTTGAAATAGAAAACCAAGCCGACGTTATGGCTGAATACAGGGAACCAACTATCCATAAGTGACACTCATTTCTGCGTTTACTTTTTTAATTTGTAACTTTTGGAAAAATCTTTAAGTAGCTGTAGCAAATATAATATGCCTTTTATATTTCTTGAACCTCCGAAGGTGAAATATCACTTTTTCGCTATTTCTGAAAATAAAAGTTCGTTAAAGCCTAAGTGCATGTCAGTGTATATTCAATATACGAGTTACACCATTATGTAGCCTATAAGCCTTTGAATATCAGGAATTTCATGAAATTCTTTTTGGTAGAACCTTTCTATTGAAACATACCGCACACAAAATTCCGCTACAGCTTTTTTCCTGTGATTCCTGAAGAAAAACGTGGTTATTTCTGAACTGATTAGGTTCAAATAGTTTTTCCTTGAAGATTTACGGTACAAACCGTAGCGCCCTCTACAGAGTCAGACATCAAAACACACTCATCAGATGTATCGGCTCCCAAAATATGTTCGTGTAAAATTTCATTACATTATTGCCAGTAGTTTCGGCAAAATCTCAAAAAATGTGTATATTTTTTTCTTTTTCGCCTTTTTTTACTAAAAAACCCCTATTATTCTTCAGGTTTTTATCTTACCTTTTTTTGAAACACCCTGTATATTTCTCTCTAGACTGAATAGAAGAAAATGGTATACGCAAAAAGTATTTCATTTGACCTTAAACAACTATTGTACATACAAGTTAAATACTCATCGAGTATCTGTTTCAAATTGAAAGATGAAGTTGTTCCATAATAAAATTAGGACGAAAACTAACAGATTCACATCAGTAATATGAGAGTATAAATAAGTGTACTTTTGCTTTAAATTTATTTTCCTATCTCCAGTAATTTTCCAGATGTGAATTATTTGCGTCAGTTTTTTGTACATAATGATTCTTCAAATGATTTTTTATTGTGCTGTTGTAGTAATTATCAACGGTAAAAATTGGTTGGATATTGTCTTTTATAGTTGGTTTCTGAAATGACACAGCTAGGCTGTGATATAACACAGTTATCAGATACAAAATATGACTAATTAAGAAGCCTATTTTTCTTGGAAATTTATATAATATGAAACATGATAGTCTACGAAGGGAATTCCAATTGTACTAGACCATTTGATAAGATTTATGGTTTCCTTAGAAAAAATTCACGCTCAACTATTTATTGTTCAATCGAGATAGAAAAACCACCATATTTCAGTTGTGAATTTTAGGTTTTGTGATGAAAGGGTAAATATAAATATTCAGATGAACGTAAATAGGTCAAAATGGATGTCGCAACTTCTATTAGCTAATAGGTGTAAACTATTGTATGGTTTTATGTACGTTTGTATTACCAATAAATCTTGTATGTCACCTGAATTTTCATCATTGTTACATCATACAACAGTTGAACATCATCATCTTATCACGAGTAAAATATATGTGTATTTTAACTACTTTTGTTCCTGCACTTCAGCAAATTATATTTTTTCTCGAGCCCTGAATGAGATAGATAAAAAAAAAAGAAAACTGCTTTTAATAGCATTTTTGCGTAGAAGTCAGTGGTGAAGTTTGAATTTTTTTGGAGCACTGTTTCAAAGATTTCAAATAGTATATTTCATCCCCAAATTTATGTATCACAACATAACCTAATTTTAAAAATCTGAAAAATACACACTTACGTTTTTTTTTTCAAAAGTAAGACATGAATTTTTCCATAGATTCATATAAGTGGAACACGCATAAAAAAATTTCAATATTAATATTTGTTCCGTTTTCAATATTTTCACGATCATGTTGAAGAGTGATTTTTCGAGTTTATGTTTAAATATAATAAAAAACTAAGTTTATGTTATATGACGTTTTAAAAGTTATAATTGAATTCCGGGAATTCAACGGTCGAGTTTCAAACTCAGACCAAAAATCCTCTGAAGATGCCTACCGCAGTGGTGGGCGAAACGTTAGGCAATGTATTTGGTCTCTGCCATCACAATCATTGTAAAAAGATTTCTTTCATTATACAATCACAACAATTGCACATTGAAAACTGTGGTTGAGATTATTACAGGGAAAGAATCTGGTGCAAAAACACATGAGGCGTTCTACGAGCTCTTCATTTTATCCCTTCATTCAAAATGTGGAGGCGATGTTCGCTGAGAATTCTTGAATATTTTTTTTCAATTCATAACAATCATTTCTACATATATATCAATTTTCAGACCATAAGCATCAAAATTGGCGGAAGTCTCATACAGACTTATACATGAGTTATAGATATGTTTTCTTCTAAACGCTTTAGTTCTTGAAACCTTTTCAATTTTGCCCACCTCTACAAATGAATAGCCGCTTACACATCTTCGGCTTAAGTTGTTTCCCCTGGCAGCTTAGAGCAAAATGAGCAGTTTCAAAATAGTATGATATAATGTTACAATGTTTTTCGTCTGATCATCCAATTCTGATTTCAATTAAAGCACTCGAATAATCGTTCATCAACAGCAAATTCATCACCGCTATGTTAAATGATAAGGATAATTTTATCAGTAGGTATAAAAATCGATATCAAGCGATTAGGATGAAAAAAGATCATGAAAAGTTCTGTTGCTAAGGAAGGAGATTATGTTTTGAGGATGGAAATTCTGGGAATTTTAACTTACCCTGAACAAAAGTCGTCAATTCCGGGCTTTGATTTCGTGTTTTTCCTATAATTCATGAAAATTCATTGTTTTATACACTGCCCAAAAAAATTAATGCACATTCTGAAAATCTCAATTTTAATGAAAGTTAACATTGACTCTACGACTTATTTTTTATGTTCTCTCGGGAAGGTTTTGAACGAAACAACACAGATTTAATGGAAGAAAAATTCAGGATTTCACCGAATCTTATGTGGAAGAAGAGAAACGAATAATTTTCAAAATACTGAAATACTGACGAGTGATTTAATACTTGGTATTTTCACCTTATACGTTAATTACGACTGGGCAACGACAATTCATACTCAAAATTTTTGAGATCTGATCTAATCCTTTCCAGACTGCTAAGTCATTAAGAGTAGCTGGATGATTTTCTGAACTTCTCAGCCTTCTATTGGGGTTATCCCAAACCTGCTCAATCAATTTGAGATTTGGACTTCTTGCTGGCGATTCCATTCGAGATACTTAAACCTTTTCAAGGTACTCCGCGCACGATGGGGTTTGGCATTATCGTCCATAAAAATTAAATTTTCACCAATGTATGGGGCAAATGGCACTATTTGCTCTTCAAAAATGTTCCCTATAAACTTATCAGCCTTCATAGCTTCATTATCAAAGACCACTAGGTCTGTGCGAGCAGTCAAAGATATTCCACCCCATATCATAATCGATCCTCTCCCGAAACCAGTAGTATTGAGGAAATAGCACTGAGCATATCTTTCATGTGGACATCTGTATAAAATGGTATACAATGGTAGAGGCAGAATCTAGTCTCATCTGTGAAGAGAACGCTTTCTCAATCGGCCTCTTCCCAATGGAATTGCCCTCTAGCAAAATCCAAACGCGCCCTTCGATGGGCTGGGGTAAGAGCTGGCCTAAATTGTTGAATTATAGTTCATCGAAATAATGGTGGATGCCTAATTACTTTTTCACAAATTATTTACTCATTTCATAGTATTTGATGTTTTTGGTTTTGTCATATTCAATTGCCCGAGTGATTTTTTGTATCTAATAGAATATTATGAAATTAAAATTGATTATTTAGAACAAGCGTTTCATTTTTGGCGTCGAATATGAGAGTACCTACTGTTATTTTTGAGGTGACCTTATCTTCCTGAGATAAGCTGTTCAAATTATTTCCACGTTATCAGTTGTTAGTTTCGTGTCGAAATATTGCTCGAGTCATTTTCAGGCTGTGTCGAAAATTTTGCTTGTTCCTAGTCATCGAATCGATGCTCATTTTTCGCAGATGTTATAAAAATACTACCATACATTGAGGAAGTGTAATCCTATTGATAGAAAAATGTGTAACTTCTCTATAATCGTTTGTAAATTCGATGTAAAATAGTTATTTCTCTACTTCAGTATCGTAATGAGATCATTACACCACTAAAAGTAATACTGTAATGAAACTCATTACAGCACTGTTTCAATTATATTTTTCGTCTTGTAGTTGTCAGTACTGACCTCCGATCAAATCAATATTCGAATATAACTATAAAAATCACTAATCTGATTTTTCATTTGAATTTCGAGGGTATTTCACAAAACTTGGCTGAAATAGATATTAAATCGTCTAATACTCGTTGCAGAAGGCAATTTCAACAGTCGAAAACCCGCTTTTTCGTCGCTTGTTTTCGTAGTTTGCATTCGTATTGGAGCTCATTCTGCAAGTTGTTTAAGCAAAAAATACTGTTACCTTGGAAACAGATATCATTAAAGTACGAATGTCAAATTTGAACAACGAGGCCGCAGCTGGAGTTGTTATAATTATAATAATAATTGTCGAATATACTTTATTTCCATGGACAATGTATACAGGTAATTCGTAGAAAATAAAAAGTAAAACAGTCTGCTGGGGTATGCAATGAGTACTCTACTTACAAGCATTAGTAGTAATTTAAAAGGTACATTGTGTACATTAAAAAGACAAACAAAAAACAATTCACCCCAACATACTTATGATTCTCCATTTAATTTTTTTATTCTCAGATTCATCTGATTCTGGAAGCTTCAAAACTGGCCCAGTTAAACTATAGCCTCACTTTCTGATTCAGAAGCTTGCTGCCTTTCTTCCAATTTCCAATCAGCTGTACAGCCTCGTTCAGAAATGAAAATAATAGTAAACGTAATATTTGTTTAATTCAAATAGTTATACAAGTAAAAGAATATATTAGTTGTTTTTATCAGAGTTCCCATTTTTCTTTTGTACTGAGTTTATAAATTCTACCTCAACTCTTATTTTCATTATTAATAATAATAAAATTGAATTCAACAAAAGAAGAAAACACTCATTTTTTCACAAAAGCAATAAAGTTCCATCAAATTTTTTTTCTGATTTTGTTGCAGAGACTAGGATGGAAAATTCTGAAGGTCTTCAAGGAAAATGCTGAAATATTCATTTAAACCGATAATGCATAGGGACAAACACAAATTGCATGCTGAGCAGCTGTTCAGACTGCTTTTGTTTCAACTTTTTGATGAAAATTCGTCAAAACTTTTTCTCATGAGTACTTTCCATTTGGAATGTTCTGTAATTTTTTGGAATTATTTTATGCTATATTCAAAAGATGATTCACGACATCGATGTCGTGAAACAAAAAGTACCTAAGCTGAGGTAAAAAAAAGCACGGGGTACCTTAACATTCATCGTATGATACTATAGAATCAAGTTGCAGACTTTATTCGAATATGAAGAGGAACTATATTCGATAGCACTGGTAGCCATTCGATAGGTATAGATCGGATGATTCCAGTAATTATTCTCATTGATAAATTGAGCTGTGCGAACTCTATTGAGCCAAACAGGGCAACAATATTCAGCGGTGGAAAAAACCAGGGAAAGGGCTGCTGTGCGAAGAGTAGTCGGGTCAGCACCCCAGCAAGTTTCTGTAGAATGTCATTTCCCATTTTCAGCTTCAACCGTAAGTCATCTGAGTGTGCTTTGTAATTCAGAGACGAATCTCATTTAACACCTAAGTATTTGGGAGTAGAATTATGTTTCAAAGGAAAGTTCCCGAAAAGGACATTCAATTTCCTAAATTTTTGATGGTTATTCAAATGAAATAACGAAACCTCGGTTTTATTCGGATTTGGACACAAACGCCATTCGAAAAGATAATTTTTCAAATTTTTCAGATCAGAAGTTAAATTTTCCTCAATACTTTGAAAATCAGAATGTCGGAAAGCGAGTACAATATCGTCGGCTTAAATGAATTTTTCAGCATAAATATAAATTGAAAAGAAGAGGTGCTGAAACAGATCCTTGTGGAAGACCATCGTTCAAAGTTTGGAAGTTACTACTATAATCATCAACAAAAACACAAAATCTTTCATCCGACAACATATTCCACTAAGCCAATCCATTAGCTCAGTGAAATGGCTTGTCAATTGGCTCCGTGTACTGGATTGCAGATTGTCCCAATAATGTTATTGACTTTTTTCAGAAGAACCTCTTTGAATTGTTGAATGATCCACTTGCATTGCATTTAAGTGGCGATAGATCAAAAAGGAGAAATCGATCATAAGTAGGTTCCAACTGAATGAAATTCACTATCTTTTTCTAGTAAGATCTGAATACACTTCAAGGAACAATTGAAAACAAAATTCACAATTAATCATAATCTGGCATTTCAGCTATTGGGAGTCATCACGAGATAGATAATATCCGATATTTATATCTGAAATGGTGATAACCGATCGAATTCATATGTCACGTAGCATTCCTCTCTATTTCACCTGGTGAGTCCACAGAGCTTGATCAAGATGAAGGCCTTTTTATGCGTAGCCTTGTGCTGCATTTTTATATCTTCTATTCGAGCAGATGGTCCAAAAACCGTAAGTTGAGTTTAGTATTTTAATGTTTTACTCTCTAGAACACTCGAGAGCTATAGAAAATTTGGGTTACGCCCATTATTCAAATAGGAATACTGTAGTAAATCTTTAAATTCGTTGTATCTAGGAGTCTGAATACCTTACCTGTTAATCTGAAATCCTTTTCAACTCAAAATTGAATTGATTCAATATATTATTTTCTCTATTTCAGTATCGTAATGAGTTCATAACAGTACTAAAAGTAGTGCTGTAATGAAACTCATTACAGCATTGTTTTCAGTTATATTTTTTGTTTTGTGGTTGTCAGTACTGACCTCCGATCAAATCAATTTTCGAATCAAATCAATTCAAATTCCGCGATCTGTTAAATTCAGTTAGTGACACCAACTGCCGAGATATAATACAAAAGTCACTAATCTGAATTTTTTTACATTTCGAGAGTTTTCCCACAAAACTTTACTGAAATAGAGAAAATATCGTCTGAAACTCGTTGCAGAAAGCAATTCCAACACTCATGCTATCGAAAACTCGCTCATTCGTCGCATTCGTGTTGGAATAGGAACTCATTCTGCAACTTGTTTCAGAATATACTATCCCCTAATTCAAATTATGACTTTTATATTCGTTCATTTCTTCATTTGTACAGGGTGATTCATTTATCTTGGTAACCCCAATTTTCTCGAAAACGTCCGAATATTTTTTGATTCTGTGAATGGCGTTTTGAACAAGTCAATGACGACTTGAGATGCGCATAAAAATCTGCGGAATAAATAAGGCGTCGCGGCGCTATCAAAAATTTTTTCTCCGGGCACATACCATTTTTATCATGTCGTTCGAAAGATAATTTCATTCTGAACTTTTTTTTCGAATACAATTTTTGTTAGTTTCTAACCGTCAGCGATCTGCAGCGTGTTTTATGTTGATTCTATTCCATTTATTTTTTTTCTGTATTGTGGTAGTATGCCTTGATTTGAAGACTAAGATATGATTTTGTGCCTTGAAGTCAAGAAGGCTAGTTTTCTAAACAATCTGCCTTTTTAAATAAGATTAAATATGTAGATACAGCAAGATGCGGCTCCATGTCACAACGCTGCCATTGTGAAGAAATATTGAGATTAAGAATTCGAAAATGAACGGAATATTATATTTTGACCAAAGTGACTTATAATGAAATATTGAGATGATATAACTTGTTTATGGATCATAATGGCTAGATGACCTAGATTTGATTTTGTTTCGAAAAATGACGGAGGCTCTGTAACAAACTATTTTTTTATTATTTCATTCATTAAATATTATAACTTATATCAATAAATATTTTATTTAATAACAAACAAAACATTTCGAATCATATCTTCTATATGGCCATTATGATCCATACATAAGTTTTATCATTCCCCTATTTCATTATAAGTTAGGTACTTCGGTCTACTTGAGCCCATGTGTTTCTTATCTTCATTTTGAAATGGTCCAAGATATTAGAATCAGCGTTATGCGTGGCCATATCTGATATCCATTTATTTTCAAATTCTTGATCTAAATATCTCTTGACGATGGCAGCGTAGTGGCATGAATCCCCATCTTGCTGTAGCCACATATTTCATCTTATTTGAAGGGGCACATTGACTAGAAAACTAGCCTTCCTGAATTCAAATCACAAAATCACATCTATGTCTCCAAATGAAGGCATACTACCACAATACAGGAAAAAATAAATGGAATAGAATCAACATAAAACACGCTGCAGATCGCTAAAGGTTAGAAATGGATAAAAATTGTATTCGAAAAAAAAATTCAAAATGAAATTACTTTCCGAATGACAGGATAAAAAGGGTATGTCCCTGGAGAAAAAATTTTTGATAGCGCCGCGACGCCTAGCGTCTTTATTTATTCCGCAGATTTTTATGCGCATCTTAAGTCGACATTGACTCAATCAAAACGCCATTCACAAAATGAAATGAATCCATAGTACTGATAGAAGTTCTTGTTTACATAACTTGATCCTTAAAGAATTTCGAGTACAATATTGAATAGTCGACAATTTTAATTTTCCATAATGTAGGTTGAATATCCAAATCATTCATTTTTCAGATTAATGTAGGAGTTGTGGAAGGTGAACCTATTATGGACTCAAGTTCGAAGTCAAAGCTACAAGCTAATGCAGATCAATATATTGATCTTCTTTACAAAAAAGTGCCAGCGGTAAGTTATAGTAAAACTTAGTATTAGTAATTTTTAATGACATCAGGAAAGTGTGCACTCTGAGTTTTGGTTGTTGGTGTTATATGTTATATATATATATATATATATATATATATATATATATATATATATATACAAGAAATGAAGTCTTTGCTGATATAGTTGAAACAGAGAATAGATTCTTGGGATAGCAGCAGATTGGATGAATTACTCTTTTTCCTATTATACAAGAACCAAATTCTATGAATAATAGACGAGATGTAGAAGATCTCAGTTCAATTTATGCTAATTTAGTAGAGATCGATAAAATAATTAAAACCAAAATCTCAATTTGTAAACTTGTAAACTCACTCTTTGAATCGTTTCATTAACATCACCAAGAAATATCAATGATATTTGTCAATACTGACATTTATCAATCCAAAAAAAATATATTTTTCGTTTTCGTCCGAACTTCTCATGGTTTTCAAATATATATATGTCGATATTCTGATATATGAACACCTTTGAATTTTATAATCTCAAATCCTGTAAGTTTGTTATATTTATTCCATTTTACATGTATATCTCACTTTGTCGATGTTTGTAGTGCTTCTGAAGAAGATAAAAATAAAGTTATCGAAAGCTTAAGCTATAAAGGAAAAAGAGTAATTCATCCAATCTGCTGCTATCCAAGAATCTATTCTCTGTATATATATATATATATATATATATTATATATATATATAAATATTCTTATGAAAAAGAGAGCTAAAATAATACAATAAATTTTGAAACAAAAAGTACCTAAGCTGAGGTAAAAAAAGAACGGGGTATCATAACATTCTTCGTATGATACTATAGAATCATACGATACTATCAACACTAGTATCATACGATACTATACAGCCAGGGGAAAAAACCTCAGCCGAAAAAAACCTGCCTCCTCGTAAACAAAATAACATAAAATATCAAATATCAGGAAAATCTTGAAAGACATCAGGGTGATCATCTTCATGTTATCCGTCGATGGGTTCGGATACACAGATTCTTCCCAAAACGACTCGTAATTCTTAATCTGAAATGAAAAAAAAACAAAAGCAGAAAAGAAACCGATTATTCAGAAAAAATCGAATGCATTTTGGAAATGCATTTGCTACTTTAAAGAACATCAATATTAAGATTTCTTGGCCAAATAATGTTCGGAGGTTTATAAATATTTATGACAGAAATGTCACAAAATTTTGAAGAAATGAAAAAAAACTCCATCAATTTCTCCTTTCCGAATCTGTTGAAAGTTACAAAACTGATAATTTTTCAACATAACAAGCTAAACTTGTAAAAAATCAATTAATACATAACCTTTCAACTGTCCTCTTTCACGAGGATATTTTTCTGTTGCCGTGTGGGTTTCTTGCAGAAGAATCTCTTTGATACCATGTTCATCAGCTAATTTGGAGACGTAATCACACTTGTCCTTCGAAATTCCTTCGATATTCAAATTCAAAATCCAGAAATTTTTGCTCTCTGGTCGTGAGGGTTTTTTCAAACCAGATACGACCTTCCAGGTGATGATTTTTCGGCACTTCAGATGTTTGAAGACCGCTACGGGACCCCAATGAAAGGCAATCATCTCCCATAGATAAACCAAACATGTTATAACACAAGAAAACAGAATATTTTTCAGGAGCAAAAACTAAGACATATTACGAGAATTGTCATTCTGACAATGGTGTTACATGATGTACATTCCCATCAACCAAATAATCGATGACGTTATCACGTATGTAGAAATAGCGTAATCTCCTACGCATCAATGTCAAAAATTTGGTTATCCAAAACATACATCGACCCATTCCAGAATGATCACATAAATGACCTCGAATATCCTCATGAAACATTTTATATTCATCAGATTACTAAGAAAAACTATAAGTATGTATCTTCATCCGCTGCAGGGGCGAATTCACGGGGGAGGGGTTAATAGTGGTGATAACCCCCCCCCCTTGAGAATCGAAAACCTGAAAAAAATTACCTACAGAACATGATGCAAATATATTAAATATATACTTCGAGCAACAATTGAAGAAACAGAGAAACCGGTGATTTTCAACTGGCTGTATCTAAGTGAAAAATGATCTCATAGAAAATTGAAAAACTAACTTTTGTAGCGTGAAGACCTTTGTTTCTGAATTTATGAGTTAAGAATTTTTCGTAGTACCGGTAGTCATGCAATCATCTGAAAAAGCACGAGAAAATCTTCCCAAAATTTTTCTTTTTTTTTTCCTTCACGCCCATGAAAAAATTTTCTCGAGCTTGACCAATGCAAATGTCACATGACCCATTTATGCAGCTCTGATTTGCTTCTCATGGCTTTCAGATATAGCCATTCGTCTTCGAGATATCCGATTTTGAATGCAAAATTCCACTCAACTGTAGATATTCCCGGATTTTTCTACAGAAAATTTCCAACAAAAATTCAATTTGTTCAATTTGAAAGACATTTTTTTCCAATTGTCACATGAACGTGGAAAAAACGTCTCCCCTGAATCGGTAGATTGATCTTATTATCTCAATATATGAATAATAACATTATTTCTTTACTTTTCACTCAAATTTTTCATTTTCAAAAGTTTACGAAATTTGGAAAAAAATTCATCACGTTTCGAAAAACAATTTTTTTTCAATACCTTTCGACTCTCATTCGATAATGAAAACCGATTTGAGAAGATTGGCTCAGGTTTAAGGAAGAAACACCTTTCGAGCTCAAAAAACCGGAAGTCTCTAGTTATTCGTTCTCAATAATTATTTTCCCCTTCCTCCTATATATCCGCCCTTGATCAACTGTTCATCAAAAGCTCACGGAAAATAATGTGATTGACACATAATTCAACATATTATGTGTTTCGATAAAATCGTGTTGGAGCGATTCGATCTTCAATCGAAAGTCTCAATTTTTCCATAAACTGTATCATAATTCGGTTCGGAGTTATCGAAATAAATATTTGAATTCATATTTATTTACAGAAAGGATTTAACATCATAGTGTTCCCTGAATACGGCTTGACTGGAAGAAATTTTGATGATGATAGTACTGTCACAATCAACGATACCGACGTAAAGAATAATAAGGTAAGTTTTTAATTTTTCTACATGTACTTAACTTAGAAAGAACTTTATAAATTTTATACTCTTATTTATCAACTGAATCAGATCTGATTATATTAAATTAGAAGGTAAATATGTTCGGAAAAAGGATAGACATCGCCAATAACAAAATATCGCCCCCTAACAAGTTTCAATATTTGTAGAAAAAAGAATTCGAGAGAGGACTGAAACAAGGTGTCTATCAGGGTGGAATGAAAATATTGACTTTTGAAATGCCTGTATAGGAAAAGTAGTGGTCTGTTTGATTTTTATGATATCCTGTTGAATTTCTTGTAGATCAGATTTTGTTTAACGGTGTGTAGACACGTCACCATGGAAACGCTTGTTGAAGTAGATAGCAAAGATTATAGAGTTAGAAAGATAGGAAACGCCCTTACATCTGTGGTACTAAAATCCGACTACGATTTTTGCCTAGTTTCTTTTTTTTTTGACACCTAGATGAAGCTGAAAATATAATTCATAAATTTCATAAATTTCCATTGAATTGAGTATTCTTTGTCGAGCTTTTAGAGAAACATCCTGATCGACAAAACAAAAGCAGAGCTCTGTTTTTTGGTCAGGATGATATTTTCCATCTACACATTGAATCAAATGAAATACATATTAGAGAATTATTATAACAATTTCATTCATACAGTGAACTCTCGATAAATCGAACATCGATAAGTCAAACAGTTGTTCTGGACCCGATTCATACATATTTAACCCAGTGTATTTTAACCTCAATGAGTCCAGAGGGTCTAGTAGATGAGTCGAACTGCTGGAAGGGTCGTCAAGAGAACCACTACCTCTATAAGTCGTTCTGCTGACCACCATTGCCTCTATGAGTGGAACTTTTTGATCTTATGAATGAGACCGAAGAAAATTCGGTTCGCAAACAAATAATCTAGAACAATATATGTTTGCCCCGAAACCTCTATTCATTTGACAACACTGAAAATAAAAAGTGATGAACAAGACAGTTACATGATACGAGTTTCATTTCCATTCTTTTTGGTAATGAAAAGAATGCACATTCAAGATTTTTCTTTCTATTATTTCTGAATTAATCACCATGCATATCGAATGCCGGCCAGTTTTAAACACAAAATTCATAACAGAAAAACACACAAACCAAGATAATGGAGTGAGCTAGGTGCTACTCTTGTAGATTTCGAGTTTTTTCAGTGGAAAATACAAGATAAAATACAATCATCATTCAGCAAAAATATTTATTCAAGTATTTCTTTCAGAATTGACAACAGATTACTGATAATCTCTATATAATCTATGCCAAATAGACTCTAATTAAATATTTTAACCATACCACGATTACTTTTGAAAAACAGATGTCGCTGACATCACTGTAGTCGCTTCGTTTTCAATCTTTATACTCTATAATCTTTGCTAGATACAGCTTCAGTGATGTTTGTTGCTAGAAGCTAGAGTCATTCTTTATAATGAAGCATATTGAAGAATTCAATTTTAGAATTTCCTTATCAGGCATAATGCAAGTATTGATTATTCCACTAACATGTAAATTGAAGAAATAATTGGTCCTATGTATGCCTACATAGACAAAAATTACGTGTGACACTCGAGGATTGCCGCGGTAAAGCTATTGTATAGCATCTTTTGATTTAAAATATTTATTTATCTTGCAATAGATGTAGGTTATCCAGGAATGTTTATCCTGGATAACCTACTAAATGTCTTCTGAATATCTGGAAAATACCGCGTCATGGTGGTCCCATATTTTGTTGTGGATTCTTGTGGATCATTATTCATTTTTAAATTCAAATTTTCCGAAAGAAAAGTCGTCAACCGCTCTGATTTTTCATCAGCGAAGTTAATGTTGAAATCGCTAGCCAAGATAAGTGGAAATTTATTACCATTTGTACCAAGTATTGCTGACCCTTCTTCAGTGTACTCTAATAAAGTGCGATGAATGAAAGGCTCTATTTCGTCCAATTTCGGATTCGGAATTCAAAGAAATGTAGATTACTTCCATGACTATGTGCAGGCTATTTCTAAGTTTGCATAAGCATGCACAAATATCTCCAACAAATCCTATGAATAAATCTGGGTATACACCAGAGTTGGAATGAAAGGAAGAAGTAACATGTACCATGAGAAAAAGATTATCTCTACAATCAAATATGTACAGCTGTTTGATTGATGAAACTCATTATAATTCACAATTCACTTCGTCACGAAATGACATAAGAGGAAAAAGTTATTGTTACTGTCAAGAGAAAAAATTTGTTCTCGACTACTTTGATGAATCAATGCTATTATTACTGCTTTCCACTCAGGTTTTTGAAACCCATAAATTCTGATCTCAGTAGAGAATGTTTAATATGTACTATCTGAATTAAAATAGAAAAAAATTCTTTACTGAATAGTATACTATTATTGAAATTGTTCTTTTCATTCAAATAGATGAAAAATTCTGTTTCAGAATCTTGAATATCTCGACAACATAGCTAAAAAGAAGAATGTATACCTAGTAGCCAATGTACTCGAGAAGGATGATGATGATTTATACAGTACCACAGTAGTTTTGAATGGAACCAATGTAATAGTCGCCAAGTATGTTTCAAATATCATAGCGCCAATATTTTTTTTATCATAATCATATTTCAAATCATATTTCTTTTATAGTAGGTACACATTCATCGATATTTCAATGATGAAACTGAGTGATAATTATTATCATTCTAATTTTGATTGACAAAACTCTTATTTCACATTGAAATGCTTAATCCAAGAATGAATAATAAATCACTCTAGTTAATCGTAGTCCAAGGACATTCACTAAATGTTTATGCCCTAAGGGCAAAGACAATCATGGTGCATACAATTTCTTCATACCCGCAATACATACGAATTTTCATGTCACAGTAGTTTTATTAGATATTTATTATACTAGTTAGAAGATTTGAGGAAATTGAAGAATCTATTTCAGCATAACAGTGAACATCCAGGTACGTACAACCCTGTAAAATTTTTCTTAGTTCTGTGTCGAATTCGTTCATGCTGCCACAACTGGTTAAACAACATTGTGCCAAAATGAAATGAGTCCATATACTATATCGTAAAAACGAACTACACCTTTTGGTTAGAGGGAAATATGTTACTTCCAATATTACAAGTTAGAATATAACTAAGCACGAAATAGTATATCTTTTCTAGATAAGTGCGCTCTAATTTTAAAACCTTCAGTTAAAATAATATAAGTTTGCCATTGCAACTTATCAGGACTTGAACTCAGATAATCTAACCTCTCTATTTCATAATTTGTGCCGATTAGTATGAGACCTTGAGTCGAAGATGATAAGTCCTTTCTTTCAATAATTTTTTTCAGTCAGATTATGTACCGAAAACCACCAATTTTGACTTATATCCCTTTAATATTATGTAGATCTTATTAATTGTGGTTCATTTGCCGATTATTATTATCTATAGGCTGGACATTGTCAGCTTCCTCTTCTCATCACAAAATTATCTATTGAATGGCTAAATTCCAGTTTTTCGATAGACTTTGTGATTTTTCCTGGTGTATAGAAGTACACCAAGTAGCCAACTTGCACCATTAGAGTTGAGCTAACTGGCCTCAAGGTCATTTTACTGAGATCCAAATATCTTTTGGATCTTGTTTTTCCTGACATGGGTTTCAGTGCTTAATAACAGCTTGACTATCTGAGTGAATGGCTATGTCGCAATTCTGATAGTTTCTGTGGATTAATATCTACACATTTTTCGATTGCTAATATTTCTGCTTGCAGAACACTCACACAGGAGACTAACGATAGTGCACACTTGGCTTTAGGGCCGTGAACCCCAGCGCCAGCTCCCGTGTTGGTTTCAGAACCATCTGTATACTATTAAACAGTATTTTCTTCAAATTGTATTGTAGCAGACAACTAAATTTCACAGGGTTTTTTCAAAATCACGAATTCTTCATCGATTTGAATGAAAAACTTTCAAAATATTCATGAATTTCTATGAATAAAATTCATTGAATAGAAATAAAAAATTATTTCTTAGCAAATGATTAAAAAAATGAACTGGTATGACATGAAAATTATCCGGTAACTCCATTTTAATATCATTATTCACTCTCAAGTGAAGACGTTAATTTTTATGTTTTTTTTTTTCATTTTAGGTATCGCAAAACTAATCTCAATGATACAGAAGACAAACTTAAATCTGATAACCAGATATCAACCTTCAATACTGACGCATTTGGAACAATTGGCTTGATTTCTGGTGATGATATACTCTACGAAAACCCTGTCAAAAAACTTCTAGAAAATAATGTTACCACCATAATTTACACCAGTTCATTGAGATCGATAGCACCCTTCAAAACAGGTAAAGTTGATATATTCACGAGATGTTGAGGGTCACATCAAACTTGATATACAGTGCGTAAAAAAATTAAAGCACATTATGGAAATCTCTACAACTGAAAGTGTTCTCAATGAAAATTATTTTTATCAGAATTAAGCATGCATATGCTATCCACTTTCAACGTTTTCCTTCAATACAGATGTTTTTTTCCCAGCAGGAATAAAGAAAGATGATATCAGATTTTAGATGTATTGGCTCCATTCTTAAAACAGTTGTTCTCGATGAATTCTAGTGATCAATAGTTATTTTTTCGTTTGATTACTACAACCCTCACCCCCAATTTTTGAATAGAGAAGATGGGGTGAGAGATACCTCATTTGAAAGGTTTTTCACAAAAAAAACACTACAAGTGCCATGAAAACACCACTTAATTTTCAAATGCTTAGTCAAGAGTATTTCGAGAACTAATGCATAAAATGAAAAAACAATCACTGTGCTAAAATCAATATAAAAATACCTTTCAAATGAGGTATCACTCACCCCATCTTCGCAATTCAAAAATTGGGGGTAGTAGCAAGGGTTGAAGCGCTATGCGTCCGTAACCTACATCTTAAGTTGTCCCCCTCGAAACAGAAATCGACCTGTCCGAGCACGAGACGTAATCTCGTCTGTTTCGTTTTCAAATGGCCACCCTGTATAATCTGGTGAATGGACGGACTGCTTGATCAGATTTTTGTCAGGGTACCGGAAGATCAATACACCGTCCTTGTTTGCCTGAAAATGCGATAAACTTAGTAATACAGGCATCGATATTCATAAACATAAAAACAACATGAACAGAACATATTAAACATCCATGGCACATGTATAAGCATGGTTAACAGTTTCCCTTACATCTTTTCTGGGCGGATATCCTGCCACGTTACTTTCATATTTCTATTTCATTTACAGCCATAAGTCTCCATGCTGGTTTCGCTAAAGCTCACAATGTGAATTTATTAGTGGCGAGTTTGAATGCTCCCTACAATGGAACAAGTGGAAGTGGAATTTATAAGCCTTGCGAAATAGTTGGTTCTTTTATAACAGCAAGCAATGAAAGTAATGCCCTCACAGGAACCATCGAAGTCAATCCAGGCGAATGCACAAATTCTGCATCTAAAGAGCGCAGATTATTCGGTACTTCAGTAAGTAATTCTTTTTGGAAGCTACTGACATACTGACAATATAACCATGAAGTAGTTCTCGGGATGGCTTGAATCATACTTCAAATAGGAGACATCAATTTAAAACACGATCATAATAAGCAGATAGTGGTGGAGAAATAAATATATTGCAGCAATGAAAAAACTTTTTTCCTAACGTAGTATTCAAATTATTTTATCATAATTCAAACAGGATCACACAGAAATGTTCTCATGAATATTTTCTATGGTAAATCTCATTCTAAATTAACTCTCGAGTTATAGAATGGTCCATTGCTATTTGATGGTTGATTAAAATTTTAAACCTACATTAGACACCATTGACAGAAGCATGATTCACTGGAGGATTTCAAATTCAATATAAGTTCCTTCGAAAATTTGACTTTCAAATCTCATATTCTTCATTACCGTCACCCTACAATAAATTAATAATTTTAGCTGGGAACTGACCCATCTCCTTCAACTTTGCTTCAATATAATTACGATGAACTGACTACTGAGATAATCAATGAAAACTCTGAAAATAGGGAACTCTGCGATGGAAGTTTCTGTTGCAAATTCAACATATCGTCCTCTACTTGGAACAAAACTGAAAATTATAGGTATGTATCTATTCATAATAGCAATCATTCAGGAAATACCAGTTTCAAGATTACTTTTCATTTGATTATCAATCTCAAAATTCCCATGTATGGTTTGATGATTGTACCATTCAGCATTCTGATTGTAATTTTTTGATAGCAGATTTCAGGTAGCCTCACACGAGGCCAAATCAGGCAATAAGAAAACGCCTCAGAGAATATGAGTTAAGTTTTCCTGATGCTCGTCACTCGTTTCTCATTGATGATGTGTTTCCCTGAGTTTTTCTCTCAATGAAGTGAAGTCTCACTTGAATAACTCGAATGTTTGGTGAGCCGAAAAACAGATAAATCGAACAGTTCTTTTGATCAGTAAGAGTTCAATACAACGAGAGTCCACTATATACAGAATGTTTGAACAACAATAAATGAAAAATATTAGAGGTACAACAAGACCTGTAGGTCAGCTTAGCAAGAATTCATTATAAGTTATCCAGAACAATATATTTTTGACCCGAAATCTCTATCCATCTGAGAGCAGTGAAAATAAAAAGCAATGAACAAGACAGTAACATGATACGAGTTTCAAAACTTACATTTCCATTCTCTTTGGTAATGAAAAGAATGCACATTCAAGATTTTTCTTTCTACTATTTCTGGAATTGATCACCTTGCACAACGAATGTCGGCCAGTTTTAAACACAAAATTCATAACAGAAAAACACACAAGCAGAGATTATAGATTGAGCTAGGTGCTACTCGTGTATATTTCGAGTTAATTCAGTGGAAAATACACGAGAAAATGCAATCATCATTCAGCAAAAATACTTCAAGTTATTCTTTCAAAATTGACAATAGCCTACTAATTACTAATAATCTTTGCCAAATGGGCCCTTATTAAATATTTTAACCATAACTCGATTACTTTCGAAACTACAGATGTCGCCTACATCACTGTAGTAGCTTCGTTTCCCATCTTTATACTCTATAATCTTTGCTCAGAATCGCTTATAGCAATGTAATCAGATGTAGACCTGAAAGTTGCGAATGTTCTCGTCTATAAACTATAAATAAACGAATAACATATGTTAATCGAACATCATCTGATTTCATTGCTTCAAATGACCTGAATGAGAACCCTGAGATACTCACACGTATACAGGGTGTACCAAGTTCGACGGCCTATTAGGCGTTTCTGGAGAACTAGAATTATTTGATATCTGAAAATTGGGATTATGATATTGTTTGACATTCTTGGAGCCTGACCACTTTCAGTTATACATGGAGCAAAAAAAAAATTTTCAAAATTTATTTTTTCTTTTTTTTCTTTTTGAATTTGACAGAGTATGCAATTCTGAATACATTCGTACTTAAATCGATGCATTCGTCGAAATACTTTCAAAAATATCGAGAAAAACCTGAAGAAAAAGAGGGAAAAGAGTATTCGGTATTATGTTTGTTATTCCTAATCTAGATACCTTAAGCACAAACCGTTTTCACATTTTTGAAGTCAAAGACTGTGGAAATATTGTACATTTTTAAAATTTTGAAAAACTCATCATGGGTGTTCCAAATGTTGGGTCAAAAATTGGGATCAAGATTAGCCCATAACTTTCGTTTTTCAAATTAGAACCCTATTTTTTTTATGATTGCGTTGGATTGTATGAAGAAAAATGATGATAGTGTTCTAACATGTTAATGCTCCTAAAATTGAGTTATTCAGGATTTTCTGATTTTATGTGGTACGTAGCGTCAAATTCATTTAATCTGTTTCATATCAACTATGACCTTGTTCACCGAAGATGAATTATTCCACTAGTAACACACACTTAAATACATCCGTACTTAAATCGTTGCATTCGTCAAAATACTTTCCGAAATATAAAAAAAAACTGAACAAAAAAGGTAGATAAGAGTATTCGGTATAATGTTTGCTATTTCTAATCTAGATATCTTAAGCACAAACCGTTTTCACGTTTTTGTAGTCGAAGACAGTGGAAATATTTTATATATTTAGAATTTTGAAAAACTCGTCACAGGGTGTTCCAAATGTTCGGACAAAAATTGGGATCAAGATTGGCTCATAACAAATTCATAAAATCTGTTTCATAACAACAATGATGAATGAATTAAAGAAAAAGGTGTGCCACTAGTGAGTTATTGGAATAATTTATCTTCTATGACCAAGGTCATAATTGATATGAAACATATTTAATGAATTTGACGCTACGTACGACATAAAATCAGAAAATTCTAAATAACTCAAGAAATATCAATTTTAGGAGCATCAACATCTTGAAACATTATCATCATTTTTCTTTGTACAATCCAACGCAATCATGAAAAAATAGGGTTCTAATCTGAAAAACGAAAGTTATGGGCCAATCTTGATCCCAATTTTTGACCCAACATTTGGAACACCCTGTGATGAGTTTTTCAAAATTCTAGAAATGTACAATATTTCCACATTCTTCGACTTCAAAAATGTGAAAACGGTTTGTGCTTAAGGTATCTAGATTAGGAATAACAAACATAACACCGAATACTCCTTTCTCTCTTTTTCTTCAGGTTTTTCTCGATATTTTTGAAAGTATTTCGACGAATGCAACGATTTGAGTACGAATGTATTCAGAATTGCATACTTCGTCAAATTTAAAAAGAAAAAAACAGAAAAAAAAATTTTTGACAATTTTCTTTTCGCTCCCTGTATAACTGAAAGTGGTCAGGCTACAAGAATATTTTAGCTCGTTAGATAATATCAAACAATATCATAATCCCAATTTTCAGATTTCAAATAAGTCGAGTTCTCCAGAAACGCCTAATAGGCCGTCGAACTTGGTACACCCTGTATATTAAATCTTTCTTTACAGAAACTTCAACTTCATGAATAGACAATTGCAGAAACATAAATATTTCGTTTCAGGTTAGCTGTTCCGGAGGAAATCAAAAAGTCTGTGCATTAATATCATGCAGCGGTGATAAGGTTGATACTTGTGGCATGGTAGATAATAAAATCGATACAACGTTCGAGAAAATAGACATTTCAACATCAGAAGGTGACGCTGCATTCTTGCCATATATCCTGCATAAGGATCTCACACCAGGATCAGATATCAAAGGAGTGACATTCACTGAGAATTCTGATGATGGCACAACTTTCTCCGCTAAGGGTACGAAAGAAACAGTTGCGATTGGAATTGTTTCCGCGAAATCAGGGGCGAATTCATTACATATTGTAATGACGAATTTAATACTGTCTTCCCTTTTATTAAAATACCTATTGTAACGAAATCATGATCAATAAATATCTTAATATATAAAACTAAGTTGGCCATTTTGTTGATTACCCCATTTATAACTCAAGATTGGATGAACCGTTCGTTATGAAAGATTTTTTGTCGGATTCTCCCACTTCGGGTTCAACATAGAATACATTATTACTGTGAAAAATTAGATACTAATTCGGTTAACTTCATTTTCTAGTCAAATTCGCCGTCAAATTCAACTCCCTGTTTCTTTTTTCGTGGTTCTCCGATTTTGTTGAAATTTTCACCAGGTATAGTATTAGGTCTTGTTATATTAACCTGAAATTCACTCTGCGAAAATACTTGTAGTTCACCCGTTATACAGGGCGAAACAAAACCTTCATTTCTAAACACCCTTTGGTGAATTTGAGGCGGAAAATTTTATATCATTCAGTTTTAAGTTGAAGTATGACCCTTTCTTAACAAAACATTTTTCCATTTACGTCAGTATCTGATTTAAAAAAATACACATTTTGAAAGAAAGTGTTGCATTTTTTCAATTTTTATAAAAATTTAAAACATTACAATACCTTATTGACTTTTTGAAACATAGATGAATTCAAAATAGTAATCATCGAAATGAATACCATTTTCAATTCCGATGCTCAGATATCTTTTGTCCTGAGGTTAGAGAAATGATATTAAATTTTGTCACTGAGATGAGAGATAAGCCGGTTTCGGCCTTGTTGGGCCTCATCAGTATCCCGCACATCTCAGGACAAATCTTCATGAAAAACTTCGAAATTTGAAGCAATTGGTTGTGAAGTAATGAGTAAAATATTACAAGGTACTAAGGTGGTGACATCCAATTGCGTCAAAATAAAGTTTCACCTCTCCAATCAAATGCAAGGTACCTAGTCGCGTAAACCTTTTTGGACAAATTTTCTGATTGATATAAATAGAAGCGACAAAGAAATTTGGCAATCTGAACAGAACGTATCCAATCTTTTCAACAAAGATCTTATTTCGAATCCTTCTATCAGAGTTCCTGGTTTGACCTTTCCAGGAGGATATGGCCTGTTCTAAAACGCATTATACCAGATCATGGAGGATGCAACAGCATGCTCTTCCGATGGAATTCGGTTGAAAGCCCTAGTTGAGAGTGCGCAGAAAATAAGGAGACTTCACAACATCTTATAAATAGTTGTCCCATTGATGAATTTCAAGATAGTTTCGAGCTATACACAAATTAACAAATGCATTTTTGAAATGGGTGGTTTATTTCAAAATGATTTCATTTATTCTAAATAGTTGGTTTCTTTTCTGCTATTGTCTTTTTTCCTTTCAGATTGAAAATTTCGAGTCGTTTTTGTGAAGAATCTGTTTATCTGAGCCAATCGACAGATAACATGAAGCTGTTCTCTCAAATCACACTGAGTTCTGTCAACTTATTAGGTATTGATATTTAATATTTTAAATAATTGCTTTTTTCAGGAGGGGTAAGGGTTTTTTTCAGCTGGGGTTTTTTCCCTTTCCTCATTTGATCATCCTTCAGACCTGGATGGTTTTTCTGTATTGCACTTACCTCAGCTTTTTCTGTTTCAATATGTATTGTATTATTTCAGCTCTATGAATCAAACGAATAATATATATCTCATCAATGTCAAAAATGACTATAAAGCTGTCATTTTCCACTGGTATTGTTCAATACCAAATATAATAAATATAAAAGCAACCTCTCGTATATTTCACCATAGCAGCTTGAAAATTCTTCATTGGTTCTCACAGAGCAAATATTGATCTGCGAAAAATTCCTTCATAGTCCTCGCACATAAATACATAATTCATGAATAAAATTGAGTTTATTCAATACAAATTGAGTCCAATAGAATGTTGAAATTGTCCATAGTTACTTGATTGTGAAATTGGTAAAATATTACTTTTTCTAAAAACTATAGAAAATTCAATGCACCTTGTTCACTTTGAAGGTCAATTCTGCGCATCCCACCATCTCATCTTTTTCATAGGTAGTCCCTCTCAGCTTCCAAAAACCTGATGGAAAAGGCACTATACGAAGCATCAAGGCTTCACTTATCTCTAATTGAAACTTGCTTACATACTGGCCCTAAAAATCCAAAAGGTTATAGTCACTAAATCTAGTCAAATGAAATTTCAAAAGAAACACTGCGCAAAAAATTAACACACATTATGGAAATCTCAAATTAATTCTACAACTGAAGGTGTTTTTTTTCTTTTGATTTTCAACCCTCGATCGCTATGCACAAGACACGCAATTTGACCCAAGAGGAATGTGCCCAAGCGGTAGTTTTGCGAGAAAAAGGATCGACATACACGAGAATTGCAGAAAGGTTTGGAGTTTCTCATATAAGTGTGACCAGAATGTTGCAGCGATTCAGGAAGACAGGGTAGACCACGGTTAACAAATGCCAGTCAAGAACGTTACTCGAAAGTTTCTTCGTTGAGACAACGGTTTGCAACCGCTCGCCTTCTTCAAAATCAGCTTGAGCAAACTCATGGGGTGCGAATTACCACTCAGACAATAAGAAATCGCCTCAGAGAATATGATTTAAGGCCTCGTGTCGCGGCAAGAGGCCCAGCTCTTACCCCAGCCCATCGAAGGGCGCGTTTGGATTTTGCGTGAGAGCATATCCATTGGGAAGAGGCCGATTGGGAAAGAGTTCTCTTCACTGATGAGTCTAGATTCTGCCTCTACCATTGTGATCGACGTTCCCTTGTATACAGACGTCCACATGAAAGATATGCTCAGTGCAATTTTCTGAATACTGCTGGTTTAGGGGGAAGATCGATTAGGGTATAGGGTGGAATATCTTTGACTGCTCGTACAGACCCAGTGGTTGTTGATAATGAAGCTATGAATGCTGATAAGTATATGAGGAACATTTTTGAAGAGCATGTAGTGTGACTTGCCCCATACATTGGTGAAAACTTCATTTTTATGGACGATAATACCAGACCCCATCGTGCGCGCATCGTTCAGGAGTACCTTGAAGAGGTTGAAGTCTCTAGAATGGAATGACCAGCAAGAATTCCAGATCTCAATCCGATTGACCAGGTTTGGAACCTGCCTCATTAGAAGGCTGTGAAGTTCAGATAATCATCCAGCTACTCTTAACGACTTAGGAATCCAACTCGGAGAAATCTGGGAAGGATTAGATCAGAACATTTTAAGATCACTCATTTTGAGTATGAATTGTCGTTGCCGAGCTAATTAACGCAAGGGGTGGAAACACCAAGTATTAAATCACTTATCAGCATTTCAGTTTTTTGGAAATTGTTCAATTCTCTTCTTTCACATAAGATTCGGTGAAATCCTGAATTTTTCTTCCATTTTATGTGTCTTGTTTCGTTCAAAACCTTCCCTAAAGAACATAAAAAATATGTTATAAAGTCAATGTAGAGTTTACTTTTAATAAAATTGAGATTTTTAGAATGTGCGTCAATTTTTTTGCTCAGTGTAGTTGTTTCAACATATCTGTATTCTCATTTGAGACCGTCTAGTGATTGAGTTATTTTTAGTATAGAACTATAAGGCTTTGAATTCTATGATCCATCATAAGGGAGTTGTTTCATGAATGAATACTCACTGACTGCATAGGACATTTCATTTCAGGTGTAACATGCTTGAAAGCATTCACCCATATTTGATCTTCACTGCCTGAATTGATTTTTTCACATACACTCGTTACCAAAAAATCTTTCATGTAGTGTTCACAAGTATCTGGATTCTCAATATTAGAACACCTCCAAATGTTCAGTTTAGTTGTCTGAAAAAATTGTTCAATACGCTCACATTAAAGAGACTGGTCAAATTTCCTGTCAAATTTTCGTTGAAAGGAACTGATGGCCCATTCAAGAAGGAAAGCATTCTGTTGATCCGTTACCTTTAATTTATAATAAGATTGCAAATTGCAAAACTCTGATCATGAAAATTCTAAACTGAGGTCGAGTTTTCGAATTTCGTCTGTTTGAGTTATTTCACCAATTATCTCTTGCATCATGAGTTTCAATTCCATAACTAACTTTAATGGTGTAATTATTTGATTTCATTTAGGCTTCGATCAATCAAATACTTGAATTTGTGTCACATCTTTGCAATATGAAACTTGGTCGGCTATTCTGTTAATTACGCCATTTATAACTGCTAATTGGATGAACTGTTTTTTATGAAATATTTTGTTTTATTCTTCTGCGACATGTTCAATGAAAAATACATTTAAACTCTAACAAATTCGATGAAATGGAAAAAATTTGGATATAAACGTTTTCGTGAAAGTATAATATGTAATATTAATTTGGAACTACATTTTCAAATAATATTAATGCATCTGAGTCCATGTGTTATCACACAAGGTTCTTTTTTTTTGGTGACTTCCGACAATAATTTCCGGTAATTCCAAAATCGACTGCTGACAATTAAATAAACGCTTGCCTTAAGTTTCAAATTTGGCAATTTCACTACAAGAATTGTTGAAAATGAGATTTTGGAACTGCAAAAAAAGGGGTAATGTGTTATGCAGCTTCGGGAAGCATCTCGATAGAATTCGGAGGTAATGCCTAATTTTCGCTTTCATTGACTGGACTAATTGTACAGGACAATTTTATGTCCAATTTCAAGGTATCATACCATGATAGTTTATTATGATTTAAAAGTTGCTTTTTTATCGATTGAGGCAGTACGAAGTCTGCCGCACTACTGGTACTAACACTTACATCAGGAGTGATTGTTCTTTGAAGATCGATCTCTAGAAAAACTGTTCTGTTCTTTCTGGAATGGCTGTTGATTTTGGCCTCTGATATAAAAAAAGGAGTGCTCACATCTTTGCATTGGCCAAAATATTGAATTTCATATTTCTTAGACACCTGGAATGATGAAATATTATTCTGCAGTTCAAGGGTATTCGTTATTTAAATCGCACATCTTTATTTTCCGAATAATCACAAACAAACAAAAATATCAATAAGTAGGTATACATGAAATGGCTCATGGTGAACGGTGAACAGTTGATGGTTAATTATTAACTGTACCATTAAAATATTTTTATAAATTGAATTTGAAACTGAGCATATGTAATCATGTAATTGTATCTGTTTACGAACAACAATTATGATGACTATCAATTACAATCAGATTTTTTTCATCATGATCACCTAAATGGAAGTCATTAAAAAAAGAGTACATTAGAGTTAATATAAGCAATGAGTCCGAGATAGAAAATAGTATATTCTAATACAAGTTTCAGAATGAGCTTCTATTCCAGTTTTCTATAGCATGAGTGTTGGAATTGCCTTTTGCAACGAGTATTAGACGGTATTTTCTCTATTTCAGTCAATTTTTGAGAAATAGTCTTAGTGACTTTTGTATTGTATCTTGGCAGTTGGTGTGACTAACGAAATTTGACAGATCACGAAATTTGAAGTGATTTGATTCGAAACTTGATTCGATCGGAGGTCAGTACTGACAACCCTAAAACGAAAAACTTTACTGAAAACAATGCTGATCCATTACAGCACTACTTTTAGTATTGTAATCAACTCATTACGATACTGAAATAGTGAAAATATATTTTTCCGCAAAATTCGCTTTGTTATGCATCTAGTGTTGCATAATATCATTTTAATGATCTCTCCGATACAATTTAAGTAGTTCTTCATGTCAATCTTTCGAAAATATGCCTTCGTGGCGACGATGTCTTGTTGTGTGTGGAGTTGGACCTGACTTTTGCATTTTCGAAATTTATTTAATTTGCTGATTTGCTCTAGGTTTATGCTGCTTTATGCCTCAATTTTATGTGGTCCTGGAGAGCTCATCACTTTTGAATTTTTCTTCTCACAATTGAATGGAAAAATTGGAGGGACTTTTGTGCTGTCTTGTCACAATTTTTTTTATATGACTGCAATTATGCAAACTTGTACCGTTCAGATTTTCAGAAACACTCAAGAGGTTTTCTCCCATATGGAGGGGCTCAGAAAAGTAAGTGAATTGTAGATAAATGAGCAGTGTGAAGTTGGAACAGGACTTTTGGATTTTTGAGAAAATTATTGTAAATCTGAGTTTTGAATTTCTGCTGCTTTGTGCCGTTAGAATTTTTCGTCATGAAATAAGGTTCTTAAGATATTTCATGAAATGTGTTGTAGGGAACATATTTTATGAATCAACTTGAGCGACGTATATGGTATGGAATTTGAAAAAAATGCATCACAAACACTGTTGTCAGGTGTACTGATTTTTCTACAATTCACAAAGTTTTCTTATATTCCCCTTTCATGAGATATCCCGTTGTTTTGCCTGCCAGAAAATCTGCAGAATACTCGAGTCAATACTTACAGCGCAGAATAGCACAAATGTTGCACAATTTTTTTGCTTTTAAATTATCAACTAGGACTGTCATATGTTTGCCACAGTGCATTCAAAATTCGCTGTCTCTTAAGGATATTCCTTCAGAAATATTCATTTCATTGAGATATTTTTATGATGAAAACTGCTGAATTCATTAGCGTACACTAGGAGATGTTCAGAGTTTGAACTATAACTCAAAGTTATGTTTTTTTCAAATGAAATACCTCATATTTTATTTCACTATCAAACTGTAAATTTTTCTCGAGTGAAATGGTTGACACCTAATAATATATACTGATTTTTAAAATTTGGAGTCGATAGATTATCCGAAAAAAGATGCTCGGAGAATTTATAAAATTATGGCATTGGCAGAAGCCAGTAACCTTTTGGTTCGGGAATATTTCAAAGGTATATTCAATTGTGAAACATGCGAGAATTTTTATACTCGGTTTTCCTCATGAAATTATGAAACATATCATATGAAAGTGTGGTTTTGGAAAAGCACCTAAAATTATCGAAGGTGGTTAACAGTACGAAATCTTTTAATCTTCCATAATGTTATAAATACTGCCGCGTATGTATGAAAAGTACCGTTTTTTCAGAATTCTCGGAATCAAAATGTATGTCTTTTTAACATTGTTCTCATTTTCAACGTTTTTTCTCGATGAGATCCTCGGACACGGTATGATGTTGGAGCCTCCGAATAGAAGCGCTCTTTGGAAGTTTTACTCTGTTGACAACAACAAAGTGGTGCCAAATTACGAAATGAATCAATTGTTCTGTGGTGGTTATTCGGTGAGAATATTTTTTTTATTCGACGACTTCGAAGAAGGAACTTATTAAAAGGTTTATTTGTATTCCAACACTGCGTATGTGAAAATTATTAGGTACAACAAAATTATTGAAAATAAATGTCAAAATAAGTTACATCCACTTCCATATAATAGCAAAAACCGGATTCGCCTCACTTGTTGAACACATTTGTTCAAATCTGACATTCGGATTCAAATTTATACTTTGTACATCTTAAAGAACAAATTTTTGTTATTTTATTCGTTCCAGTTAGAATGCTGAGGACAGAAATCATCGCCTGAAAACCCTCACCTCTGCACGTCATCAATTAAAAAAATGAACTTGTTCCTGTGAGCTAGAAACTTTCATACGATTTTATTCATTCATAGTAAAGTCCAAAAAAAAATTGACAAGCGATTTCGAAGAACACAAGTGTCAGGCGACTCGAAAAGGGTGTAAATTATGAACTACTTCTGTAAAGCTGGAATTCATTTATGTGTTCGTCTGAGGGAATGAAAAAATAAGTTTTTTTATGAATCTTTTCACCATCTGATATTTCATCATCAATGTCTTCATTATAAAGTACACTATGTCTTAAATTGGTTGAAACTGCCCTATGTCTCAGCTATCATTGAAAATAAAGACATGCGGTTACTCTTTTGTAAAACTCTCAAATCCACAAACAGAAATATTTCAACCACCTCTGTTTCTGGAAAACTGGGCGAAAATGTACACTTTTTGAAAATGTTATTATTTCTCGAGCACTGTAAACGAAAGAAAAGAATTAAAATTGCTTGTTACTCATTTTTACGTAGAAGTCAGTGGCGTAGCTTAAATTGTTTTTCAAAGCATCGTTCCTGATATTGAATTGGGACGGAATGAA